>MU005578.1:859742-973117 GCA_010405425.1 Lentithecium fluviatile CBS 122367 | reverse complement strand
CTATAAGGCTACTATAAAGTAAACTAATAAGACTTCTAGAATAATAACTTCTACTAGGAATAGCTAGTAAAGTAGAAAGGTTACTCTAAATTAGAAAATATATAGGAACCTAAAGCTAACCTATAAAACTATTAGTAACTACTTAAGAAAGTAAGACTAAGATTTAGCGCTTATTATTATACTAGATAAACGTAACTAAGAAAGCTACTTTTAGCTAAAGAGTAGTACTATCCTCTATAGTAGTAAAAAAACCTAAACTACTAAGAATAAACTCTAAAGAAACTAAGAATAAGAAATTATTAAAAAGCTAATCTAATAAAGAATTAGAAAGAAGACTATTAACCTATAGCTAATCTAGGTTAGTAGAAACTACACCTATAAAAGATAAAGATAGCATACTTAACTTATTTAATTAGTCTTAAAACTATAGTAAGGTAAGATTATAACGCGCTATATCTTACTTATAACTCTTTAGCTCTACTAGCTTACGCTATATATAAGTAACTACCTAAGTAATCTACGTAGTAAACTCCTCTATATAAAGAAGCGCTAACTTCTTCTTATATTTCTTCTACTTTACCTTCTCCTACTCCTCCTTAGAAATAAATAGACTATACTTAGCCTTTACTATAATATACCTAGTATAATAACTAGACGCTATATCTATAAAATACTATAGACCTTTCTCTTTATAATAACTATACTAAAATAATATCTCTTACGCAGCTGCACGTATACGCGCTACCTAAGATTAACACTCTAAGGTAGAAGTTTCTCTATAAGGCGTACGCGCTCTATTAGTTTATTATTTCTTAGGTATAGTTAGTAAGGTCTATAGAATATAAATAAAGTATAGGGTACTATAGACTTTATACTAATAGTTAATATAGTATAGAATAATAAGTAGGGGTATTAGAATAATTACCTAGAAAGAGGGAAGGTAATATTAAGATTTAAGAATGTAGAATAAAGGGCAGAAAGGATAGAATAATAGTAATAATATAAGGTAATACTATAATATTATAACTAAGATTAGGTAATAATACTATTCTACTAAGCTATAATATCCTGCTAAGTAAGAAATAGTTAACTATTTCTAGATAGCTAACTATCCTGTGCTTTTAGGATAGCAGTACTTTAAAGAGATAGTATTACTATATATAGGAATAGTAGGAACCTTATAGTTTCTAGTATTTAACTTAGTTAATAATCTATTATTTAGATTCTATTAAGTATTATTAATTTAATAGTTTTATAACTCTAATACTAACTACCCTATTACTTACTTACGTAATTAACAGCCTCTCCCCTGTCGCCGCTTCTACCTAAGAACCAACTTACCCTTATAGGACTAGCTACCCTATAGGGACGTAATAACTACTAAGTCCTATTTATACTATTATTAGTACGCCTAGAACTATTCTCTAAACTTTACTCTAACTAGTAGTTAGTTTGCGTACTAGAAGCATAGACTACCCCTCTAAGTATTTCTACTTCGTACCTATTTTGCTATTTCTATTCTATACACGATGTCTTATATCTATCTAGATATTACACGTAGTAATTAATTAGTCTTTGCTATAAGAACTAAAGGCCTACTTGTTATGTCCTCGTAATAATAACTAAGGTAGAGTTACTTACTCTATTACTAGCTAGATTATAGATAAAGAAGTAGACTTAATTTCTTAGAGAGGTATTCTATAAGATAAATAATACTCTAATACTTTAGTATAATAATTAGTAAATAGTTAGGATTACTACTAAAGAGGAAGATAAGCTAAACACTAAGCTAAAGCACGTTAATATTTATTAGTTATAGGTATAACAGGAGGTGCAGGCTAGTTATTTAAACGTTAAATAGGTTAATATAATTATAATGCCCGCTAACGGTATAACTAAGATCCTTAGGAGGCAGAAGCATGCTACGTTCCTTAGGCAGCTTCGCCTAATTAATATCTCTACTCGCCTCGATTGGATATCGGGGGTGCAGAATACGGGCGTGTAGGCCTCTCTCCTACTCTTTTATTTATACCACCTCTCCGCTACTTACTGCAAGGTGACGGGGTGTGTGACGGTTTCCACATGTTGCTAGGCGTCTATAGCTGCCTGCTACTGTCGATGGCTGCCTGCTACTGCCTATCGTTGCCTACTGCAGCCTGTGTCAACCTGGACGACAGGGCAGTATATATAGACGACTAGATACCTTCTTTGTCAATCAATGCAGTTCCTCAAGCTTCCACTATACGTGACAATATACGATAGGAAGGATCCCGCGCGCAAAATATCAGCGCAATCCGCGGACAACAAGACGTTTTGTGGTACACTTACGACCTTCATTCGCCCAACCGCCCCCAAAGCCCCAAAAACACCCACCCCATGACATAAGGGGTTAAAAAAGGCAAAAAGAGAACGTCTCTCCCTCGGGGAATCGAACCCCGGTCTCCCGCGCTTGTTAGCTGTTTTAGGACTGACAAGCGGAAATCATGACCACTAGACCAAGGAAGATTTGATTGAATGATGTAGAGGATTCCTAATAAATAATAAATATCGCACAAAATTTGGTACTCTATGCAGCTAGCGAAGACTTGAGTGCTTTAAAAGATAACGGGCTGGAATATTTCGAGACATGGGTCGCCGTAGTGCAAAATGAGAACCGAGCAAATTAAAAGACGGCAAAATGGTGGGATGACGGCTCAGCGGCGACTTACCGACCGTGCCTTCCTCCATCAACCACCAACCACCATCAAGATACCAGAAGTTGAAAAACACAACCGCTAAGAGCCATGTCAGAACGGAGACTAGAAATATTTATACAGGTCCCGCCCGACATAACCGGTACGATGGATGACGCTAAGATCAACGTTTCGCCACTCGACGTTGTGGATTAAGCGCCGACACGGTTTTAGACGCCAAATCAGGACGAGAATCCATCGCATGGAGAAGACTTACGAAGTCGACTTCGATGAGAAACAGGTGAGACAACTTCCCACCGAAATCGACCCCGCCCCTTCACGTTGGAAGCTGGTCCCAAAGATGGAAATATTTTGTAGCGAGAAAGTATCCATGGATGGAGCATATGCACGCTATACGCTTTTACAACTAAAGAACTGTTCGCATCAGGATATCCGGTACGTACGAGGGAGCTACAATGTCTCTTTGCTTCATGCCTTACTCATCACAGCCATTCCACACCCTAAATCTCCTCTGTCAATGAATGCAAGAAGCTCTCAATCTACCCCCAACGCACCATCCACGCGAACCAAATCTTTCTCAAACTTCCACCTCAAACTCTCCCTCCCCTACCCTCTCCGTCTCCGTCCCCACTCTCAAAACGCCCCTCGTTAACCTCCACCCCCTAACTCCCAGACGTCCACGTACATTAGCCCTACAAAACCAAAACGTAACGCCCTCCCGCGCAAACCTCCCATTCAAGCCCCTCATGGTCCCATTGAAATGCTCCACAAACTTGCCCTCACCATGCAAATCGCCGTACACCCTACTCACCTCGGTGAACAACTTGCCTATGCGCTGCAGCCGCTCATACAAGGCTTTCTTCTCCTGTTCAGTTTGGGTTTGTGGGGGTGAGGGCTTTGGACGCCGCGCACGCCGCTTGCAAAGTTGCGCCCGGCAGTGGGGGCAGAGATTTGCGCTTGCGGCGGTGCCGTTGAGCCATGCATCTAGACAAGGAGCGCCGAGGATGTGTCCGCATCGGAGGAGGAGGAACGCTGGGTGCTGCATAGTATATTCGTCTATGCAGATGCAGCAGCGGCGGGAGTGGTCTCGGTCTTGCCCATCCCCATCGCTTTCCCCGTCCAGTCCTCCAGCTTTCGCATCTTCCTGGAAGCAATCAATCACCATCTGGATCTCCTGCCCGAAGTCATTGATGTCGTGATCCGGGCCTACATTCTCGAGCTCAACCTCCTTGTCGAAGTAGGGATCGAGGGCTTCGAGGCAGCGCAAGAGTCGAACCACCTCGTCTCCGAGCAGTTTACCCAGTTCCCGGATTTCTGCGTCAAATTGGCCTGCTTCCTGTATCCGGCGCGTTACGCCTGGATGGCGTGTCTCGTAGATGATGTTCAAGTTGTATACATTGCGGAGGTCTGCAATAAGGCGTTGGACGCGCTCTAAGAGATCCATTTCTTCATCCTTCACTGCGGCGTTGGCGGCTTGTCGGCCCCGTATTACGGCGCGGTAGAAGTTGTCGTGGTCTTGGAGGAAGTCGAGCATGTGGGTTGTGAGGTGGGAGAGGCCTATTGTTTCTGCTATGCGGAGTTGAGCGGCATAGGTTCGATCTTGCCGGATTAGGGCGTCGACGTTGGCGAGTGCGCGAGTGGCGAGGACTGCGTCTGACTCGGGTTGCTCTTGGGCTATTTTCGATTCGAAAGTCAGGCGTATATGGGCCACTTTTCCAAAGGGAATTGTTATATGTGCCTCGGTCGTTGGTGAGAGATCTGAGTGGAGGCGGTTGAGGGATTCGTAAAGGGTATTTTGTAGATCGGACATGTACAGACGATTATTTGAACAGTGGTGGCGCTTGGTGGGCCTGCTTGTCACGGTATGGTGTTAGCCATGCCCGAGAGGAGCAATAAATAATCGGTGCGGAGACAATGCGCAATTCTGGGGTGGTGATAGAGGCCGATTCCTCGACTAGTGAAAGCACTAGTGTAATAAGTCGCATATAGCTAATGCGGTACATTGTGCAGTGACCTTGGAACTGTCGTGCTGTGACCTGCAAATTCAAGTTAACTTTTTCGGAATCTTATTGCTTGTTCGAAGCACTGTGCTTGCCCTTGGAGTCATCTTGTATCCTTGGTTCGCGCTGACCTACTGAACAAACTTCTCCCTCTCGCCCTACTCCTCCTCTTATTGCTTGTTACTGTGATGAAAACCAAGTCGAAAGTGAACTCCCTCAACGCAATTCACCTGCTTACCCGTCCAAACCCATCTCGCTAACTCGCGTGCTTCTTGGTCGTGATTCAGTGGCACAAAGAGCGTCGCATAAACGGTTTATGCCCTACATAATAAGAACTGCGAACCCCCAGGATAGGCTTTGTGAAGTACTGACCCTGCACTCTAGCCATACAATCGCGAGACTGCGTGGCTTTCAACGAAAGAAAACAGGTGCGATAAATCGACCGTCGCTCTTCATGACTCGGGCGAGCGATACTCGAATCCGTTCCGATAGAAGTTGACCAACTCCGCCCCAGAAGCTTAAGCGTAAATAACCTGCTAGAGATAGAGCTGAACGATACCATTTTATAGAATCCGTACTTCTCTCGTAGAACCTAACGGCGCTATTCCTCGAGGCATAGCGTTGGGCTGCCGTTTGGGCACAAGCTACGTGCACAAAGGGTGAATAACAAGCGCCTCGTCCTGCCCATCTTGATCTTCTTCATACTCCTACTCGTCTTCATCTCCCAAATCCATCTCCTCTTCCTCCACTTCCGCTTCCTCGTATTCTTCCTCGTATTCTTCCTCGTCCCCATCATACTCGTCCTCATTCCCACTCCCCTCGCCTCACACATGGTGGACGACGGGTACAGAAAAAGCGCTACCTTCCCAGACGCCTTCACAACGCCAGGGCAGATTCCGCGCCACAAAATGGTCATTCAGCGCGTCGCAAACCTCGGTTTCCATGTCCCCCACAGCCTCAGCATGCCACACCCTTCCAATCATCCCTGTCGCCTCAAACAGCAGATCGTTAAAGTATTGGATCTGCCGAACTACATGCTCAAACTGTGGATCTTCAATCGGCTCCTCGGGTACATGTTCATTTAGCTTGGGCTCGTAGAGCGCCGCCCGACAATGCGGGCATTGGTCGGCATTTCCGCCTCCCCATCCACCCACTTCTCCAAGCATTTGCGACCAAAGATGTGTCCGCAGGTGGAGAGTCGGAAAAACGGTTCAACCTTTGTCGCGTACTCCTCGTAACAAATCTCGCAGCTCCAGCGGTAGTCGCGGCGTGCGTCATCCTCAGTCAACTCTACGCGCTCAACTTCAAGTGTGAGCGGATGCTAGAGGGTGCGCAGTTGCTCACGCGTAAGAACATGTCCGATAATGTCCATATTAGAATCCGCTTCGTTGTCCTCGTCCATTGGCGCATCGTCGAAAGAAGCGGCCTCGAACAATAAGGGCAAGAGACTCTCGCAAATGTCACGAGAGACCAAACGCAGACGCCGCTGGAAGTCCTTGTTTTGTGCTAAACGCATATCGATATGAGGGGTAGACGTGAGCGGTACAAGTGTAGCATCGTGTGCGAGTTTGAACCAGGCGAGATAGTCTAGCTGCGTCCTGCATTTGCAAAGGAGACAGGGGTCGTCGATAGCGGCTCTGTCGGCAATGTCTCGCGTCTTTGCGATTGTTCTCTCGAATCTTGCGTTTTTCGAGAGGAAGTGATGATGGAACGGGGTCAATTCCAATGGATGTAGACCTAAACGTGAGATTAAGTAGTTAGCAATGGTCATCTAGAGGGTTTCGGTGCCTGCCGTCTTATACAAAGAGCCGATGTATCTTGATGATTAGGAGTCACTTTGTACCAGGGAATAACTTACTCTGGCACAAGACGAGTGTAGACCCATAAGTCGTATTTCGGATGCGTAAGACATCTATAAGGTCGAGCACATCATCGTCGGTGACGTACAGAGGGTTTTGAGCGGCAACCAAGGGCACGGAAACACCAGTATTGGCTTGAAATTGGCTCAAGAGGCCGAAAGCTGGCGCAGCTGACAGTGGCTCCATTGATCTTAGCTTACCGACGTTTGCGATCGTCTCATATGTTGAAGTCTCTGATCGTGGGTCGAGTGCGTATTGAGTCTGGGTGTGTCTATGTCTATTAGCTTCGACGACGGGACCCTGAATGTCTTATTTATTCTCCAAGCGACCGCCGCGAGAGTGATTGAGAAGACCGGGACACGCGACTTTGGCGTGCCCGCTGCCTCACCCTGCGCGTGGCCGTCGTTTGGCCGGCGTGGGGTCGAGCAAACACCAATGCGAGTGAAAGGCCTTTGGTGACATCGTACGTTGTGTAGACTCGAGAAAGGTCCGAGGACTGCGAATATTCCTCACGTTGCGGCGACTTCCCCTTGGCGAAACAAGAGACGTGTAGACAATAGCGGTGATACCAACGATATTCCAGAACAAGTGAAAGGACGCATCAAGGAAAGGGACATTTCACATTGGGGATACAAGGAGGGCATAAATATATTCATTCACAAATCTTTCACCTGCTCCACTTCCCCCTGCGCTTGGCCTACACTTGCTTACTCGACTGGAAAGGGCCAGCCACTTCTTCGTGTGCAGCCTGTCATTTGTATAGCGCTGGATTCCCGGACAGCCTTCGAGGCCGGCTGATCTGACATTGTCAAAGCGTCGTTCGGATATACGTCGGACAATGGCGACGTGGGCATCTACAATCGAACAGTCAATTCAGCTGTGCAGAGCGAGGAGAAGAGGCTGTACCTGAGGCTTCATTTCTCTAGCGACAGGTACAAGGCTTGCATGCAGTCCGGAGAGGTGCCTGTATGGGATCAATCTTCGTCCGCGCGACGTCTCACCCCGTCATACTCTGGTCGCCGTCTTCCGCCTCGTGCGCTGGCTGTCCGAGCTGCTGCAGAGACGCCCTCAGCCTCGTGATCCTCGCCTCCAGGTATTCAATCTCGTCCTGCTGGTCCTCGCACGTCCGGTCAATGTCGGGCAGCGCCATGACGGCTGCTCGCGCCCGCTGGAGCTTGAGCTTGACCTCGGTGGCCGCAGCCGCTACTTGCTGGATCTCGAGCGGGGCATCGGCGGGAGCCTGGCCTGGCGTCGGCGCTGCGGGCTGTGCGGACGCGGGGATGAGGCGACTGAGGATCTTGTGGAGGTCGGGGAGGATGTCAAACGTCGACGGCGGCGGCAGCCCCTGGGTAGCAGGCTGGGAAGGGATTGCGGACGCTGGGGTCGCGGAGCGCGCAGCGCCCATGGAAGCCGTGGCAGATATAGACGCGTGGGGTGTCGCCGCGCCAGACATGATGCGCGATATTCTATTCTGGTGATGGAGACCTTGGTGTTGAGCTGAACACCTGGCAGCGCTCCTCCGACGCGCTCCGAAGGGCCGACGGAACGCAGTCGCACACGTGTAATGTGGGCTGCGGACAGACGTGACGCGTTTCGTGGTGTCAGGGCTCGCGATTCGCGATTTGCGATTCGCGATTTCTTTTTCGATGCGTTATCTTTCGGCCGCGGGTTGGGTGCGTGGGCGCGCGACGGTCAACTGGTGTGATGTGACGTTGTCGTGGTTGTCGGGTCTTGCTTTTTGCTGGGAGCTTAGTACCCCGCCAGAGCCCCTCCAACACTTTTGCAGCACCGTGCCTGCGGTCAGCATCGTCCTACGGATTGACCAGCTCGACTTTTCCTCTCCCTAGACCCCCACTTCCTATACACCCTCTACCACTGCAATTGAACCTCCACCATGGTCAACGTCGACCACAAGGCCGTCCTCATCGTTATCGATGGCTGGGGCGTCCCCGGCGAGAACTCTCCCAGGGAGGGCGATGCTATCCTTGCCGCCGACACGCCGTGCATGGACGAGTTCGCAAAGGAGGGCTCGTCGACAGCCCAGGGATACACGGAGCTCGAGGCCTCGTCGCTCGCCGTCGGGCTTCCCGAAGGACTAATGGGCAACAGCGAGGTCGGCCACTTAAACATTGGCGCCGGCAGAGTCGTGTGGCAGGACGTTGTTCGAATCGACCTCACCATTAAGAAGGGCGAGCTCAGTGCGAACAAGAACATTCAGGATTCTTTCGGGCGCGCGAAGAACGGAAACGGCAGGCTGCATCTGTTGGGCTTGGTCTCGGATGGCGGCGTCCATTCGCACATCAACCACCTGATCGCCCTGCTCAAGGTCGCAAAGGAAATCGGCGTCCCTAACGTCTTCATCCACTTCTTTGGCGATGGCCGAGACACCGACCCCAAGTCCGGCGCCGGCTACCTGGAGGACCTGCTCAAGGCTGCGAAAGAGATCGGCCTGGGCGAGATTGCAACCGTCGTCGGACGCTACTTCATCATGGACCGTGACAAGAGGTGGGACCGCGTGGAAATCGGCATGAAGGGCCTGGTCACAGGCGAGGGCGGCGAAGAGAGCGACGACCCGGTGGCCACCATCAGGAAACGGTATGAGAAAGGGGAGACAGATGAGTTCCTGAAACCCATCATTGTGGGCGGAATGGAGCGAAGAATCCAGGGTAAGAACAAATTCTTGAGTACCGTGATATCCACGCGCTGATTCGCGCAGATGACGACACGCTATTCTTCTTCAACTACCGCTCCGACCGCGTCCGCGAGGTCACTCAGCTCTTGGGCGACTTCGACCGCTCCCCGAAGCCCGACTTCCCTTACCCCAAGAACATTTCCGTCACGACCATGACGCAGTACAACGTCAAATACACCTTCCCCGTGGCCTTTCCACCTCAGAAGATGGACGACGTGCTCGCAGAGTACCTGGCGAAGAAGGGCGTCCGCCAGTGCCATGTCGCCGAGACGGAGAAGTACGCTCACGTTACCTTCTTTTTCAACGGTGGCGTGGAGAAGCAGTTTGAGAACGAAGAGCGTGATATGATCTCCTCGCCCAAGGTTGCAACATATGATCTGGAGCCCAAGATGAGCGCCATGGGGGTTGCGGATAAGATGGTGGAGCGCATCAAGGAGGGCAAGTTCGAGTTCATCATGAACAACTTTGCCCCGCCAGATATGGTCGGCCACACTGGCGTGTACAAGGCCGCAATCGAGGGCGTCACCGAGACGGATAAGGCGATCAAGAAGATTTACGACCAATGCAAGGAGAGCGGATACATACTGTTCATCACGGCTGATCATGGGTGAGTGCAGGCGGGTTATCATGGAGAAAGCATGCACTAATGCTAGTCAGCAACGCTGAGGAGATGCTCAACGAAGAAGGCAAACCCAAGACGTCACATACGACTAACAAGGTGCCTTTCGTGATGGCGAGCGCACCAGAGGGCTTCAGCCTGAAGAAGACGGACGGAGTCCTAGGTGACGTTGCGCCCACGATCCTCGACATCATGGGTCTCGGCCAGCCCCACGACATGGACGGCCACAGCCTCCTCATCCGGTCGTAAAATCCAGTCTCTGTAAATTTTGGCCTGACTGCCCTCAGATCATGATGAGGAGTCAGGCCAGGCCGGTCTGAGTATGCTTCGGCGCACTTCTTGGGGTGATCCCGCGGTCAGACTGCATGCGATAGAGGAAGTCCAAACCCTCAAAGTTGCTCCTCCGTGACTTGATTTCTTAACAACTCTCTCGGCTTGCGATGCGACGCGTCACTGTAGGTATAGAAAACTAAATAGACTCGTCGAATGATAGACCGTTGAAGGTTATCCGGAGTCCTTCCCGCTCGCCATGTCCCTTTCGCCTGCTGTAAACAGTGAGTGCTAGCGAGTAGTTGCGGCAAAGGCTGAGCTAAGGGGGTCTAAGTGACTGGTGGTGGGCTGTCGACGTTTGCTCTGCTACACTGCAATTCTCTTGAGTGTCCATTCCATCAAAAGATGAAAGCTAGACAGTGAACGTGTTTAACTCCAGCTCACCAATTCATTGAAACGTTGGAAGGAAGGAGGAGCCCCGCTATTTCGGGAAGCCAGGCCAATCAGGGGCACTCACGCCTTGGCAGCGTGCAGGGGTCCTTCACCGGCATGCGCCCACCCCACCATGTCGCAACGGACGGCACGCAGATGGGCTGAGTCTCAGCTCGTGCTCGTTCAACCATTCCCATTACCGTCTTCCTTACATTCGTCAGTCAGCTTATTTACTGCCAATTCCCCCGAGGAATTTGGGTGATTCGGACGCTCTGCGCGTGGCTTTGGACCCCTCCGCTAGGTGAGGGGCACTTTGACGGAGCTGACAGACCAGCGCTCACGCTTCAACAACAGATATCGCATAGTGACGGCGCAGCTTCCTCTTGCCCTCGTTGCGCACGTAGTCCGAGGTGCTTCACGCTTCACACCGAGCCACTTTGCGAACAATCACTTCCAGCCCCACCACCGCCCTCGACCCTGCGCACTTCAGCTGGCCTGAGACATCGGACATATTTATAGCTCTCCAACGTGGTCATTCGGCCTTTTTTACAACGTCCACCTCTGACATACCATACTCTCTACCCTCGATCGAATTCTCGGCAGAAGATGGCCTCAAACGGCGGCTCTGGCGCGCAGACGCCGCAACCACAGGCCCAGATACAACCATGCCGATACAAGACGGGAAAGACGTTGGGAGCGGGCAGCTACTCCGTTGTCAAGGAGTGCGTACACATCGACACAGGGCGGTACTATGCCGCGAAGGTGATTAACAAGCGCCTGATGGCCGGGCGAGAACACATGGTGAGCGTCGCCCGAAAGAAACTTGTGTCCAGGACTAATACTCGAGCAGGTCAGGAACGAGATTGCCGTATTGAAGCGCGTCTCCATGGGCCACAGGAACATCTTGACGCTCGTGGACTACTTCGAGACCATGAACAACCGTACGGGCAGCCATGCTGAGTCGCGAGATGTTGCTAAATGCAAATAGTCTACCTGGTCACTGATCTCGCGCTCGGCGGCGAGCTGTTCGACCGCATTTGCCGCAAAGGCAACTACTACGAATCCGACGCGGCCGATCTCATTCGAGCGACTCTGTCCGCCGTCGCATATCTGCACGACCATGGCATCGTACATCGCGATCTCAAACCCGAGAACCTACTCTTCCGGACGCCCGAAGACAATGCTGATCTTCTGATCGCCGATTTTGGACTTTCGCGTATCATGGATGAGGAGCAATTCCATGTTCTGACGACGACATGCGGAACTCCTGGCTACATGGCTCCCGAGATCTTTAGGAAGACTGGCCATGGGAAGCCTGTGTAAGAAACGATTAACGGTGACTTGCTTCAAAGCTAACCTTCTCTAGCGACATCTGGGCAATCGGCGTCATCACGTACTTCCTTCTCTGTGGCTACACGCCCTTTGACCGCGACTCCAACCTCGAGGAAATGCAAGCCATCCTCGTCGCCGACTACTCCTTCACCCCCCTCGAATACTGGCGCGGCGTCTCCCTCACAGCCCGCGACTTCATCCGTCGCTGCCTTACGGTCGACCCCGCTGCCCGCATGACCGCCCACGAGGCCCTCTCCTCGCCCTGGATCGCCGACCTCGGCAAGACCTCTGGCGAAGGCGAAGAAGATCTGCTGCCCACGGTCAAGAAGAACTTCAACGCAAGACGCACGCTCCATGCCGCCATCGATACTATCCGCGCTATCAATCAGCTGAGGGCGGGTGGTGCAGCCGGCGGCGGCATGATGGATGGGATCAAATCGGGGGAGCCGAGACGTGGGGCTCCAGCGCTGAATGTGCCGCAGCCGGCGGAGGAGGGTGACGACCCGATGGAGATTGATAGCCGAGGGAATGGACATGGGCAGACGGAGGAGATGATCAAGGAGCAGGAGAGGAGGATCCGAGAGACGCAGCAGGGCTTGTGGGGAAAGCGATGAGAGATGCGCTGATGTTGTGATGTAGCATGAAGCTGGATGAGCGTGTGGTAAAACATATATGGATATAAAGCTTAGAGGTTGGGCTCGTACGGCACGATCTACGGTAAGCATGGCGGTCATTGTATCTTTCGAGGATCCCTCGGACGCGGGGGATTGGTTCATATCACGTAGCTTTTGACGGCCTTGAGTGGGACGCCATGCACTGCTTTTTCTTATACATATACCATTTCGAGCAAGCACAAGCGCGCACGAAAACGTTTAGGTACATTCTTTATCGCTTTATCGACTTGTATCAGATGATGGTCTACGCTTGCGCTTTCATTCTGTCTATCTATCTATGATGCAAAGACACGCGATGCAAAGAATCATTGATCCATGTAACCACGTGGTAAACCCTGCAAGCTGAAAACGTAACATGGGCAGGAGCACACGCTATCCGGCCCTTTGCAAAAGAATACCAGCCCTCCACTTTCCGCTCTCACACCTGCCCTCCCTCCTTCAACCCCTTCAATCTCAAGCTCAACCTCCCCCCTAACCCTCAACAACCTCCAACCCCCCAAACACCACCCCCTCCAAGATCCCGCTCTCCTGGAACCCCGATCTGAGCACGTCTGCTCCGGGGTTGGTCGGATTCTTGTTCACGCCAAAGTGTAGTTGCCCATTGCCGCTCATGTCGTTGGGCAAAGGCTCCGTCTGTTGGGTGAGTGTAGCGTTGGCCGTGGAGGCGAAGACTTGGATTGTGCTGTTGAGTATCGGTTAGCCTGATGTGTGCCGGGGGCCCCGTTATAGTATCGAGGAGGAAAGGGGCTATGGGAACGTGGAGGATAGACCCTAGGGATGGAAGAAAGTCTGCAACGAACGCACTTTTGATCAAAGTCCATCTTGAGTCCTAGATTAGTCCACACGCCTTCAACCCAGGGCATCGTAAACAGCGTCTTGGTCCCCTGTCCCGTGTTCCCCTGCAACACGAGGTCGTTCTTCGTACTTCCGTTGCTGCCTAGCAGCGTGCCGGTGCGCAGCATGAAGATATTGTTGCTGAAGTCGGCGCGCTCGAGGAAGACGAGGGAGTACTCGTGGCTCGTATTCAGGGGATGATCAAGGGAGGGTTGGAGGGAGACGTGTAGGGTTTTTACGCCCGTGGTGGTCACGTTGTTGGGGACGAGGGAGTCGAGCGGGGAGAGTTCGGTTCGTCGGACGGCTGTTTGCGCACTGGTCGCGTCGCCGGGCACGAAGATGGAGGCGTCGGTTATGGTTATTTCGATGGGCTTTGCGCCTACCTGGCTATCCAGTGCCGAAGGAGCTACATGGGGGAAAAGGACGAGTTGGCTGAAGCTGGCGTCTACCTTTTGCTCAGTACCTGGACTGTGTTGTGTTTGATGGGGTTTAGAGGGGGGACACGTACTCTGTCCTTTGACAAAGTCGGGGCCAAAGGGCCCGTTGCTGGTGTCGAAGTCTGCTTGGGTTGCATTTGTGCGGACGCGGCCGTCCCATACGATTGTGCTCGAAGCATTCGTAGCGAGAGCGGGAGCGGTGTCGTTGCAATTCCGGCGGATGAGGTGGGCTTGTGTCGAGACACTGGCAAAGACCAAAAGGGGCAACATCTTGGTGAACATATTGATTTCAGACCGATTGAATGAAGAAAGGAATGACTGAGGGTGAGACTGAAAGGAATGTATGCCTATCGACGACGACGAAGAAGAAGGAAAAAGGAAAAGTATACAAAGAAGAATAGCAACTTCTGTTAAGCAAGAGAACGGAAGCATCGCAGTTCAAATATCCATCCCATCCAATCTCATCCGCGCAGATCCGCTCCCCGCGGTCCTTTTCGTTTCATGCTCCCGCACGCATTAATTGTCCCATTATCACAAGAAGCGCCGAAGGGGCTCCGCGTTTCCCTGGGCACGGCCGTAGTTCGTCCGCGTTTGATGAGTTGCTGTAGTACTCCGTATTCCGCGCACAGGCCGAACCTGGTGCCCAACGTGACTTGGGAGAATGAATTTGCGACGGCGAGGTTCAAGTCGAGTTCGGGGGTTCCGGGTGGGTGGTTGATTGATGGGACCTGGAGTAGCGCCGACCTAGAGTGGTGTCAGGATTAGCGGAAACGCTAGTAGCCCTACCAAAGCCATCAATTGATGTCATATGGTATCATGAACATGCAAACTGGGGCAAACTTCAAAGGCCTATAAGATAAAAACCCTGCTCGAGTGAAAATGTCTGTCTCGAACGTGCTCCGCATTGAAAGAAAAAAGAAACCACTGCGACATCTAATACCTTCCCGCTACCCCACCCGCAGAAGATACAGCAAGACTTCGGCATTGCATGACTGCATGGAAGAGTTATGTCTATTATACTTAAAGATATTAGCATACAAATCATCAGCTCGTGAGTCGTCCGGTTTTGTCCGTATTACACCTTGCCGTTCAAACCCATACACCTGAGCAAATGCAAATGCCATCGCAGCCCTGCGTCGAGAAGAGGGTCAAATTCCAATCATTCTTCCGCAAGCGCCCGCCACCACCCCTCTCAATTTTAGCAGCTTTGTCAGTTGATGGCTCTTTCAGTTATTCGCCGCAGCCTCTGCATTCCTCTTGGCTGTGCTCTCGGCCGTACTCCTCAGCGCAGCCGGCGCGTCATCCCACTTCATGACCAGCTCCACAAACCTCAGCTTCTGATTGTCGCCACTCGCAAACTCGTCATTCTTGAAGAGCGACATAACCTCGTCCTTCGTCTCCACCCTGTATGTGGCGACCTGCCCGGGTAGTGCACCAAATGCCGCTGGGAGGTCCTTGTACTTCCACTCCTGGACGTCGTTGTAAGAGTCCTCCCAACCGTGGATGAAGCGCTCAATGGTATAGCCGTTGTTGCAGATGACGAAGATGATGGGGTTCAGCTTGTTGCGCAGCATGGTGCTGACTTCTTGGGCAGTGAGCTGGAAGGAACCGTCTCCCGTAAAGAGAATGGTACGCTTGATGCCCATTTCCTTTGCAGCTAGGGCGGCGCCTTGGCAGGCACCCGTTGCGTAGCCAATGCTTCCCCAGAGAACTTGAGAAATGGCAGTGACGTTCTTGGGGAAACGCGTCTCCCAGATGCCGAAGTTGGCGGTGCCCGTTTCGGTGATGATAATGTCGTTTGGGTCGAGCCACTGACCCAAGTTCGGCCAGAACCACGCTTGTGTTATGGTTGGTGAGGGGGACATTATTTCATCGTCGGGGATGTCGTTGTTCGGTGTGGGACCCTGCTCGATGTTGAGCTTGCCCATCTTTTGAGCAACCTTCGTCAACACGCCGTTCATGCGCACACCGGGGTACTCTGAGTAGCGGACTTTGACAGCGTAGCTGTGGAAATCGATCGTGTTCAACTGGGAGACGCGGTACGTAAAGCCTGCGGTGTTGAAGTCGGACTTGATGCCTCCGATGCTGAGAACGAGATCGGCAGATTCGACCCGTTCACGCACACCCTTGTTGCTCCCGTCGCCCGCGTACACGCCGCCGTAATTGGGGAGGTTCTCGCTCACAGCACCTTTGCCCATTGGCGTTACGAAGACGGGTAGGCCGGACTTCTCGATAAGCTCATGGGTCTCCGCCAAGGCACGGTGACGGATCGCGCAGGCATCGACGAGAATGATGGGATTCTTCGCTGCATGCAGGTATTTCAGGACCACGTCTACGACGTAGTCTTCCTTTTCGGGATCGTTCGGTGGGTATGAAAGATCCAGAGGAGTCTTCAACCGGTCGCCGTCCACCTTCTTCTGCACTATATCCGTTGGCAGCGAGATGTAGACGGGTCGTGACTTGAGAATACACTCCCGTATCGCGTTGTCAATCAGTGTAGCGGCCTCGTGGGGGTCGTTGAGCAAGGATACGGCGCATGAGATCTGAGCGGACATCTTGGAGAAGGCGTGGAAGTCGCCGTTTCCAAGGGTGTGATGTAGGAGAAGTCCATCTCTCTGAGCGGTTGTGGATGGGTAGCCAACGATGTGGATGACGGGGACGTATTCCGAATATGCGCCCGCGAGAGCGTTGACGGCCGAGAGCTCACCGACGCCAAAGGTGGTGACGATGGCTGCGACACCCTTTACTCGTGCATAGCCGTCGGCAGCGTAGCCTGGACATGGTTAGCGAGTAGTTCGATGGTTTAGTTGCGTTGCATGTCGTGGCCAAACGAAAAGGCTCATCAGCTTGAGGCATTGGAGTCCAACAGGCTGCCTAATGCTTTGAAGTGGGCTGTTTCGGCGCCATTGATCTCTGTGCTCCGGTGCTTCCGCAATATGGAGGGGTAGCTGCACTTACCAGCATTGAGCTCATTGCAATTGCCCACCCATGACAATCCCGCCGGCTTGATGTAGTCGAGGGCTACGAGGTTGTAGTCTCCGGGCAGCCCGTGGATCGAGCGCACGCCGACCTCGTGGAGCCGCTTGAATAGATACTGCCAAAGTATGAGGGCTACATTCACATGCACGAAGCCCGGAACTCACCTCTGCAACGTCGATGGGGTTCTTGATTTCCTGGGTCCTCAAATCGTGGGCCATGATAGCAATTGGCTTTGCTGCGAGATTGTTCTTGGAGTAGCAGTAGAAGAAGTTAGCTGGTGGTGGTGATGGTGGTGGTGCCGCTCTGTTTGTTGGGTATGCAGCTTCCTTAAATTGATAGCTAGCTATGACGATATGGTAACGAGCTGCAGGTTTAGTCAGACACTACTGGTGGCTACATCAGCTCATGGCGTGACGAGAATGCAACGGGCGCATCCGCACGAGATAACGAGATGGATATTGAGAATCCTACGTGAAGAATCTGATGCAGCCGCTTGCGCCCGCGGACCAGAAAATATCGCGAGATCTCTGCGTCCAGCCTCACCGCCGGCCCGATATAGCCATTGGCCAGAGATACCGCGGAAGCATCAACCGCTACCTTTGTAGGTCGGTCAAACAAACATGACGATTGAGTGCGTGGTGGTAGCTTCACCGACCTGCGCATCGGCGAGGGTATCATCGGTACATGGGCATCCAGAGTGGCGCGTCTGAGAGGTGACAGGCGCAGCTGTCAGTCGTGGTGTACTCGGAGTATTTTCGCGGGCGGTCGAGATCAGCAAACGCCATCTATATGGAGATTCTTTCCGCCGGCTGGGAGTTGCGCGCTTGGCAGGTACGATGCGTAGCAAAACAAAACACCGACGTTATGCCAGCAACGGCGGCGGAGGCGAGCGAAGGCAGGCCGTCATCCCATGTTGCTGGCTTTTGACGTCCCAACACACAGATGGAGCAGCACTGCCAAAGGCTACGTACCGCGCCATCCGAACATGGCTGCGCGCTCGTATACTTCTCCACATGGCCGTGTCAGAGTGCGCGCTGCATTGCGCCAGTCGGTCCGCCGTAGGAGGTCTCAGTCCTCACCGGTGCAGGCTGTGGCGCCGCTCTTTGTCGTCGAGGAGCCCTTGAGCTGGCTGTCAGGCTGCGCCGAGGGCCATCGCGACAGCAGAGTCGCACACAGAGAAGATCAGATCACGTAAGAAGCCGGATGTAAGACGGGCTATCTCTACCCTCCCGTCCTCGCCAGCACTGCTCGTGTGAGGGTTGCCCGAATCACGAGCGAGCCAACCCGGTCGCTTAGAATCAAGCCTCACGAGCGTCCGTGCGAGAGCGAACGACGCCGCAGCCCGCACATCTCACAGCTCACTCCCAGCTGGCGAACAGCACACCGCAGGCACGCAGGCACGCAGTCAGTCTCCGCCGCGCCCGTCGCCGTCGCCGTCGCCGTCGCCGTCGCCATCCCAGCCCGCTCCCTCCTCGGCGCCCGCAGTACCCATCCGCTGCGCGCTGCACCCTTCCGCTGAGCTGCCGCGACCCAGCTTTGTTGCGCCGAGCCTGAGCTCACCTCTCCGCAAGCGCCCTGCTCACCTCCACCCACTGCTGCCGCCTGCTCCTTGACGTGCGTTGACACCTGTTGAGACACTTGTACCGCCATCACTTGCTCTTCATTCCCGTCACCTCTTGCTTTGTGTCAGCCCGCCGCGTCGTTGACGCCTGCCAGTGCCGCCCAGACACCCAGAGCGCCCGCGCGACGATCGGATACAGCTCCGCGATCCGCTCACGACTCAGATCTCGAAACAATAACGCTTTTTCGAGAGGGGCAACAGCAGCGCTCGCCGAGTCATCCTCCCATTGCATCGTCATGTCGTGATGCGCCACATGCCCTCTGACTACGCTGAGGAGCCTCCCCACGTCTTCGCCGAGGCCCAGACATGACAATTGCGTCGCGACAACGCTCCTCGTCCAACATATCCAACACGCCAGACCGTCCAGATCGTCGCGGTCCTCCTACACCGCTGTCTGCGAGCCGATCGAATCTCGGCGTGCCCAACGATCTCCAGTTTAGCGACAGCCTAGGCTCGCCGCCTTCATCGCTACACCCACCCAGTGGGCCAAGTTCCCCATACCCGCTGCTGTCTCCTGGGCTCGTCAACCACTCGACCAGCCCGCGGGGCCGGGCGCACACGGTTGCGGACCCGAACCTCCTCCAGCGCCAGCAGAGCTACCGGCAGCAGTCCGCCATGCACCAGTACATCCCCCCACCGCCTCCCCAGCCGACCTCCACTCCCGCCCACAACCTCAATCTCCCGCCGCCGCCTCCGCGACCGACGAACCAAAACAATCTCGGCGGCATATCGATACCGCCTCCTCCCCACCAGAACTTTGGGTGGGGTGCGCCGCGCCAGTATCAGTACAATCCCAGCGCGTACCATGGTTACCAAGGCACCCTGCCTCCTCCGCCCGGCCCGCCGCCCCAACAGCAACAGTCAGAAGCTCCGCTGACGTCTGCGACATACATTCCTGGTGGAGAGTCGTTCGGTCCGGGCGTGGGCATCCCTCCCTTGCACACGTCGAGACAGCAGTACTCGGAACCGGCATTCTACCAGGAAGACACTTGGTCGGCAAATACTGACGGGTCGACGACCAGCTTTCCCGCCCAAAATCAATACGGAACCAGCACAAGCTATGCCACCTCCAACCGCGGCCATCTCAACATCCCTACCGACAGAGCGCAGAGCTACGACACGCCAGGACCACCGACCGCGACCCTGCAGAACCCGAACCCAACAACCCACGGCAGTATCTTTCACCGCAACGAAAGCACTGCCACTACCCCGATTTCGCCAAACGATGCATCCGCGCAATGGCCCGCCGACCGCGTACAAATATGGCTAGCGAGCAATGGCTTCTCAAGGGATTGGCAGGAGACATTCAAAACACTGGGTCTTGAAGGCTCGAGGTTCCTGGAGATAGGGCGTGGCCATGGCGGGAAAGGAAACGTCGCCATGATGCACCAGGTCATCTTCCCCCAATTAGCTAAGCAGTGCACTGCTAGCGGAACTGGTTGGGACCAGAACAGAGAAAGAGACGAGGGCCGCAAGCTGCGCCGGCTAGTCCGCGCCATTGTGGAGACCGGAAGCTCCAGCAATGTGCGGATGCCGCAGCGAGCGGATACCGGCATGACTCTGGCTAGCGCAGGCACAGAGGGCACCCTCGAAGGCTCGCCGTATCTCGGTCAAAGGATGGACTTCAATTCGACACCAACAACGGCTGGAAATGGCGAGGAAAGTCCAGGGCGACAGATGCCTCTAAACTCCCCTCCCTCGGCAACAGCACCCCGGCGAATTTCAACCCAGCGAACTTTTACTGTCCCTGGGCTAGGACCTCCCCCCGATTATAGTGAAACGAGCGGCCGGAGTGCCTTTTCGAAGGAGGTCTTGCAAGCACTCGATTCGAAGACTAAACGTCACAGTCCTAGCGCTTCTGGCGAATTTGCACCCTCTTCATTCGGGGCGATGAATCACCGGGAGGTCATGAGGCAGTCAAGCCCGCAGCACAGCCCGGGTCTTCAGTCGGCACGCCTCGCAACCAACGGTGGCCAGCTTAGTGCGGGGTTGAGCTCATCTGCCCCCAGATACTACCAGCACAATCGCGGCAACAGCTCCGAATCAAATCTCTCAACATTTGCCACCGCGGGTTCAGTCAACGGAGGATCCGGACCGCCGTCGGGCAGATCATTTGATGGTCGTTCTGAAAGCCGAAATGAGCCCAGGAGAAATGGCTACGACGGCTCTCGCCCCGGGACTGGCATGTCGAGGCATGACAACAGGCACGATAGCGCGGAAATCCCTACGAGTGCCAAAGAACACAAGGGCTTTCTTCCCAAGTTTATGCGAAGGGAGAAGAAACGAGATGACGGTCACCCGTCACCTGATGACACAAGTCTGGACTCACCTACCAGTCCAGCGAGCCATCGCCACCTTCCCATGTTTGGCAGGTCCGGAATGAACTCCAGCGAGACCTCACTGAATGATCGTCCTCCTTCTAGACGTTCAGCGCAGACTGATTCCGAAAGCCGAATAGTTGGCCGCGCAAGAGGATCATCAACCCGAGAATCTGAGAGAAGATTCGCATTCGTGACGCCCGATGGCTGGAACTACAGGCTAGTGGACATCTCGAACGTAACCTCAGCAGCTTCCTTGAGAGAGATCTTATGTGAAGAGCTCAACCATGGCTTGGGGCAAATTCCTGGCGTTCAACTACATCTGACATCACCTGGCCAGTACGAGCACGACGAACCCTTGTCTGACTCAAAGCTGGTACAAGCTCGTTCACAGCTCGGAAATCGAGTTGGAGACTTGAAAATCTTCGTCAAGGTCCCACGAGAAACTCCCGTCCCGCCCTCTGCCGGGTTGGGTGTCTCGATTCCTCAGAGTGGAAAGACATTGGATGAAGCTACTTATACTCGACTAACCAACGCCGACTCACAACTAGACTCTCCTGATGTCAAATCTGGCGAATCGACCCTAGTACCAAGCAAGACCGCCGCATTACGCAAGCTCGCGGAAAAGAACGAGTTGACTCCCGAGGCTGTCGCAGAACGCCTCAACGGTGGAAGCAGAGCCCCTGAACCTTCTTGGGCCATGGGTGACGATCTTCCCGAAGAAGAGCGCCAAAAGCTTCTTCGAGCAGCTGCTGAAGAGCATCAGCGCGAGACTAAGCGCAAACAACAAGCTTACCTCGCGTCTCGACAGGAAAAGCTCAGAAAAGACTCGTCGCCAAACCCATCCTCTTCCTCCAAGGACATTGGTTTCCACAGTCCTGGCATCATTGACTTTGACGAACCGCGCAACTCACCTTATGAAGACAACAAGAAGCACTTTGATGACCAGCGAAGGAAGAGCAAGCAGCTGGTTCCGCTTAGAGAGCCTCCGCCGGTCCCTCCGGACTCGAGCACACTTTTGAAGGCCAATTCACTGTCAAAAGCTAAGAAGGATCGATCGTCGTGGCCGGAGGGCGAAGAACCCCAAACTAAGCGAAGATCAACCGAGCAAGATCCGAACAAGCGCAAGGCCATACCGCAAGGCCCAGGAGGCCTCTCCAGCATCGCTGCAGCTATCATCGGAGCGGGAACTGTGGGTGGCTCTATTGGTGCTGCAAACAAGGCACCTCCCAAGGTACCCCCGAAAGACTCTGCTCGAGATACATCTCCAGAGAATGTTCGTCCATCGCAGAGAGTTTTGCAAGAGAGTGGATTTGGGGCTTCAGGTAGGAATAGTCCAGGTGGGTCACCTCGCAGTCCCGGTTCCCTTACAATGAGCAAAGGCAACGTGCCGTTCAAAATACCTGACTATGAGGAAGATGTGCCCAACGATATCTCTCTCGACAGACCCGCTTTGACACTCAAGATGCCGAGTGCACCGAACCCCACAATTACCAAGCTCAAGGACGATCAGAACTTGAGGAGCAAGTCACCGGACGTCAGTCCTCATTCCGCCCACCCGCCAGCATCCACCCTTTCCAGGGAGTCGTCAAGAATTTCCATGTATGGTCCTACGCACGACTTTGAAGAAGCACGGGTATCCTTCCACTCCAAGTCCCCGTTACTGGCGCCGCTCGATTCCGATGATGATGATTCCGACGAAGGGCTATTCGCTATGCCCTTGGCCAAAGGAGAAACATCTACAGTAAATGGATTATCGACTCCGAATGGCTCTCGTAGTCAACGACCTTCGCTCAAACTCAAGACGTCTCGGTCGAAGAACTCGCTCGACAAGGCCGTGGACAGATCAGGCGAGCAAAGTGCAAGAACAGACGACACTCGTACTTCGCAGCCCAGCGACATGCCCCCAGAGTCGGCTGCGTCCGCGACTTGGACAGATTCTCCAGACGAAGCGAACAGATTCCTGCGCCGTGAATCGTTTGCGAGTGATGTATGGGCGAATCGTCCACCGGCGGAGGCTCTTGTAGAACATCTTGACGAGTTCTTCCCCAACGTCAACCTCGACCAGCCGATGCTCGAAGAAGATGGTGAGACTGACGGCTCCACTGAGGTCACGAGCGACTTCTCCAAAGACAGCCGATCCGTCACGCCCATGTCGTCTTTCGAGGATACCAACACCATGAAATCGACCCTCAACCGAGCTTCAGTCCAATCCATGGCCCAACGAAATATCAGAAAATCGGGCGTGGGACTCGGTCGCACCAAATCTATTCGTGAAGTCGTCAAGTCGCAGTACCAACCGTTTGGAGACAAGAGACCGCTCACCGGACAAGGCATCCCTGCCGCAGGGCCATCACGCGTTGCTACCTTGCGTGGCGGCGGTGACATTGTTCGAAGAAAGTCTACGAAGATGTTCCACGCAAAGATCGAACAAGTCAAGCCGCCAAGAGGGTCAAGGTTGATCCAATTGGAGACGATTCCACAAGACCACCTACCGCTACCTCAGCGCCAGCTCACCTTCAAGTGGATGAAGGGTCAGCTCATCGGAAAGGGAACGTTTGGCCGCGTCTACCTTGGGATGAACATCACCACTGGTGAACTGATTGCGGTCAAGCAGGTCGAGGTCAACCCCAAGGCAGCGGGCTCGGACAAGGACAAGATCAAAGAGCTAGTCAAGAGCTTGGATCAAGAGATCGATACCATGCAGCACCTGGACCATCCAAACATCGTG
Source organism: Lentithecium fluviatile CBS 122367 (assembly GCA_010405425.1). Classification (NCBI taxonomy): domain Eukaryota; kingdom Fungi; phylum Ascomycota; class Dothideomycetes; order Pleosporales; family Lentitheciaceae; genus Lentithecium; species Lentithecium fluviatile. Next base: position 949,626 of record MU005578.1, on the reverse strand, counting down.
CAGTATCTCGGATGCGAGCGCAAAGAGTACAGCATCTCCATCTTCCTAGAGTACATTAGCGGTGGCTCGGTCGGCTCCTGCATTCGCAAACACGGCAAGTTCGAAGAATGCGTCGTCAGCTCCCTGACGCGGCAAACTCTCTGCGGTCTTTCCTACCTCCACAGAGAAGGCATTCTTCACCGTGATCTTAAGGCTGACAACATTCTCCTCGATCTCGACGGCACCTGCAAGATCTCCGATTTTGGTATCTCCAAGAAGTCGGATAACATCTACGGCAACGACATCACGAACAGCATGCAAGGCTCTGTATTCTGGATGGCTCCTGAAGTCATTCGCTCGCAAGGTCAAGGCTACTCCGCCAAGGTCGACATCTGGTCGCTTGGGTGCGTGGTGCTGGAGATGTTTGCGGGCAAGCGGCCGTGGTCAAAGGAAGAGGCGATCGGTGCCATTTACAAGCTGGGCAGTCTCAACCAAGCGCCGCCTATTCCGGAGGACGTTTCCAGAGTCATTGGTGTTGAAGGGCTCAGCTTCATGTATGACTGCTTCACGATGTAAGTATCTCCAATTTTTATCTTTCAGCGCCAAACTAACCTCGTGTAGTGACCCCGCCGAACGTCCAACCGCTGAAACCCTGCTTCGGTCGCCTTTCTGCTTCTCGGATCCGAACTACAACTTCTTGGACACGGAGCTGTACGCCAAGATTCGAGGTGCTTTTGCGTAGACATCTCAACTTTTCTTTCATCTTTTATACCCTTTTTGACTTCTACGGTCCTTTCCATTCCGGTATAGCGGGGCGGAGAGATGTGCATATACCCGCGTCTTGGCTATCTCTCTCTTGTTCTATTAACGACCATGGTTCTATTTGGAATGTGTGTCTAGCGTGGCGTTTCATGAGATGGAGGGGAACGCATTGCCTGGGTCCTTGGGCTGGGACGGCTGTCTTGGTCCGGGGAGGGGGACTAGGTTAGAGGCAGGCGCATGCGCCGAGTCTATTGGAGGCCTTGGGACGTATGGCCATGCCAACTTGGCGTTTTATGTAGAGGATATAGTGTTGTTGGACCCCTCGCGTCGTGATGGGCGGTGCTGAATGATATCATGTCGATATTGAAGTGTTAGTTCTTGTAGATTTAGTTTATTCTGAAAAGGTGTGTGTGAAGCGCTATTGCCTAGCCTCTTGCTTCCAGAAGTGCTCTTTCGGTCAAGAGAAATCTATGGTATTGCGAGCGAGATAAGTTAGAAGCTGCACACTCTGATAGCGTATCAAGGCCGTGAGTATGAAAGCATAATTATTCGGGTCGGCGGTATCTGTCATTTATCCATCAGTGGCATCCTCTTCTCCCTCGATTCCCTGATTATGGAACTCACCCTCGCCAGATTCAGCACAATGCTCCAGTGAAGCAAAAGAAGCATAGTTGCCAGCATCGTCAAGGATGAAGTTGCCGTCTTGGTCAATGGCATATTCTACCTCGTCACACTCGTCGTAGTCCTGCAGGTTATCTACCTCTTCTCTCACCTCCTCTTCAAAGCCATACAGCCACTTCACAGTATTTACTCCGTCCTTATACTTAAATCCAGAGGGAGGTGCCGATACCAGAACGGGAAGGTGGATGCCGCCCGAGTTGAGCGTGTAGTGAATACGTCGATTGATAGCATATTCTTCGTCCGAACATCCTGGTATCGCCGCAAGAGAGTAGCCAGTATACACGAATCCAATCTTCTGCCCCTTTAGGATATATGAAATAGCCTCCTATCTCATCGCCTTCGGCCAGATGATGGTTATCGTAGAGTGCCTAAGCCATATTACCCTATGCTGCACCGACTGCCATAAGTCGCCTTGAACGTATCTGTTCAAGAGGTAGTGGTAGAATTGGCAGTATTCGGACCGGTAATGGGGCGATATGATCCCTGGTTTGCTCTTCCGTACCTGCAACTCAAGTGTCGGCATCTATCGTAGATTTTTGAATTACCACGACAATGGAATCGACATCGATCTGGTCGATGATACTTTTCAAGTCTACCAGTAGTGTCTCGATCTGGGAAAGAAGTTCTAGACATTCGATTTCCAAGGCTTCGGCAGAAGGCAGTGTCGTAGCTTGTTGCAGAGCCTCGAATTTGGAAGTGAACTGCGGGGCGGCGGCGAAAATGGCATCTGTGCGGGACTTTAGCCCTGAGAGGAGGGTGTCGAGCAGGTCTTCGGCGAATTGAGAAAGACTGTCCAGACTCAGCGGCCCGGATTTCTCTGTGGCGCAAGACATACCTGATATCTTTGAGAGGGAGTACCGCTATGACGGAAGATCAGGGTGCTGCGTAAATAGTCTTGCGCTTAGCAGCAGCGAATACTTGGATGGGCTTGCTTATGCAGTGGAGATGTAGACTCTGGTATTGACGCGGTAGGAGGAAGAGTTTGGAGGGAGCTATAAAGCTAATATAAGAGACAAGATGTTCATGGTCCGTGGATTCGCTTTTACGCACAATGCACTTATCGCACAAAGATGGTGTTGCTTTACAACCTACGCTCACATATCGCAAAAGCCCAGCCAAATTCAAAGTACTTTACGTAGAGAAGTAGCACGCACGCGGTCTAAATTATGACGTCAAGTGTATTCCCAATTGCAACAATTTATTCAACAGCTCGCTGGAGTAACAACATCAAAGCCCTGTGACTCACTCTACTCAACTTCCGGAAAAAGCTGTAACTAGTCACCTCTCCTTACCGCCTCATTGAACTCGGCATTCTTCCACTCAGCTCTAGAGTCTAAATGCACAATCTGCACCTGAGTCTTAAAAGCCAATTTGTCAACACGTCGTGTAAGTCCCAGCCACACAATGTCGCACATAGTATCCCACCTAAACCACTGAATTCTCGCTTCCACATCAGTATTGCTTCGCATCTTCTCATAATTCCTCTTGAAATTATCGAGCTTGGTACGCATGAGAAGGCCAAGCGCTTGTGCGTCCGAGTCTGGGTTGTTGCGAACGATGCAGTCAATGTCAGTGCGGTCAATGGTACCGCTGTACGAGGTCAATCGGGAAGATATCCTGTGCAGTTGTGCGATTACCTTGTGCTCAGAAGCTCCATGCTCGGCAATTGTGCTCGGTTCTGGTTCCCTGTTCATGGCGGTGTAGGCATCTATTGCGTCAAACATAGCTCGGCGACGGGAGATAACTTCTGCAAATTCGGCTGGTAGTCCGGCGCGGCTGTTGTTGGCGGGATCCATGGTGAGGAGTTGGATGTGGAGATTTTCTGATTGTTTGGAAGGGCTCGAGGTGATGGAGATGATTTTATTGTTATGGATGGGGCTGCAGTGTTGACGGACAATGCGGCAGACCTGTGCATGTGCTTGCACATTACGAAGTAATTGGGTGAAATACGTCGGCCTCGCTTGTCCAGAAGTTCAGTTTTGAACGGATTTGCGAAATGTCGATAAACTAAAAGTACATATACTCTACATTGCTGCCGTTCGGTGGTTACCTCTCATTCCATGAACGGCTGGTTGCCTGCATTGAATATAAAATAGAAGTATGGTGCGCCTGCAGCCTCGGCACTCTCATGCCTTCCAAGCTCTTTTGTTAACTTCTTGCACCAAATCGCATCAAACCATCCGTAAACTGTTAAATGTTGGTCCATGTGCTGTCGAAAGACGCCAACCACCAGGATGTACAGTTTTGGGACCAAATTTTGTTGAAACCCTTCTTCGTGAAGCGTACCCAGACTTCTGTCAAGCCACTATGCCTCTGCTCATGAGCTCAAGAGCGTCGTGTGTCGGCAGTTAGACGGCAGTCGTAAGGTATCGGTGTTTCGAGAGTTCATAATCCGTCGATATGAATGAACAGAAATATTGCGCTCAATACGCGATCGAAAGAAAAGAGCCCGTCATGCTCGTGGAACGGCGGGATATTGATTGAGGACATGACGCCTCAGGGCATGATCCTCTCACTGAGCTCAAAACGCAACGCTTTCGCCTTCCCTCGCAAAGATGCTCTTAAAAGTCTTGAAATTATCCTCGGTGTACCACACCACGCCAGAATTCTCAAAATCCGGCAGGGCATCCGTACCCCCAAAGAAACTGTTTTCGAATGGTATCGCCGACCCGTTGTTCTTGTAATCGTACAATGCTTGGTCCACAGCCCGATCTCTGATTTCCGAAGGACCCCACACCACGCTCACGATCTTGAAGTCGGTACTGTTCGGCGAATGGCTTGCGATCTCTTGGGTATTCTTCGACAGACTAACATCGCCGGGAGGAAGTACAAACTCGCCAAATGCATCACAAGCGATGAATGTCCGGATGGATTCGCCGTACGAGTGAAGTAGAGATAGACATTTGCGAACGTTGTACCATGTATCGGGAAGATTGAAGACAGTAGCTGTGTCCTCCTTCATGTCAATGTAAAGACTTGAGCCTCTTGGGCTCAATTGCCTAGCGACATCGGTGACATCTTCCGCCGCGTAGACAGCACTCTTGATTTCAAGAGCTGTGGGTGTGGGAGTGGGAGTTATTGAAATACGAGTAGAGGTGGAAGTGATTGACCCTGAAATCATGGGTGAAAAGGTTTGGGTCGGTCCCGGACTTGTAGGTACTTAAACGTCCACGAGGTTAGCTGGCTGCAAGAGCGAGCGCTTAGGTGCGCATTTGGGTAGCGTACCTGACTGGTTTTGACGCGAGCGCTTTATCCCAAGCGGTACACCGACAGCCACACCAGCGACGATGACCAAGGTGACCAGTAGTAGAGCGATCACTGTCCTCGGCCCAAGTCCACAGTATCTCCGCTTCTTTCGCACAATCTCCTTCGGGTCATCCTCATCGAAAGCATGGAATCTATATCTCGCTTTTTCGTCATACTCAGGCAGTGTCGATACCGGAACGCTTTCTGGTGCATTATTGTGATGCGCATCAACGTTGAACTCCGGAGCCGGATGAGTATATTCCGCAGCAACGCTCTGAAAAGCGATCTTTTGGTTTTCTGCGATGGATTCTGGGGCCGACTTTGAATAGTACTCTACGGCCACTCGTTCGGGCGCAGAGCTCTGCAACTCCACGAACTTGGAGGCATCCATAACAAGGGTACTTAATTAGATTGGCTGTAGTGAGCTTTATAGAATCCTGCGGACACTCGTAAGTTTAAAATTAGGGCGCCCAGCCAGGGTGAGCATGGGTGCATGGGGCGAAACGCGTACTGCTCGATTCGGTGTTTAGCCCTTGTTAATATTCCGGATTTGGGGGTATCCAGCGAGACTGTCATACGACCTAGTGAATGATCTATAAGCTGAAAGAGTGCGTTGTTAGGAAGCAGAATATTGTCGGAAAACGCGTCAGCATTCAGAGAAGGGCTTACTGAAACTTCGAAGTGGTGGTGGTTGCATGCTGAATACATCATATGCCGAATTCTAAACGTGACGGATGCCCGCCCCACGCGCTGTGGGCAGTCATCGGTCGCCGTTCGGAAGAACTGGCCGTATTTATGGTTTAGCCCCAGATTGCGGGTGGCCGATTTGCAGCTCCACCGTGATTGGTCATCGCAAACTTCCAAAGGTTACCAGCCACCACACTGTACTGTGGACCTTCTGTGTTTGTGATTGAATCCTGCCCTGCATAAAGCTACACTTGGACCGAAACGTGGCGTAAAAATTTAATGCAAGACGGAGAATGTAAGGCGCACGTGGGAACCAAGTACTTTACGATCAATCAATATATTATAGTTCACTAGTTATCCGAAAACAGCCGATACTTGGAGAGGGGATTTACCATAGGTAGAGTTACAGAGCACTGACAAGAGTTTTTCTTCCTTTGAGAAAGGGTGTCCAGACATCCTTCAGGTACTGGACGCGAGAACGTCAGCCTAGTTGTCACGAACCTCCTTCTTCACCTGGCAAATATTCTCTCCATCCGCCAGCTCGAACCATCTTGTTGAAATCCGCATCGGCCCACAGCATACGCCCATCCTGTTAAATCACCGAGGTTAGCTCCCGATGGATCCTAGCATCAGGCTCACCCCCCGAGGTTACCATATCATCCCACAAGGTACCCATGGTAACGGTCCACCGTAACTTCTCCCAACTTTTTTTCGGATCTCACTCCTCGATTGCCTGCGCGCAGTTTTTCTTCCTAATCTTGACCAAGTTACGTGCCCATTCCTCGTCCGGCTCGTAGGTCATAGTGTTGGCGGAAGGGGTTTCCTCAGGTGCCCAGCAGGAGCTGGTTGACCATTGTTTACCATTACGTCATAAGTGTGTAGCTATAATAGCTGGCTTCTGGCCACTTCAATCAACTACACTTACTCTCAACTTTATCACATAGTGGGAACACTTGCATCGAGAGTATCGACCACGGCTTTGAAGGCAGCGGAGCCGGTAGCTAGCCGGTCTAGATGTTCCAGCGACTCCAGCTCGATAGTTTCGATGTCAGTGCGTGTCGAGGCAGATTCCATCTTGTCCACAACGTGCTTCCAGGCTCGTGTAGCTTGCTCGAAGGTGTTCCGGTGCTCGTCTAGTTGTTGCTGGGTTCCAGACATGCTAGCTATCTTTTTGATGCTTGTCGAGAGCAGCTCGTCCCTAGCGTCCTCGTAGGCTAACAAAGCTTTCTCGAGGGTGGCTCGACGGTCGCCTAGTTGCTTACGAACCTCGGACGTGATATCTGGTTCTTGAACGGTTGTTGTCTTCAGCGTACTCTTAGCGTCCTCGTAGGCTAATATGGCTTTCTTGATGGAGGCTCGGAGGTGGTCTAGTTGTTTCGGGATCCCGAACCATTGGTCTTTTTTTTTTGAGTCTGCCAACAAATCGCCTATGGACGAGGAAGACATCTTGGAATAGTAGTTCTGTAGTCTTTTCTTTCGTGAATGTGGGTGTGTGGTAGTGCTTGTACTGATCATCGAAAGGATTATTGAGGAAGGTGATTTATATTGCAGTTGTGGCTGACAAGCTTCATGAACATATTTGATTTTCGCTGTTCACTGAAAGGCGAGCGTGTATTGTGCGTTTGCTTTTTGTGCGTACAGTATCTTTGTGCAAGCCTACACTTGGATGTATGCCTCCATTGTGAAGATAGTAAGACTTGCCTCGCTGAATATTGAAGGAATGGAGCTAGAGAAATAACTGCAAATGAGCACACAAGGGGCTGTTTTTGTCGTACCAACCCAAGCGACTACGCAATGTATGGTTGAACAAAGCTCAACGCTACACATTACGCCCTATGTCTCCAACCACAGTTTCGACTTTCCCCATTCTGTTGATATGATGCTATCATTCTCAAAAAACTTCCCACTAATCCTCTCTGACTCTTTCCCCAACCCACCATCTTCATCCCCATTCACCCCCAAGTCGCCAACCGCCAATCGAACCGGAATGCGCGCACCTTCTTCCGGCGTCTTCGGCGGAGTGCCCTTGGCCTGATGTCCCATAGCCGTATCCACCCATCCTGGGCAACAGCAGTTGATCATAATCTCCGGGTTCTGCTTCGCAAGCAGCATAGTCATTGCCAGGATGAGTGCTTTGCTGACTTTGTAACTGCGGGCTCCAGATCCCCAGCCACCGGCCTTTTGTGCGTCTTGACCCTGCTTGGCAGCTCCCAGATAAGACTCCCCCAGCGCATCTATGTCGGAAATTGTCTTGACTGCGCGGAATTTTTCTTGTATCTCTAACCCATACTTGCTCAGTTGGTTATATCCACTGACCACATTGACGATGCGCGACCAGGGCTTACGAGACATGTTGGGCAGGAATAGTTCGCACATGTTCTTTGTACCTCCATAATTGTTCCTGATGGTCTCCTCAGCGTACTCGGGCGTCTCGCGATAGTCGTTGGAGACTGCGGCGTTGTTGATGAGGACATCGATTGCGGAATGCTCCTTAAGAACGGATTGGAGGAAAGACTGGATCGATGTTTGATCGGTAATGTCGAGCTTGCCGTATTTGATCACATTGGTCGAGGATGCCTGGATGCCTGTGTCGGCGCCGGAACGTGAGGTTGCATATATCGTCAATGGTTGTTCAAGTTGTTGTCTTGCGAGAAGTTGGACGATGCCTTTTCCAACACCGCGATTCGTGCCGGTGACAACAATTACTAGAGTGTTCATCATTTTTTCGGTTTGTGAGAAGTGGTGCAATGAGGTAGTGAGATCGTGAGGTTGTGTTGTTCCTAAGGTCGCGGCGAAGCGTGTGGCTTAAAAGCTTGAAGAATTCCCTAGTCAGGACTTCTGCATAAACCTTCCAAGGGCGCTGAATACGAGCGTAGTCCCAGCTGGCATAATTAATTAGAGGCGCCGTATTGCGTTGTGGGGAAAGGGCGGTGCTGATCGGGTAAGGGCGGAGGAACGGAGGGTCGGTGCCGCCCATCTCTTTCCGAAAAGACCACTCCTGGAATTTCGCAAGTTAAACAAATCACGATATCTTGGTTAATTCAGATTTCAACTCGAGATTCGAATTTCCTTCTTCTCCTTGTTCTGAGGGTAGAGTTGTCAGGCCTTGCCTAAGCTTAGGTTTCGATTTTAGGCTTCGATCCAGAAGGCCATCTATGACATCATGTTTCCCTCTGTCGGTCATCACTAACAGACACGACCAACTCGAAGGCCGACACCATCTATATAACATCAATAGCAATACAATAAGAAGCAAAGTCGGCAGCGACAATCACATGTCTACACACGTTTGCAATCCACCATGTCATCAACCCAAGCCATTCAAACCCTCAGCATCTTCACCGCCCTCCTAGCCTCCGGCGGCATAGCAACCCTCACCCTCTTTGACACCCCCTCCTGAAATCCCAACTCGCATCCCGCTCCCTCCCTTCCATCCGCTGGCTCTTCAGCCGCGGCTCGCACATCTTTCCCACCGCCGCGCTCCTCTCCTCATCCAGCTTCGCCTCCTTCGCCTACTCCGCTCTATTACCCAGCTAGCGCACACTGTCCGCCATCTCGGAGCATGCGACCAAAGGCTGGGCGAGACTTTATGTCGCGGCTACCGCGTTAACGTTTTCCATTGCGCTTTGGACGTCACTGGTAATGATTCCAACAAACTTTCAGCTTATCAGGAGGAACGAGGAGATGGGCGGGTCGAGAAGTAAGGCGTCGGCGGAGTGGAGGGACGCGAAGGGTTTGCAGACAAGATCGGCGGAGGAGTCGACTGATAGCGATGACATGAGCCAATGGACTGATTTAAGTGGGCCGCAAGAGAAGACGTTTGAAGGAGAGTAGTAGAAAGGAGGATGAGGAGATTAGGCGGTTACTGGATAAGTTTGGCAAACTGAATGGTGTTAGGGCGGTCTTGATGGGTATCGGTGGAGTGGTCGGGCTGATGGGCGCTTTGATGTAGGATGTTTGGATCAACGAAATGCTTTCTTCGTCTACGGGAAGAGCAGCTAGTAGCAATAGTAATGATGTAGTTAGAATTTTAGACGTACGCACGTGCCTTCCGTAGGATAGGTCTAGGGTGTGTAGCTAATCATCAATCATGTGCGTGTCGTCCCCTTGTCCCATATACATTAACCAGAACCATTATAAACAAACTCCAAAACCTGGCACTCTATACAAAGTTAATATCCGTCTCCGCTTTGACCACTTTCTTTTCTTCGCTCTGCACTGCCTTCTCCCGCTCGTTTACAACCTGCGTGCGTACGACCCCTACGCTCCTCTTACTCTCCACGAGAGCCTTGATGAGCGCTATCGCGACGTTCCTCCCCGTGTTCAGCTTCTCGTCGCTATCGCTCAAGTCCGGAACGTGCAGGAAAGCAACCGGTCTCTCGTCTTCTTTCATGGAGTAGTAGTGCGCCAGAGAGTTGTAGTAGATGAAGCCGCACAGGAAGTTCCCTGCATCAGGGCTTAGACGTACATCCGGAGCACTGGTGCTCCGTACCTGAGCATCAGGGGGAAGTTGGCAGTCCGGGGAGGCGTGGCCAAGACACGACCTCCATCGAGCTACAACATCCGAAGTATCGAAGCTTGTATGCAGCACGTATGGGAACAGTTCAGGCGGAAACTTCTCATCGCCAACCTCGTCCGGGAATCTTTCACCGTCGACGTCAGGGATAGCGCCGTAGCCTCGTCCGTGCGCACCTTTCTCGAGCGTGTAATAAGGGCGGCCCGCGGCTAGTCCGATGTGCAGGACAATGTCTGGCCTCGGATACATGGGGTTTGCAGGTGGAAGACGCTGGGGTATGAATTTGATAACATGGTTGTAGGCTACCCGTACTGCTTCATGATTGACGTGGATGTGGATTGGTGTTGGGTGGTCCTCCGTGGCGGGGATAAGGGCAGGTAGAGTGGACGCGATCTCCCATGATGAATTTCGCGGGTATTTGGCGAGGAAGGGCTAGACATGGTCAGCTTCGGGAGTATGGAGTAAGGCCGTCTAAGACATCAGAACGAACAAAGGACGGAAGCCATTCACTCTTCGATGGCCACCCCGCAAACTTGCTCGTGGGTTCTTGCACGAACATTCCAGAAAATTCAAACAACCAACGTGCGCAAGAAGGATCAAAAGGCTGCGAAATAGGAGAAGTATCATACTCCAAAACCAGTGACCAGCACGGTTACGGGCTCCTCTCCCTTCTGCGGCGGAGGTTGCCGTGCCGTCGCCGCCCGAGCATCTCGAGGCATTGAACACAGCTGCTACCGGGAAAGATCGCTGCAAGAGATGCCCGTCCGCTGGAATAACGATCCTGTCGAAGGTTAACCCATCAGCCACAAAAGACGGTCGAACGAGTGTTGAGGCTCATGACGTCGGCATATCGTAACCGCGAAACGCATGCACGACATACGCCGGCTGCGACAGCCATCCACTCACCCAACAGCGGGACAACGCACTTACCGACGGAATTGGTACAGAACACCAGAATCACAGGGGGTGGATCTCACCGAATTGTTGCGTGGGACATTTCAGGAGTGGCGCAACGGAAGTGGTCAAACTGCGCATGGTGGTGCGATTCCAGTTCGGTATACCTAGTCGGACTGCTACCCTAAAACTGGATAATAGCGGCCCGTGACATTCAGGTTCCGAGGCTGATTCCGACGCGCGACCTCCCGCATCCGCACCCCGCATCGCAGGTAGCGAAGCAAATGCCGAAGGTGTCGTTGGCGGAGCGGACGGGTGCTGCAGGCACCATGTGTGATTCCTGGCGATGCCGCGAGCTTCCTGTATAGCTTCGGCTCTGCTCAAAATGTCCCCACCTTCGGCGGCGGCATCGTGCTAGAGGTTTCATGCCCGATGCTCGATCGCGCTGAACGTCACTGCTGGCTGTTGATGGCAAGGTGAGCGGACCTTTCATGTCGCTATGTGAGAGCATATGCATCTCGAAGGCTATCGGATGGCGCATGGCGGAGGAGACCACCACCCCACCCACCTCTGGAACGACGGCATCCTAGAGGGCAATGCATCCCTGGAGACATCGGATGGCGCTTCTTTATAATCAGCTAACATAACCCCTCACAACTAGACCTCTACCTCCTCGATCCTTTTTTGACCATCCTTCAACCAACCATGGCCTCTGCAACGTCCCCGAAGCCCTTCGATATCGCCATCATCGGCGGCGGCATATCAGGCCTCACCCTCGCAATCGCCCTCCTTCAACACAACATTCCCCTCACAATCTACGAGTCTGCCCACACGTTCGGCGAAATCGGTGCCGGCGTAGCTTTCGGTCCCAATGCCGCTCTCGCGATGAAGCTCATATCGCCCAAGATCCACGACGCGTTCGAGAAGTGCAAGACGGCGAACCAATGGCCTAGCCAGGCGGGCAGCTGGTTTACAGCCAGGGTGGGGGATGCGAGGAAGGCGGATAAAGATGGACTCGTGAGAGAGGGCAAGAAGGTGGGGGATGCGTTATTCGACGTTCACTTTGGGAGCGACAGAGGGAGGGGAGGGGTTTATAGGGCCCATTTCTTGGATGAGCTGGTCAAGGAGATACCGGAAGGTGTGGCAAAATTCGGGAAGAAGCTTGTCAACATGAGTCGGGTTGAAGACGGCTCCGGGGACGTCGAATGCCACTTTGCGGATGGGACGAAAGCCCGGCATAACGCCGTCATCGGATGCGATGGTATCAAATCCGCGACGCGAGAGTGGTTGCTGGGCAAGGATGATCCTGCTGCGAAAGCAGTGTTCTCGGGGAAATACGCGTACAGAGGGTTAATACCCATGGATGACGCAGTTAACCTCCTCGGAGAAGAAGTAGCACGCAACTCTCAAATGTTCTTCGGGTACCACGGCCACCTCCTCACCTTCCCCATCGAAAAGGGGAAGACGATGAATGGTGAGTTGCCTCCTTGCTCTAAAACTCTAGCGCACACAGACGCTAACACCATCAGTCGTTGCATTCAACTCCTGCCCCGAATGGAAAAACCCTCAATGGGTCATCACAACCTCCAAAGAAGACATGAACGCCGACTATGCCTCCTGGGGCCCCCACGTCCAAAAGATCATCCGCGCCATGCAAAAGCCTGACATCTGGGCGCTCTTCTACCACCTGCCCTGCTCGACATTCTACAAGGGCCGTATTTGCTTGCTCGGTGATGCGGCGCATGCCACGACGCCGCATCAGGGTGCCGGCGCTGGCATGTGTCTAGAGGACTCGCTGATTATGTCTGTGCTTTTGAAGGAGGCAACGTCGCTGGAGGATGTAGAGAGAGCTTTCAAGGCGTACGATGAGGTGAGGAGACCGAGAAGTCAGAAGAACGTGGTGACAAGCTTGGAAGCGGGCACGCTGTATGACTTTGAGTTGGAGGGGGATGATTTAGATAAAATTGAGCCGAATTTTAGAGGGAGGATGAAGTGGATATGGGATATTGACCTGGATGAGGAGATCGAAAGGGCTAAGAAGATTTACCATGGAGGGGCTGCGAAGATATAGAAGTTTCTCGTAAGCGGAGTATGGTATTTTCGACGGCTAGTAAACGGTGAACGCGCATGGCCCTCGCATGGCCCTGCTACAAGAGGATAGCACTCAGTCAATAACATCATCCCTCATTGCAAACACCTCTTTCAGCACGTCATCACTCTTGGCCCGGACCGCGTTGTGGTACATCGCATTCGTGATATACGTCTTGCACCCCTTGATCTTGCCCGCCGTCTCCATGCTGAGATCGTAGTCGACGTACATGTCGTCTACATACACAGCGGCATACACCGGTACTTCGTTCTTGGCCAGCTGCTCCTCGTCGTACAGCATCGGCCAATCCTTCTCCTGTGCGAGCGCCTCGCTGACGGCTTTCAGTTTCTTGAGCTCGGGGTACACGTCGAACATGAAGGGGTAGACCATCTCTCCGGTAAACAGGACAGGTGGTTCTTTACCATCGCTATCTTCCTTTTCGTGGCTACTGCTAGATTTGGAAGCGGCGAAGGCGGGATGCTTGGAGAGATCGAAGTCGGGGTACTTGGATAGCAGGCGCTCGGCAGACCAGTTGGAGGCGGCGCCCTGGTTGTAGCATGGCTCGTGCAAGAGGGCGTAGATGATGTTCGTGTCCCAGGATTGCGCTGCTTCGATAGCGAGGACGGTGGGGCGGGTCAGGTGGCCGAAGAGGGTTAGGTCGTTGTCTGCGCGGAGGATGAGCGCGTGGATGGTGTCGAAGCCGCCTGGTCATTATTATTTAGTCAGTTGTTTCAGCACAGAAGTGTTCGTGGCGGTGGAGGAGGAGGAGGATTACATCACCAGCTTACCGTGAAATCCAAGATAAAGCCCTAGCTGTAGGAACCGCCTTGCGCTCAAAGAACCCTCGCCTCCCTGCACTCTGACAGTCGTGTCGCCAAACCGACTCAGAAGCTTAACGATGCGTTTCACCCGCTCAACATCCTCGGGATACTTGGCGTAATACCCCTCATTCCTCTTCTTGACTCTGGGATACAACCGCTCATACACCTCATCCGGCCCCGTCCTCAGCGGCGGCAGACCCCCAAACAAAAACGCCTCCTTCACACCCTTGGGAAAGAAGCTAAGGTAAGTGGTACAACAGAACCCGCCAAAGCTCTGGCCCATGATACTCCATTTTCTCTTTTCCTCGGGATAGTCAGCGGTAAGCGCTTTACGAATGGCCTCGCAGTCCTTCACAATACTGTCTGCGCGGAAAGCTTTCATGTACTCAGCCTGCACCTTCTCGTCGCCACGCAGCTGCAAGCTAGACTGGGAGATTGCCGTTGAGAGTCCGGTACCACGCTGGTCGAGGGAGAGAACTTGATAGCCTTTATCGAGGATGAAGTTGGTCCAGGTGCTGTGCTGGGGGCTGGCACATTCGAAGCCCGGACCGCCTTGGAGGTAGACTAGCCATGGGAGTTGGGACTTCTTGGGGTCCTCTGGGGTGGAGGGCGAGTAGTCGGCGGGCTTTTCGTCTTTGTGGGCTGAGCGGGCAAACAGTTGGATTGTGCCTAGGGAAGGGTTGGTATAGTCGCGAGGGACTTGGAAGAAGTGCTCTGTTATGCGGAGTTTGCCTGGATGAAGGTTAGGTTAGATTGGGTTGTATGGGATGATAAAGTAACAGGGTACCGGTAACGAGATGGCTTCTCTGCTCTAAGATTTTCGCTGCTTGAATCATAATGAGGGACGTTTTGCCTACTTGGCGCTGAGAATAAGGCAAGAGGGGCAAGGTCCAGTGTATGTGATCAGGGGTGCGCGGTGTGGAGCGCGATGCCTGTTCCGAATCTGGAAAGCCCGCTCCGAAGGATTGGCGGGGTCCCTCGTGCACGGCATAAAATACACAAATGCAGTCTCTGCTACACCACCTTCACGCCTATCGCACAGGACAAATTACACTCTAGTGCAGGTTCTAAAACCTAATTTTCACAGGTCTTTTCAAGGAAGAGCGCATCTGCCAGGTTGCGGTTCGCGCAGAGACGAAAAAGGGAGTTTCTTAGGTTTTATGCGACGAACCCACGTAACTCACACCCGTTTCCAAACTCTAAACTCACTGCAAGGACGCCCATCATGGCAAAAGATAAAAAGAAGTCCGGAGACAAAAAAGCTGTCAAAGCTGCCAAAGCAGCGAAACAAGAGAAGAAAGCTGGCAAGAAAGACAAGAAACTAGCCACTAAGACCAAGGACGTCGACTCAGACACTGAGTCCGTAGATCTCGACGCCGTGCTAGCCCAGTACGCAAAGGAGCAGGAGCAGTATCACGCCATTACGGAAGTCCCATGCGAACCACCATCAGCCAGGACATCCAGCTTAACAATAGGCAATCCGGCCAATGACAATGAGCTGTTCTTGTTCGGAGGCGAGTACTTCAACGGCGCGACTGCCAAATTCTTTAACGACTTGCTGGTGTACAATGTTAAAAAGGATGCGTGGAATAAGGTTACCAGCCCAAATTCACCGTTGCCCCGGTCGGGGCATGCTTGGTGTAGAGGTGCGAACACGAAGGATATCTATCTTTTTGGTGGCGAGTTTAGTTCGCCGAAGCAAGGGACTTTCTACCACTACAACGACTTTTGGCGTCTGGATCCGGGGAATCGCGAGTGGACGCGCATCGAGATGAAGGGAAAGGCGGCGGCGCCGCCTGCGAGGAGCGGACATCGTATGGTGGCTTTCAAGCAGTATATTATACTTTTCGGAGGCTTCCAGGATACTTCGGCGACTACAAAGTATCTGAATGATCTCTGGATATATGATTGTGTCAACTTCGCGTGGCATCAGCCGAAGCTACAAGCCGCACGCGCGGTACCGGATGCGCGGTCTAGCTTCACGCTGCTACCTCACGATCAGGGCGCTGTTCTGTATGGCGGGTACTCTCGTGTCAAGGCCGTTGCTGGCGGCAAGCAACAGCAGCAAGCAAAAGGCAAGAAAGGTGGCGGAGGTGGCGGAGGTGCCCGCATGGTCCTCAAACCCAAAGTTCACGAAGATACCTGGTTCCTCCGAATTACGCCCCCAAGTTCTGACCAGCCTTCAACCACACTCCCAACAGTGTCCTGGGAACGTCGCAAGCGCCCCGCCAACCCGCCAAATCCTCCCCGAGCGGGAGCGACGATGGCCTTCCACAAAGGCCGCGGAATCATGTTCGGCGGCGTGCACGACGTTGAAGAAAGCGAAGAAGGTCTAGACTCTGAATTCTTCAACCAACTGTTCGTGTGGAACATTGAGCGAAATAGATATATGCCGCTCACCCTTCGCCGCCCCAAAGCGAATGCTAATAAGAAGGCGGCGCAACAAGCTAACGTAAGCCGTCGCGGCCGAGCGAAGGCGGATGAAGAGGAGTTACTTGCCAACCTCAAAGCCTTGGAGATGAAGGCCGGAGGTGCCGTATCGCCAGACTCCGACGACGAGGAGAAGCAGAAAGAACTAGAAGAAGAAGAAGATACGCGGCCAGAGAAGCCGCGTATCTACGAATTTCCACATCCACGCTTCAACGCAGCCCTCGCAGTCCAAGGTGACATCCTCTACATCTTCGGTGGCACCTTCGAAAAAGGCGACCGCGAATACACATTCGACGAGCTCTGGTCACTCAACCTAAACCATCTAGACGGCATCGTCGAGGTCTTCAAGCGCGAGCTGGAAGACTGGCAAGGCAGCGACGACGAAGCCGATTCCGAGGATGAAGAGGATGAGGATGAGGACGAGGAGGACGAAGAAGAAGGTGACGAAGATGGAAAATCGTCACTCGCCTCGCCCATTTCTACAGCGCCCACCACGCCGCTTATTACCAAAGAAGTACCAGAAGAAGACGTTGGCGACACGGAGGAAATCTCTGCACTCACGGATACCCTGCCTCACCCGCGCCCTTTCGAATCGCTACGCGACTTTTACGCGCGTACGTCTGAGGCGTGGCAGACGCTTATTCTAGACGAGCTGGCTAAGTCGTCCAAGGGCACCGAGAAGACCTCTAAGGAGATCAAGAAAGCCGGCTTTGAGCGCGCGGAGGACAAGTGGTGGGATTGTAGGGAGGAGATTCGCGCGTTGGAGGATGAACAGGAGGCGGCGGGGATCGGGGAGGTTGTTAGTTTGGCGGATAAGGAGGGGGCGAGTGCGGGTGGTGGGGTTGGGAGAAGGAGGTAGATTGGTTGATTGGGTTGAGGGGGGTGGTGGTGGATGGAGTGCGAGACTTTGGTCGCGAGATGAGAAGGATCGCTGAACGCGAAGTAGGGATACGAAACGAGATCATACTCAGAAATCGTAGATATGGGCAGTGCGGGTGGCGAGCGACACGTCCGAGCAGTAGACATGCATTTGGATGATGTTTAAAAACAAGTAGCTAGCTTCAAAAAGCATTTATATATCTGTACCCTCTACTAGATCAGATCCCTCCTGCACCCGGGAGGCGTTTTGTCTCCACCTATACATTCCAAACCTCTTTGACAACGTCCTCTACCCAATTCATCTGCACAGCGCTAACCTTCTTCGCATATGCCTTATTCGTATACAAGAACTCGCTGAAGACAATCGCCTCCGCCTTGACCTTCCTCCCATGCATCACGCTGCTAGGATGGATCGAGACGGTGTAGTTCCCGATGAAGGTTCTGTAGCTGTTATCAGGCATCAGACGTGCGGTGTTGGAGACGAAGCCACGGAGGAGGCAGGCGAGAATGGCGTCGACGTTGGGCGTGGTGGAGGTAGTGGTGGCTTCGGCGGAGTTTAGGAGCTTGAGGCTTTGGCACTGTTGGCGGAGTTGCTTGCGGATGTTCTATGGCAAGTCAGTGGTGCCCAGCGGGATTACATGAATAGCGTGTATTGCGCTGCCGCGTACTCACCATGATGTTCTGCATCGCGCGATGTGAGACAAAATGCCGCTCACACCACGCCTTCCTATCTGAGTTCTCCTCCGCATAACGCTGCACCGTCGCTAAGAAAGTCATATGATCCCCTTCCCGTCGGTATAGCTCGTGCCTCGCAGCTTCAGCCTCCTCTTTCCGCTCCTCGCTTACGATGTTGAAGAAGATGTTGTCTTCGGTGCTCAACGCAGCGATAATGTCTATAACGTCAAGCAGACAGTCGCGCTCGGGCTTCGCAGCCTCAATAAGAATACGTCCGAGTGTCGGTGTAACGGGCAGCTTGGCTATTTTCAATCCAATGTCGCTGATGGCGCCAATTTTCTCCAGGGCACCTAGGCGCAGGAGCTGAAAGAGGGCTTTCTCGAGCGCGTCTCGTGGTGGGCGATCAAGGAACGGAAAGCCCAGAACGTTGTTTACTCCCCTGGCTTTCATTGTGAGAAGTGCCTGCATGAGATCACATCGGAGGATTTCCGGGATAGTTCTCTCTTCAAAGGTCTTGTAATCCGCCTCCGTGTATAATCGGTAGCATTGGCCAGGACCTTCACGACCAGCTCGGCCCCTCCGCTGTATGGCTGCCGATTTCGATATGGGCTTCGCCAGCAGCGATTCTAAGCCAAGCTTGCTGCGGAATTGCTTAATCTTGGACTTCCCACAATCAATGACAAAGCGTACGCCCGGTACAGTGACGGATGTCTCAGCGATGTTGGTTGCGAGGATTACTTTGCGCGCCCGGTGCGGGGTAGGCTGAAATATGAGCTGCTGCGCCGGCTGAGAAAGGGCCGCAAATAGCGGAAGAACGAGTAATCTGGGGACGTCTTTGTCCATGCCTTCGGCGTAGTCGTTCACAAGCTTCTGAAGGCTTTCTATCTTGTCCTGTCCTGTGAGAAACACGAGGACATCGCCAGGCAGAGGCTCTTTGTAGTGGATCTGGAAGATAAGCTTGAGAGCGGATTCGACCCAGTCCATGCTAGCTTCCGGCAGATAGGTCGTCCGAACCGGGTACTGACGACCCTCGACGAAGCATATACTGATCAGGCTATTTGCCTTCAGAAGGCCTTCTTCAGCTGGAGGTACAGCGCTCTGATCTTGGTCCTGACCGAAAAACTGCACCAGCCCCTCCACATCCGCCGTCGCACTCATGACTACGATTTTGAGTGGGGTTCTCCTCTTCTTCCCTGTTCTCTCGACTCCCGACGCCAGATTTTTTAGGAACCCCAAGATCAGGTCAACGTTCACACTCCTTTCGTGAACCTCATCCACTATCACTGCGCTGTACTGATTCATATCCGGGTCTCGGAGCATTTCTTGGAGAAGCATACCCTCAGTCAGGAATTTAATCTTTGTGTTTGGTCCCGAAGCATTATCGAAGCGAACGCTATAGCCCACCTTCGCAGCTGGGCTTTGTCCTCCAAAGAAACTTCCCATCTCTTCAGCGACACGTCGGGCAAGCGAAATGGCAGCCACCCTTCGAGGCTGGGTAACAGCGATAGCCTTCGTACACCAGGATTCATCGAGCAGGAATTGGGGCACTTGTGTTGACTTTCCTGAGCCGGTCTCACCCGTGAGCACCAGAATGTTGGTTTTTCGTAGGGCATCGCGAATGGATTGCGCGTGAGGCCAGATAGGTAGAGTTCTCCGCGAGACGAGTAGCTCGTCTCGTTTCTTCAGTAGATGGACAGGAATAGAAGTTTGGGGGTTTCGTCGGCCCTCATGTTGACGCTTCCCATTGACGGCTGGATCATGTTGAAGAGCGGCCCGTTTGTGTGGTCTCGGTATATCGTGCTTTCCATTTAGCGCTCCCCTCGGCTTGGATACTGCAGATGTCGGAGGAGTCTGCAGTGCTACCTCCGCCATCGGACGTTCATCACATGCAGATGGTATCTTGGAGACCTTGACTTCGGCAGGAGCCTGAACCGATAGCTTCCATGTTGACTCCACTGACTGGGCTTCCTGTTTCGCGGGTACTTCATCTTCTTGGTCGGAATCACCGAACTTCGTCCGCTTCCCAGTGCCTTTCTTAAGAAAGATCCCCTCTCTTGTATCATCTGTCGCGGCTTTGGCCTTGTGCTTCCGCTTTTTGCCTTTTTTTAGTTCGGCTGAGGGCTCTGAAGCAATAGATTCATCGTTTGCGGCCTTCTTAGGTAGCGACCCTTCCTCTCGTAGTTTCGACATGGTTGATGCGGTGCGTGAACTCTTTGTGATCGAACTTTTTCGATGTCGCGTCGCAATCGATAAAATTTGGCGCTAACCTAATACGGTATAGAGCAACACCATTCTCTGGAAACCTCCCCCCACAACCCCATTTTCTACTCCATCATGACGTTGGCAACTCAGATTTTATCGAGCATGTCGCTACTGTTTCTCCCAGAACCAGAATGCCATCAACATCTCGTGTACACCCTCAGGATCCATTGCCCCGGAGTCACGACCGGCTCTGTCGATCGTTCAACCCCGCCGCACCGCGTCGATGAGCTAAACGTTTATCAACCGGCAATTTAACCATCTGCATAAAGTACATGGCGTTAATTGCCAGACCGGGACGAGAGTTTTGAGCCCCATATGTAAGTAGAGGGTAGAAGGAGACTTGCCACCCAGGTCCTCAGCAGCGAGCTCTCGCAATGCCGTCGTTACTTTCAAGGTGTAATATCCTCCCTATTGTTTTACTGGCATCCCTGGGTAACTGCGAAATTGATCGCGAGTCTATTGTCCGACAGTTCAATCTGAGGCTAAACCAATCCCATCCGTACAGCCCGGTGCAAGTAGGCAACGGCAACTTTGCTTTCGGAGTCGACGTCACCGGCCTACAAACTTTTCTACCGCACAATACGCTATCATCATGGGGCTGGCACAACTCCTCGCTTCCGACGACACCTAATCAAACTTCTATTTCCGACTATACCGGCGTAGACTGGTGGACACACGGCCGACTCGTCAATTATGCGCAGCCCAACCCGGCAGAGAAGGACATTGGCCAATGGCTGATATCGAATCCGCATCGTATCAATCTCGGAAGAGTTGGGCTTTGGTTTGGAGAGAAGAATGTCAGTGAAGACGCCCTGCAGAGAAAGTCGCAGGTGTTGGATTTGTGGGAGGGCGCGATATTCTCATCGTTTACGCTGAATGGAAGTAGAGTAGAAGTGGAGACCGTCGCGAGTCCGGAATCCGATACTGTAGCCGTTGAGATCACGTCACGATTGTTCAAGGGCGGTGAGTTGGGAGTTTTCTTTGACTTCCCGTACGCGAGCGGGAAGAACAAATTCGACGCGCCATTTGTGGGAATATTCAACGCCACAGCAAACCATACCACGGCCCTGAAGGCGAGAAGACACGGTGCGACGATCACTCATACGCTCGACGCGACGACATACGTGGCAGATATCACTTGGGAGAGCGACGCAAGCATCGCACGGGTCAGCAATTTCTCTCATCGATATGTTCTGAAGCCAGCGAGGAGTGAAGATACTCTCACGTTTACTATAAATTTTGCTCCCAGAACCGTGGAACGCAGCGGTACTTTCGAAGATGTCAAAGACAACGCTGTGGATTGGTGGAGTGATTATTGGTCCTCGGGTGCCTTTATCTCCCTCCCCACAAGCAGCAACTCGTCCGCCAAAGAACTGCAACGTCGGATCATTCTCTCACAATACCTCCTCGCAGTAAATGGCGCAGGCAAAGATCCCGCGCAAGAATCTGGCCTGGTCAATAACGGCTGGTACGGGAAGTTTCACATGGAAATGGTCTTCTGGCATCTCGCTCACTGGACGCTATGGAACAAGTGGTCTCTTTACGATCGAAGCGTCGGTGTATACGAGCGCTTTCTACCGACTAGCTATGATCGCGCGAGGCACCAAGGCTATCAAGGCGCACGTATCGGCAAGATGAGCGATCCGACTGGCAGATCTGCGCCTGGAGAAATCAACAGCCTCTTGATTTGGCAACAGCCGCACCCGATGTACTTTGCAGAGATGGAGTATCGAAAGTTCCCAAGCAAGAAGACGCTGAAGAAGTGGGACCGCATCTTGTCTGGAGTCGCAGACTTCATGGTCAGCTATGCTTGGTTCAACGAGACCACCAAAGTCTACGATCTCGGTCCGCCCATGTACCCAGTTTCGGAGAACACGAATCCCAACCAAACCGTCAATCCGACCTTTGAGCTAGCGTACTGGCGCTTTGGGTTGGACATCGCTGAGAAATGGCAAAAAAGGCAGAACAAACCCGTACCGGCTACGTGGCGTAACGTACGAGATAATCTCGCCGCATTCCCGGTCGAAAACGACGTCTACGTGCTCTACGAAGGCATCAAGAATATGTGGGCCACGCCCGCAACGGCAGAGGACCACCCAGGTCTCCTCGGAATCTACGGCTGGCTTCCGCCAGGCACTCGCCTCAATTTGACCATCTTCGACAAGACTGTGGACAAGGTGTATAAGTCGTGGAACTTTACTTACTCGTATGGCTGGGACTTTCCGCTTCTTGCGATGACAATGGCGCGATTGGGGAACGCGGAGAAGGCGGTGGACTGGCTTCTTGATCCCAACAACAAGTTTAATGAAGTGGGTATGCCGGTGGGCGGTACCAGAGTCCCCACACCATACTTCCCCGCAAGCGCGGGCTTGCTGCTAGCGGCCGGTATGATGGCGGGTGGATGGGACGGCCTCGAGGGACCCATATTCCCAAAAGGCTGGGACGTCGAGGTGGAAGGATTTTCAGCAGCAATGTGAAAATGGTATATTGGTATCAAGGTCTATCTACAAACATTCAAAACCTCATTTGTAAATGTTTACAAGAAACAAAATGGCGATGCGCCGCACTAGAAGCTGCCTAAGCTTGGGGATTAAACAGCAACATATTCGCTCAAACATGTTCGGACACATAGCCGACCCAAACTCCAGTTCGCGCCAACAAGATCGCGGCCGTAAGTCAGTTAATACATCATCGAGCATGCTCAATTTCCCTCTGCGTCTGCCACTCCTCTTTCACCTTCTTGCCGGGTTCGCCCTCCCACTCGGCATTCAGGTTTGTTATGCTGTCTTGGTCTCCCTTCATGTCTTTGACATCGCTTTCGTGGATGATGCGCCCCGTGGCCGGGTCCATGACGAATTGGTCGGAGCCGTTCGAGCCAGACACGTGCGTGGTGGTCTGGATGGTGGTCTTCTTGGTGATACCGCCTGCAACTCCCAATCGACTCAGCTCGGTGCCCCGGGTCGACCTCTCCCCATAGTCGGTATCCTTGTTCGGTCCGTATCGTTGATACTGCTGGTACCTGGAAGTACCCATAGAGGAGCCCTTCCACAGACCGATCTTTTGAATCCAGCGGTTGGCCGAGCTGCGCAGCGCCGGTACGCATGCTGCGATGAAACTCGCCTCTGTCTCCAAGCAAGTCATCAGTCCAGAGAAGACACCGTTGGCTCCTGGCTCCACTAGGTAGGTTGGAGCGACCTGTGTGATCAACCGAAGAATCGAGAAGATGGAAGCGAAGATACCCAAGCTCAGGAGACAGCCAATGACTATCTTCTCGCGCAAAGGTCGTTGTACTTTGCGCAGGAATGTGAGTGGTACAAGTGAGAGGACGACATCCGATAAGACGTTGACGGTGACGGTTGCGTAGATGGTCGACTGTTGGGCCGATACGGGCCAGCACTTCTTGTTGCCCTTTGCCACGGAGTACCTGCCGGCGAAATCCCATTGCGACTGGTACGGCACGCAGTTAAAGATGTTGGCGATGCCGAGGAAGCAGATGAAGAAGATGTTCAGGATAATCATGCCGTAGACGAAGTATCGCCATCCCTGGGTCCGCTGGAATCGGAGGAGCATCCACGCAATGGATATCTTGACGAGACCCGTGGCCCATGCCCAGAAGGGCAGCGCAAGCACGCCGTCTCGGAATGTGCGTTCTGAGTGATCCCTCGTTTTGAAGTAGAGTCGGTGGAAGCCCGCAGCCCAGCTCACAGCATCGTACTGAAAAGCCCACTCACAGGTCATGCAAACCTATACGACATTAGCAACGCACTGCGGTAAGACGAGTACCCGTCTCGACGTTACACACGTACCCATGCTATACAAATGAGATAGTCATCCAATCCGAATCGGAAAGTCGGTACCATGCGGGTATAGGCTCGTCCGACGAACACCACTGTCGAGAAGAGGTGGATAATCGGGGTGAGGATCAGAATGGCGCATGCTACTCTGTAATGTGTGTCTGACACGACGCGATACTTTTCCGGCGTCGGTACAAAGGTGGCTGTGGCTTGTCGAGGCAGGAGCTCATCGAAGAGCATTTCCGGAATACCGGGCATGTTGGGCAATCGTGGGGAAGTGTACTCCACGAAGCGTCGCGCAGAATGACAGGAACTCGCAATCTTCCGTGACCAGTGAGAAGGATCGGTGTGACGTGCTCCGGATATCGATCGAAAAAAGAACCCCTTCACTAATCCATACCCCTCAGACTGGTACCAATAAGTTTGCCGATCGAGAGTTATGAACGGAAGGGTTCGGGGTCCCCTTTGTACCCAGTCACAGAGGCAAGTATGGAAAGGATACTATCAAATTACATCGACTGACAGCCAGGGGTAGCCGTGTCTGGTTAGAACAATCCTCGCGATTTCGGCTTCACCCTGGCTAGATGGTACAACGCTCATTCGCTATCGGTCCTCCCGTCTGGTCATTAGGGTGGGGAAGGATTTTAGCAAAACGGCTGGTGGATTCGGCTGACCCGGGGAAGAGCACCCGCGCGACACAGTGGATGCTTTCCGACGCCACAGAGGATGAGAAGAGTTCTGGACTTGACTCCGTTGGATTTATTGTGAGGGCGTTTGGGGCGGTATCTGCGTTCATGGCCGAGACGTGCTTGGACGTGAGCAGGATTCACCGTAATGATCGGCGGTCGGTTTGTAAGGAGCTGCTACAGGCGCCTGCCGTTACTATCCCGGATATGACTAGGAACTTTTCTTAGATCAGGGTAGCGTATCACGCTGCGGCAGCGCGAAGAATGAAAGGTACCTGAGGTAGAGTAAGAGACAGGGTTTGTTGCTTCACAACCGAATGCGCCTTCCTATGATACATATACCTCCGATAGCGCGCACCGGACGGGACGAAGGCGTGGTGATCAATTCTCCGACGTCCTCATTTCTCTCCGCTATCTGATCAAGATTTTTTGGAGCGGGAGGCGCTCTCGCGTCGCATTTGGTGGAAGCGTCGTGTTCCGTCTTCCGGATGGACGCGGCCCTCTCGACGGACAACCAGGTACATGAATCGCAAGTGATCGACGAAGCTGGACGAGCCGCCTCTTTTACTCAAGTTCTAGATCTTCTTCTACACGTAGTGTATAGCTCTGAGCTGGCACTGAGCTGGTACTCCGTACTCAGAGGAGCACCAACGACCTCGTTCTCACGGATGCACCTGGTGCTCCCCGCGATAGACTTTGGCATGGAATCCATCCTCTGGGTCAAATGGGAGCGGTCGGGCTGCAACAGATGGTGACATGCAAACTTTATCTCGAGAGCGGATTGCGCCTGACATGGGGTCGCACGACCCGGTTGCAACAGCTGCAGTGGCTTGCGTACTTGTACCGGGAAGTGCTATGTCGAGAAATACGATAGAGAGCGGAGACAATTCCGACTTCTTTCCATAAGTGAACGGAGCATCGTCCGCAGAGCAGCTCTGCGTCCCGTGTACTGAGATACCACCACAGGCAGGCATCAGGGTCCAGTTTCTCCTCAGGCCACGGGCATGGCTTGTTACTGCCACGTGGAGCGGAGTACACCCACGGCAAATTCGCCGTTACCCCTCCTCGGCCATATCGTATTCACACTCAGTACGCAATCTCGTATCCGCACGAGCAGAAACAAGTCCTTGGAAGGGCACCGCAGACTGCGACACCACTGCAGCACAGTCCGCCGCATAAAGCCGCCTATACTCAGGGTCCCCCGCCAGCTCAATGCACGCCAGACGCGACCAAACGCCTTCCGTTCACCGTTCCCAGCCACTCGGTCCCCTCCGTCATTGGCGACGCCTCGTATCGTCGGCCCAGGACCACGGGAGTGGGGGGCCGCGAACCGTTACCTATCACTTTCCCAATCCAAATCATCTCACCCTCCACGCGAGCATTCCAGACCGCAACCGACACCGTAGAAGGCCCTTTCAAGACCCTTTTGCTGTGAAACGCACCATAACCACAGTCGCGGGAAATTGTGCAGCGGCCTCACGAGTCGTCGCATGTCGAGGGATTCGTCGGCAAGCAGCAAGAGCGGAGTGAAAAGCGGGAGGAGCACTGCGTTAGCAGGCGCCTCATTCTGCAGGATTTGATGAGTGGTGGGAATTCCTTGTAGTGAGCAAGGAGCGGGCGGGAGAGTGCCCCTCTGCGGTTAGAAGCGCGTTTTATAGTCGGACCGTTTCCGCGTATGCAGGAACTCGACTAGGTTTCGTCTGGCCAAGGTGTTGCTGGGGAAAATTCCTCTGTCTCGCTTGGCTTGCTTTGCCCTGCTTGGGTGTGAGAGCCGAGCTCGCCGAAACTTTGTTATTTCTATCTTAACGTGTGGTGGTGCTGGTTCGTGGAATGCTCCTCCAGGGACCTGGCAAGTGGTCGCAGCTCGAACCACGCCCGGCATGCATTGCGTATTTTCGCAATCAGATGATCTAGGCTAACTTTATCGCTTGGTTCGCGCGCCTTTGACAGCGGGAGATTGGGCACCGTGGGATTTTCACGTCATTCTCCATTTTGGTGCTAGACAGGATTAGAGTTTGCAGGGACGGCTCGTTCGCAAGGCGAGCCTGACATGGTCCTTGCAAATTAAAGGAATGATCAGCAGTTGTACGGAAAAGCTGGCGGACCGCGAGCCGGCGAGCGCAGGTTTAAGTGGTGTGAGGAAGGAATGTTTCCGACTGATAGGCGGTGTGGACTTCTATGTGCACGCAGCACTAAGTTGAAGGTTTGTAGTGGAAGTAAAGAGTTGGGCGACAACTGGGAAATAAGAATACGTGTACGAAGTACGACCTTCAGCGTTTCAATTGCGCAGAAGTGCGTACCGTCTATATGGAAGGTAAGTTGGGTTCTACGTGATAGACAGGGCGGACGACTTGGTTGATGGGATTCACGATTGGGCATCGTCGGGAGTATCGCGGCGAGGATGATCGCTGCACAAACTCTAGCCAACCTGTTGATCTTTACTGCGCAGAGAGCATGTAGCCGATGGCGCAGGATCCGGGACAGACGGACGGGTATCTCGATCGTGTCGACAATCGGACTGCGCGACTGTGGAGCTTGTGGGTGCAGAGCGAGTTGCGAGCGGATCTCAAGGAACCTCGGGAAGATCATTACGATGAGCGACGAGAGAAGATCGCATCGTGCACAACTTTCCGTTGTTTTGGAGATGCCGATCGAAATGGGGAACGAGAACTAGATTTGCTGTCTGTAGTCTATGTACCTGGTCTGCGGAACCCCGAGGTCCGTCAGTACTTCTTCTCGAATCCTCACAATTCGTCTCTCTTCCTCAAGCTTCCCGTAGGCTGAGGACGCAGTCTATACACACCCACCGAATGGCGAGCAATCTCCGCCGAAAAGGTGCCGCTGGGTTCGATGGTGCCCACCTTAACACCGAGCAGTGCTGTATTGTTGTTCGCAAGGCCGTCCTCGTAGCTCAGCGCCGTCGCGTTGTACCTCGTCGGGGTTGTCACGTTCCTACCCATTGTCGTCCCATTGCCGTTTAAGATGGAAGACGCCTCCTCTTCTGACATGCGATTCGCCCACAGATCATAAACGTCCCACGTCGTGCGTAGCTGCACGGGCTCCCGGTACGCACCCGCAGTGCGCTCATCGAGAAAGATGTCGTTCATAGTAGCGTTCATCATCATCGTAGTGTTCGCGGCATTGAGAAGCGCGATAACCTTGTCCCCGTTGTCCATCCCGCGGGTCCATAGAGAGATTTCGCCTTCACCTGTCTCATCAGGGTCGACGAAGTAGCGCCACTTCCTCACTGCTGCGTTGGCGTTGGGATCTTGGTTCAGGGCGATGATAGCGGGGTTTGAATAGATGGCGAGGTTGGCGGGAGAAAGTGTGCCAATGTTCGTACCAATCAGAAGCGGGGATGCGTTCATGGCCCACATGCTGAAGTGGACGACATACTCGGAGTCAGATTGGCCGCCATTACCTACCTCGAGCATGTCCATATCGTTGAAGTAGCCGCTCATAGTGCGTGACTGGATCGCAGGCATCTTATTAAGAATGTTCATGACTGAGCAGTGGAAGCCAGGCCAAGCACATCCGATCGCTTCAGTGCATGGGCACCGTGCATCCGGGCGGTTGAAAGAGTCGTAGATGTCCCCAGACATGCGACCGGAGTTGGCAATCCTGTAAGCCCAGTCGTAGGGATCGTCGTTTCCCCAGTTGCACATCGCATACACCATGTCTCTCCCGGTCGCATTCAGCGCATCTGACATGACCTTGTACCGATCAAAAGAGAGCTTCGGGGTTCCGGATTGCCCTTGGTTGAAGCAATTGTCGTACTTGATATAGTCGACGCCCCAACTGGCCCACAGGTCTGCGTCGGCTTTCTCATGCCCAAGGGAGCCGGGATAGCGGCCACAAGTGAGGACACCTGCGGAGGAATACATGCCAAACTTGAAGCCGAGGGCATGGACTCGGTCAACGACTGATTTCATACCACTGGGGAATTTTTCGGCTATCCACAACTGTCAGCTGTCACCATCTTGATCTAGCACGCGTAACTCACGATTTTCGACCAAATAACCACTCGCATTCCTTCCAATCGACCAACAATCATCCAGTACGATGTAGTTGTATCCCAGATCCCTCAAGCCAAAGTTAGCCATATCTTGAGCTGTTGTGAGAAGCAGAGTCTCGTTGACATCGCAGTGGAAGGCGTTCCAATTATTCCAACCCATTTGCGGGACCAGATTCAATCCATTGTAGCTCGAGGCTCCAGGAATCACGAATTCAGTCTCGTTATCGGATTGTCGTTTGTGGTATTTGTATGCTACTGCCTCGC
Source organism: Lentithecium fluviatile CBS 122367 (assembly GCA_010405425.1). Lineage (NCBI taxonomy): Eukaryota > Fungi > Ascomycota > Dothideomycetes > Pleosporales > Lentitheciaceae > Lentithecium > Lentithecium fluviatile. Next base: position 920,946 of record MU005578.1, on the reverse strand, counting down.
CTAAGAGCAGTGTCGCTGCTGCTACAGCGAGTAGCCGCGAAACCGGGTGATGCATGCTGAGACTCGGGACCAGCGCGGACTTTGGGAAGAAGAGAGGGGAATAGTGGCAGCGGTAACGAAATGGTACATGAGCGGGGTATCAATGTCGTTCTTATACTAGGAACCTTATCACTACGCCGTGTGACGAAGCCATCATACCTATCCCCTCTCGACAACCCTCCCTCACTCTATCTTCCGGACGCAACCTCCGCATTGCTCCGCTTCCGCCCGCCGCACCGGAAAGCAATAAACAAGATCGCACTTCCAACTACAGAAGACTGCCCGAACGACCGCGGCACTGCGTGGTACCATCATCTTGCCTGTCTGGGCATGCAGCGAAAACCGGTCCGAAAATCCTCGCGTGCGGGGAAGATCGCTGGGGGTGGGAAAATCTTGGTTCCGGATGCGCTGATTCGCTATTTTCTTGCATAGTGGGTCTTCTGAAAGAAATCGTTGAGGCCAACTCTGAACTAGAGGGATATGCTGGACGGGAGTGGCGCAAAAACAAGACGTTGAAATGTGATGTTGAAGATGGGAGATGGGCGTTGAGTGTGCGCTAGGACGGAATGGGAAGCGGTTCCTCGACGCTAACTCTAACGAGCAGATGTGCCGCCTCTCGAGCCGTCACGATTTGGGCGCAGCGCCAAATGCTCATTCGACGATGGTTCAGACTGTACGGAATAGCCATCTTCATCGGTCCTTGCGTAGCTCCACTAGGTGAGTTGGGAAGCTTCGGATCCATTGTCGAAAGGCACTTATCATACTGAACGAGACCCATCAGCGTTGGTGGCGACCACCAACTATTCTAAGCGTGGACAATCTCTCTCGTTCTCTCTCCTAAGATATGGGGAATGCGATAACTTCCAACCTATTCCCCCAGTCCGACCCACAGCTCTCTCCGTTCTAGCTCGCCTGGTATGCATGGGAAAGCCGCATGATAGTCATCGCGTTGACCGCAGTCCTCGTATTCCCTGAGGATTGAGTGGACTGATTGAAGGTTGGAAGAAGAGGAAGATTTGTATAAAGGTTGTGGGTCGGTATGCTGTCTCAGGTAGTTAAGAGAGAGCGCAAGGCGTTGGAGGCTAGGGTAGGTTGGAACGTTTGGTGAGCTGTCGTCATTTCCTCACATGCCGGAAAGATTAAGCATAGATCACGCATGTGGTGTTAGCAAAATAACAAAGTGACAGTCTTTCTTCAGAAGTTGCATATAAAGTCTCGAAGCGGACAAACTTCGAATTGGGACACTCATCGGCCTAATCATCCACGCTACGGATGCAAGTCGAAATGTCCCAAATATGCACATCGTATGGCTGCAACCATCAATCGTACAAGCCCCACCACTCCAACATTTAGCCTTCCTGTCGAGACTAGTATCATGGGATCACTACGAGATTGGAGCGATCCACTCGCACTTCGGCGGCACTAGCGGTATATCCTCGTCGTCATTGAAGACACCCATCTGCGCAACACGCTTGTAGATCTCCTCCAGCTTCTTGCCCTGCTCACCCTCGTACTCTTCCTGCTTGCCCTCTTTGAAACGGTCCCTAGGGTCGATGGGGTTTCCCGTGATGGGGTGTACGCCAGGTTGAGCCGTGGATTGGCCTTGCTGAGGAAATGGCGAAGGATTCTGCTGTTGGGGTTGCGTAGGTTGTGGTTGAGTGAAGGGGCTGGGCTTTTGCGCTGAGGCGAAGGGTGATGGGGTAACTGCAGCCGGGCTCGGTTGTTTCGCCGTCGCGAAGGGATTTGCAGGTGGTGCTGCTGTTGCCTGGCTCTGCGCCGCAGCGAAGGGAGAGGCCTTTGAACTAAATGCCGAGGGCTGAGATGCGCTTGCACCCCCAAAAGGGTTCGCCGGAGCTTGACTCTGCTGCTCTGCGGGTTTGCTGAACGGATTCGCGGGCTGGGGTGATTGAGTCTGCTGGCCAAAGGGAGACGGTTGAGCTGATGGCTGCGTCTGACCAAAGGGAGATGCCTGGGTTGCTTGGCCCTGTTGTCCAAATGGTGGAGGAGCTGCGCCAGGTTGTGATGTCTGCCCAAAACCGCTCTGTCCAAATGCTGGCTTCGCAAATGCACTGGGCTGTCCTAGCCCGCTCGCCTGGCCAAACGCAGAGGTTTGTCCTGGTAGCGAAGGCTTTCCGAACGCGGATGTCGTCCCGGGTGCTGACGGCTGCCCAAACGCAGTTTGCCCGAACGCTGAAGCGGCACCTGGTAGCGAGGGCTTTCCGAAAGCAGAGCCTTGACCAAACGCTGAACCCCCACCGAGAGCAGATGGCTGACCAAAGGCACCTGTGCCAGGTGCAGAAGGTTTGCCAAATGCGGTTCCTCCACCCAGGGCGGAGGCCTGTCCAAACGCCGAGGTCTGACCAGGATTGGAGGGCTGTCCAAATGCCGAGGTAGTTTGAGCCGGATTCGAAGGTTGTCCAAAGACTGATAGAGCTGGTCGACCAAAAGCCGGGGCCGATGCTTGTCCAAAAGGCGGAGTGGATGCTTGTCCAAAGGCAGGAGTCTGCGCTTGCGTCTGTGAAGCACCGCCGAAGGGGTTCGCAGCTGGCTTTGAGAATGGGTTCGAAGATTCCGGTGCGCCAGGTGCCTGCAGTGGAGCACCTGCTTTTCCCTGTGCTATATCGATCCTATTCGGATGGACATCGGCGCCGTCGTCAACGTACTTAACCGCACCATTCAAGTCATTGAGGATCGTTTTGACCTGCTCTTCTACCTTTGCAAGGAGCTGGGCCTCTTCTTGTTGCTGAGCTCATTAGACAAACCGTGCTAACATCAGAAGACAGGGTCACTTACAGCTACAGCTTCAGTTCCAGCAGTACGTTGAGAATAATATCGTGCTCGAAGCTCCTCAGGGCTGACTTCCACGGGTCCTTCGATTAGTTGCCGTGGCGCTTCACGACCAGGACCATAGCAGGATAGAGGATATACTGGGCGTTGTCCGGTGAGGTCGGCCTTGATGTCATCCTTGTCTAAGTGGAAGCGCGGTGTGTTGGCGTCGCGTCGAGCTAGTCACGAGTTTAGCTTTCCAGGGTTGTAAGCAGAGAACTTCGGCTTGGACGCACCTCCAAATGCTCCTCCAGTCTGTTGCCCGGGCCTGTAGCGATCGCTACCTCCACCGCTGTTAAAGGCACCGAAGCGGTTCGTATTCGAATTCGTTCCAAAACCACCGCCGCCAAAGCCGCCACGGCTGTCACGCTGGCTTCCCGGGTGCTCGTTCTTGCAGTTGTCTCCGAAATTTTAGATTTTGACCTTGGAGCAGTTGGGGTTGGGGTCTCACCTCCGAATTTGCACGTGCCGCGCTGGTAGAAGGTGCAGATGGCCATGTCGGTGTATTCAATGTCGCTATAGCTAACGAGTTGTCGACCGAGAGTCAGATATGCACCTCCTGAAATGCTAGTGACGAATTAGCATCGCTATGAACATCTGGGTGGTGCGTGTTGGTGAAGCACTGGGAAGTGCTGGGCTGGGCTGGGCTGGACGTGAGAAGTCAAGCGAACGCGTTAGCGCCTTCCCCGATTGGGACTGAGCAGTGACAATGAATTGACAACGGACGGAAGCCACAAATATGTAACAACCGCCGTTGTTACTCCAGGTCATATTGCTGACGTTACCTTTGTCTGTTGCCGCTCTCTCCCTGGTTCCTGGGAGGATCGCGGCTGGCCGCAGCCCATCTTGAACGATTCATGCTGAACGAGGGCTCGCTCGCGCGCTGATTGGTCAATGTAGGGATGTGCAATGAAGGGTGTCGAGACGGGAGGGAAACGTTCTTACCGTAAAACACTCAGATGCTTTCTGGTATGTCGACGCGACGGGCGAAGTTGCTTATGTTCCGAGCAACGCTGCCGTTGTGGTGGAGCACTTGAAGTGAGCTCGTCGTCGACGGGCAGGGAAGTCACGCTAGTCTGTTTAGGCTTAGCGCGGAATGAGCAAACAGAGACGTGGTTGTAGCTTCCACGTAGCACCGTGTATATTCACAGTTTCAACCTCTCCTGCCCGCCTCGCTCCACCATGGGATGCGCAACGGGAGGCCTCTTTTCACACCGCTCTGCTTTCCTCGTCCTGGGCCACCTTCTCTGCAAATTTTCTGATTCTGATCCGTGCCATTCCGCGCTCCTGGCATGAAGCCGTAGATGCACCCATTTTCGATCGTCGCGCTCGGAATCTTTGTCGCGGGCTACTCGACGGCGCGCTGGGATCTCGTCACCCGCCTCTACGAGCTTGCCATCTTCGCCTGGGACCACGGCGTCGTCGCAAGAGCCGCAAAGGGCTTCGCGATTCTGACCGTCTTCTTCGCCCTCATCATCCTGCCCTTTGAGCGCCTCGCTTCGCGCGAGATAGACCTGCACCCCAGGGCGGCAGGCGGCGGCATCTCTGCGCGCGAACAGCTCAAGCGACGCGGCTCCTTCTAGCGGGGAAGCGCTATGGTGACATGGTCGCTCGCAATGGGTTGATGCGCATATTTTGGCCCTCGGATGCGCCGACGACACTCTCCCCGGGCGTGCTCGTCGGCTTCCGGAACTCTGAGCTGGACGTGTTTGTGGTAGCCATACTCCAAGGTGTTGAAGTGCGCCATGTGGAAACTGCGCTGCTGACTGGGACGCTGCTGCAGCACAGCACTCACGATGTGCAGGAGCTCCTCAAGCGATGTGGCCATTCCTCGATACGCGTCCTCGGATGCGTCAATCCACTGAGTCCACCCAACGCCTTCGACTCTCGCCTCCTTGCCATGTATACCGATACGCCCACGCGCTTCCCGCGCCTCTACTGCCCCGCCGACACCGACTTGACGCTCCAAGTCATCATCTACGACCGCCCGCATCCCACGCAAATGCAATACCTCTCACTCACGCCCATGTCCCTCACGTTGGGCGACAAAACGGACGCGGCAAAGTGGGACTCCGCTTTTGAGGGTGCAGAGGAAGAGGAACAAAGGACGCAAATGCAGAAGTGGAAGATCGTGGACAAGTTGAGGCTGCACACGGTGATTGCGCACCCAGCTACGCACAAGGACATGTCTTTGCAAATGGTCATTGATCAGATAAATTGCTCATACGAGTTGGAGGGTGTCCTCCAGAAGAACATCGGTGTAATCGGGAGGCGTCTCAAGCGAGCACTGAGTGTTAGCGAGCGCATGGCCGAGTCTGCCAACGACCTGTGGGATTACGTCTTCTTCATCTTGAGCCATCTGTGGAAAATCTGGCTCTACCCAGTGGTCGTACGACTCCTCATCTTCGGCGTGCTTATTCATCGCAGCGTGGCTGAAATGATACTACGCTTATTGGACTGGCGGCCAGGATCTCCAGAGTCTCCCGCGCTGAAAGACGTCTCTGCCACTGCTCAGCAGGTCGACATCCGTCTGCAACAGTCCTGCTATTGGCCTGTCCAGTACCTGACACTGCGGAAGCGCAAGGGGAACTGGGAAAGCGTTACCAGCAGCCATCCAGAGTACATACGCTTCTACAACAGTCTTTGGCTTGTGGCCAACGACGTCATCATCGGCATTGCTTTGGGCTCATACATTATTGAGAACCACCTTTTTGTAGCCACCCAAGTGGACACCATCTTCAATACTTGGTCGATAGAAGGCCTGCGCCGAATGATATCGTGGCTCATGGAATGGCCCGGCGGCCTGAAATTGAACACCGAACTTGCCGAATTCATGGGTGATCTTTTCCTCTGGGTCATTGATCATTGGGCAGGTGCGTGCATGAAAAGAGGAGCCTCAATCGAGTCTTCCAACTGACTTGCATAGGCTGCATAACCGTCCTGCGTCCGCATCTCCCGAGCATAGTCTACTTCATAGGCTTCTCCTCATTCGCTGGCGCCACCATGCCAATCTCGCTCTTCTCCGATCTTGTGTCATTGCTTACGCTGCACATCTACTCGTTCTACATTGCATCGGCGCGCATCTTTCACTGGCAGCTCAGCATCATTATCTCGCTTTTCCACCTTTTCCGGGGCCGAAAGCGCAATGTTTTGCGGAACCGTATCGACTCGTGCGACTATGACCTCGATCAGTTACTGCTAGGGACAATTCTCTTTACGCTGCTCGTGTTCCTGTTGCCGACCGTCTTCGTCTTTTATTTAACCTTTGCGACGGCAAGAGTAGCTGTGATCGGTCTCAAATGTGGGCTCGAGATTGGTCTGGCGTGCTTGAATCACTTTCCGCTCTTTGCGGCTATGCTTCGGCTTAAGGATTCGAGGCGACTGCCTGGCAAGTTTCTTTAATTCCGTTTCAATTCTCCGTCCTAACTGTGTGTAGGTGGTGTACGCTTCGAGTTGCAAGATATGAAAAGTGTAGGCTTAACGCAGGATTCCTCACACTCTACGCCAACCTCCTACGTCATGCTAAAGGTTCGTGCCACTATCTAAGCCCCGAGGACCATTGTGCTGATTTGCGATGCAGCCTATACCTCTCTCGCTCCGCGACATGTTCGAATCTTACTTTGAGCTTGGTAACCGCATTCGCAAACATTATTTCTCCCCGGGTGTATTCTTGCATCTCGCCTCGGGGCAATTCGTCCCTCCGATACATAGGCGCAATTTATACAGTCTGCAGTATAGCATGTTGCCCGCGAAAAGAGAGGGTGTCGCGGAGCTATGGAAGCAGCTTAGTGAGAGAAACAAGGAAGATGCGGGTGTGAGAAGCAGTGGCGGGAATGGATGTCCGACTTTAAATGTGAGAAGAGGGATGCCGAACGGTTCGGCGCGGAGGGGAAGCAAGTAGAGCAATGGATCTCACTTCGCCCCCAGCAACAAGTCTTGCTACCTTCGTAGCTTAGGTGGCACAAACTCTTTGCACATTCTTTTTTATTGTGCAAACTTCTTAAACTGCATTCGACTTGATCCTTTGGTAATTATTTGGTTGATTGGTAGAGCTATGTCGAGGCAGTGGTGGGGATGGGGTATGTCGTACGAGAAATGTTGTGTTGAAGCCACAGTACTAGTGACAGCACCAGGTGTCGCAATAATTCATGCACGAGGCGTTGGTGGTTTTCTGCTAACAAATCGTGCATGAATTATTGTAACACCTGGTGACAGTGGCTTCCTTGCTGACGCAACCAAGCGCTTTCCGGAACAAGAATCCTTCATGTATTTGAGGAAGCAGCACCCCACCTCTGTCAACCCCCATGGAGAGTTTGCCCCTCGAGTTACGCGAGCACATTGTTACTTACCTGGTCGCTGGTTGCGCTTCCGCATACCACACCGCCATTCCTTACATCAGCGACGGCATACGGAACGATGTTTTCAACGTGCGCCTTGCGAGCCGAGCACTCCACTCAGCAGCAATGCAGGCCTTCGCTATACTCACGGGGAACACGCCTGTCTACTTCACGGAATCCAGCTTGGCGCGGTTCGATAAGTTCATTACGGACACGCCCAGCCTTGCACCGAAGAAGATATCTAGCCTGACAATCTGCGCTTACGAAAGCATGTCCAAACTCGAAGACGAGCCTACAGACCCTCGTGTGTACGTTGAGCGCCTAGTCGAGCAGCGCGTCGGCATGCAATCGCTCTGGGCTCGGAGTGTGCTAGGCAGACGCACTTTAGAAGCAGTCTTGGGAAGGTTACCGGGTCTCGCAGAAGTAAAGTATGTGCCATTGGTGAGGGTTGGGGAGTGGGAGCATATGCAAATGACTAAAGATGGGGAGCTGATAAGATCTAACACTAGCACTTTCCATGACAATTTCAGAGGGAAGTGGAATCCAGAGAGGATAAGTCTCAACCCTGTCTGTTCAGCGTCCAGCGTCATGACAACGTGTTTCCCAGGCGATTCATACTGCACTACACAACGCGGGGTTGGCTCCAACGCTGAAAAGCTTCGCCTACATCACCGAGTTTCAACATCCACCAAGCGGGTACGGAACGGAGAACCACTACCTGTTCTTATCCAAAGGTCTCCCGGTCTCACACTACCCCGCGCTCAAACATCTCACAATCTCGATACCTTACCTCGAGTCGGCATCTGAGAGGTCCAAGTATACGCCCAGGATCTCCTATCCCAACCTACAAACGTTGCATGTTGTTTATGCCGGTAAAGAATACTACGGGCCTCGTGGACATATACGCCGCCATGCAAGGGGAGCAATTTACTTATCGGAATCGGAATCAGAAGATGAGGAAGAAAGCGGAGCAGAGGGAGAAGATAAGCATGGAATAGAAGAAGGAAGCTACTCTCCTACAACGCGTATTCTCCGCCAGATCTCCCGCTCTACGCTCGCCCTTCACTCTCTCGCCATTTCCAGTATCTTATACACACCAGGACCTAGCCCTAAGCGTAATTCCATCCTCCCGCTTGCGCTTTTCCGCCTCGTCTGCCCCTTTATATCGGACTACGATCCCCTACTTCGTCAATACACCGCCCGCCCTTCGTTGCTGCCACGACTCACGCTTCGCGGTCTTAGAATCGAGCTGTGTTACATGGAAGGGAGTGAAAAGGAGGTTCGAGATATGCGGATCGAAGTGGAGAGGCTGGTATTAGACGATTGTGTTGCTCGCATGGACGGAAGGCCAGAGCATGACGAAGGTATCTTGGCAACCGAAACAAGCGAGGGTCATTGGGTCGTGATGCCTCGGTTTCTTTTAGAGCGCAAAGGAGGTGATGTCAAACAAACGATCGATACAAGCGTATTAGGTGGTACGCTGGCGTGGAAATCATCTAGAATCTTCGTGGTGGAAGGGGTAGTGACAATTCATGGGCGACTTTCAGACTGCGTACGGTTCTCCGAGTTACAGTAGAACTGGAAGTCGCCCCACTCTACTTCTCCTCTGTCAACCGCGCACCCATTCCATTGACCACGCGATTTGTTAATAAGTATTCTCGTATCTATCTCCGTTTCTAAGCGCCATCCTCGAAATGTACTTACATACGACAAGCCTTGGAAATGCGGCACATTGTTTCGAAACACGTCCGTCTATTTTTGGCCTCGGGATTAGAAACACTACCTAACTACCTACAAAGACGCTCCTTTATTGCGACCACGTGCGGCACCGATGCCAAATATCATCAGCATTCCAGATGCCGATTGCGCATGTTGCACTGCAACATTCTGCGGGATCGACCGCTGTCCGCATGAGGCACAGGATTCGAGTGTACGCACGAAACGAAACAGGCACCAATAGCAGAAGGTGAGGATGACCTGCGATCTAGGCCTCCCCGCCACGTGGGCTTCATGACAGCGGCTGAACATAAGCTTGACCCAATGGCTAACAATAACAGCCGTCAGCGTTCTTTGTGGCGGCTGAGCGAGGTGCTGCGGCCGACTGCCGAGCATATAAGCTATTTCTGCTTCTATTCCTAAAATGGTCATTTTAACGAGATCTTGTACTTCCTCATTGGTCGCTCCACAAACATTTTAGACATTTCCCCCTATGAAAAGCGGGATATTCTAGGTTGCAACGTCCGCGATCTGTCATGGAGCGAGACGAAAATTTGATCACAGCCAAGTATAGACTTGGGCGCGATGATTGGTGCTTACCACCAGTGACGCCGCACCGCCGCTGCCGTTCGTACCGCCATCCGGGAGCGACCTCATCCGCGCCCAACGTCTCTGAAATGAACATGCTGACGGTTGAAGAGAGGGACACGCTCTCTGGATATAAATCCCGGTAACCTGCTCATATCTTCTCATCACACACCATCAATCCCACCGAAACAACATTCCAGCCTTTTCATTTCCTCTTTCGTCTCTTATTTCCTAGTCGTTAATACACTAGTCGCTTCTCCTACGATCAATCACTAAAGCCAATCACTCATATCCATCCATACAACAAACTCAGTCAAAATGGTCGCCTTCACTTCCATCGCTCTCGCCACTACCACCTTCCTCGGCCTCACAGCCGCAGCCCCCCACTCCAAGCGTGACCACCCCGTCATCCACCGCATCTACGCCGGTTCCACGGTCGAGAACGGCGGTCTGCACTTCGAGCCGCAGAACCTCGTCGCCATGACGGGCGAGTACGTCGAAGTTCACTTCCTCGCCAAGAATCACACTATCGTGCAGTCCTCCTTCGACAAGCCCTGCGAGCCCCTCGCCGACGGCGCCGGCTTCTTCTCCGGCTTCAATTTTGCGACCTCTGAGGGCACGATCGCTAATGGCGAAGCCATTAAAGTGTTCACCTTCGAAGTCCAGAACGAGGATCCTATCTGGTTCTACTGCTCGCAGCCGAATGGGGAGCACTGCAAGGCCGGTATGAGCGGCGTCATCAACCAGAACTTCAACAGCGACAAGACCCTAGCCGCGTACAAGGAGAAAGCTAAGACCGCCGTGGTCCAGCAGCCGTCTCCGGATTTTCGCAAGAGCCAGGGTGGTAAAATCGAGCCCAACTATCCTTTGTAAAGGATGGGTGCGAGAATGGTGCGCTTGAGCGATCATGAGATCTTTTTTTAGACTTGCATAGCGTTGGTTTGGGTTGAGTTGGCATAGCGTTGGCGTTCTTGCTCTTTTACATCATCTTCTGCTGTTACGATCTCACGCTCCTTGGGCATACTTTGGAACGCCTATTGATAATTATTAAATATAATATTCACTCCCCGACTACTAAACCCGGCTGCTGATATCACCCCGATCACCTTGTGCATTCTTCTGCAAATCATCCCGCTTTCCCACCATTCACTTCCCACTCGTTCCCGCCGCCGAGCTTCGCACAAAAGGCTCAAGTGGAAAGACTTGCTGCTCCTCTTCAACACCCTCAAATACCTTCGCCATTCTCTCCTTCAACTCCTTCGGAAGTTTCCAAGCCAATTCCTCATCCCTCAGCCACAATCTCACAAGATGTCTTTGCTGCTCTGGCGTATTCCTGAACCCATCTCTTGCATGGAAAATGGATAAATTATTCGCGAACTGAATATCGCCTTTCTGGAAGTCGAGAGGCACTGCGTACTTCTCAGCGAGGAAGTGCAAAGCGTCTAGCGCCTCGGCTTGCGCTTCAGTAATGGGTGGAATGTGTGGTGAGCGCGGGAGGCCATGAAAACCTGTGAAGGTGCGGCGAGCGTATTGGATGATGAGTCTTTCTGGGGAAGTATCGGTGGCGGGTTGGTGGAAGAGCGGTGGGCGGTTGGTATAGGATGCACCTTTCTCGTCAAATCTGGTTATATTAGCGATGTGTGAACCGCCGAAGGGGATGTAGCGTACAGGTCTGTAGGCCACGGCTCCATAAGCGTACGAATAAGATCTGGTCGGTGCTCCGCCAAATGATTGTATACCCGCCAGCTACTGCTCAATTTGCTCTGACCACCCTCTGCCGCCGTTTCGAGACACAACAGCGCGATCACGTCCCCGCTATCGGTATGAAATACTTGCTTATCTGTTGTATATGCCGGTGCACCGATCTTATTAGCATCCACCTTGTCGCTGAGATCCTTGATGTGGTTCAGCACCACGTCGGCTGACTTTCCGTTCCACTGGTGGTCCTGGCGGCCACGGATTGAGGCAACATGGGAAGCGAGACCGGCGTATATTATTAAGGCTTCTTCGCGGGTGTGGTTGTCAACGGGGATCCCGCAGATGACTTTGAAGCCGAAAGTCTGGTGGATCTCCCGAGAGATTTCGCGCAGTCTCGCGTGGAGTTTTGGCAGTGGAAAGGTTGATTGGTTTACGAACCCCAGCGGCTTTCCCAAGCTCTTGAATTGCTCAAGTGCTGATTCTAGCTCTTCCAGGTCCGCCGGCGTGAGGACGTAGGTCCAGTTGTACCGCGATTCGATGTCAGTATTGTCCCATACAAGGTCGGATTCGAGGGTTTGAGGAAAGCCCGGTGGTAACCCGAGGGATGGTGGCGTCATTCCTCCACCATCCCCGCAATGCCCTGTAAGATGGTCTGGATACATATAGAAGCGAACTTTTCGACGACAGAAAATGTCTTCTAAGCTAGGAGAATACGGTTTAAATATACTATAACGTTGTACTAAAAGCTTGGGTATCCTGCGAATTGAACCAAAACAATGCCAAAAAGCCTGAAGAAAAAGAACATTGATGCAAGTTCAATCATGATGATGTTCTGAAGGGCCATCCTCTACTCGGGATGAGTCGGAGACAGGCGGGGATGGTGGATGTGGAATGACGAGGTAGTCCCGTTCGCGCTTGGGCTCCGGTAGGTCATCGAAGTTATTACGCATACGTTTCCTTGTGGGCGAAGCTTCCGGAGATGCTTCTACCGACATTGGAATATGAACAGCATCGATGGATCGTTGCGACTCCTTCTCCTCTTTCCTTTTCCCTAAGAACCTCTTCCACTGCGCTATCGCAAACATGGCCAATGCTGCACGTCCGAAATGTGTGGTGCGTGCTGGTTTGATACCCAACCAATCGATCCTGCGCAGACCTACGAGCGCTTTCTTGTTGAAAGCTTTCGCCAGATGCAAGGTCAAGAACTCAATCTGCTGCTGGTTGAGAGATTCATCTCGCAAGGCAAAGCGAAGTGTCAGGTATCCACGCGGCGGCTGGGGAAGACTTGGCGACTGCCGAAGGGGATTCTGCTTTAGGGGTGCAAGCCGAATGTGACGCTCATGGTTTTGCAACCGAAACCATAGTTGCGATGGTGTGTCATGTCGTCTTTTGTCTAATAGGATGCGTTGATTGAGGTGGAAGGTTGTAAAAGGTCGGTCGCCAAACTGATCGATAAGCTCGCTGAGAGCGTCGATCAGGGCACGAGTGAAGGAGTTGTCGCCCGGAGCTGCCGTTGTCGCGTTTATAGCACATGCCGACAGCAACTCAAAGGTCCTTGTCTCTTCCTTGCCTGACTTTGCGATGTTGCTGCTGTAGCACGTATCCAGAATCGTGAGAACGTCACATTCGACCTCTTCCGCTTTTAGCAGCTCTTCCACCTTGTTCCAATTGCATCGAGCGATACCGTTGAAACCCTTCTTGTTCATAGGGTTCAGACTAGCCGTCAACTCCAGATGCTTATGATCCTCTCGATACACCCCGTGCCCTGTGTAGTATACAATGAGGAGGTTGTTTGGCCCGTCGTGTTTTTCAATGAATGCGCTGAGATGGCGATTGATCTGATGTTGAGGTTTGCTGGAAACATTGAGCTCGACGGTCTCGGTCTCGAAACGGAATCGATTGGCGAAGATGTCTCTCAGTTCTTCTGCCTATAACCGTCTCAGCTACATTCCGATGCAAGGGGCTTCAGGTTGCGCATACCTCTCCACGTGTCTTGAGCTCGTCCAGCTCGTCGTCCCACTTGATAATCAGTACAGCGACCTTGACGTATCCATCCGGCAAATCCATGTTCCTCACGATAGCCTCGTCCCACCACATCTGCATCTCGGCGGCGCGCTCGCGGTACGCGACATCTTCAGGGGCTGAGCTGGTATCCTGTATCAACCGTGAATCTTCCGAGCTCTCGCTCTGCTGGACCGAAGCATCCTCAATCGACTGGATCTGGATGTTGGCATGGAAGACCTTGTCTTTCAGTGCGTTCGAAGCGCGCGGCGTGATCTCCGTCTCCATGGGGTTGACGAGTCGCGAAGGTGTGTGAAAGCGCAAGGCCATTGCTCACGAAGGCCACAAGGCTTTAAGGCAGAAAGGGTGTTTGCAGGAGCTCCCATTTCGCACGCACAAGTCCACCGGTTCAGCCCCCATAATTGGTGGTATGTGCTACATGCCTATGGTGGAGAGGGCATCGGGAAGGAGCTTGGTCCCCGCCAATCAGATGATGACTAAAGACGCCATTTACCGTTGGGGGCCAAAACTGATTCGCCATACCCCTTCCATCAGGGCCTCTTTCCTCATAAACGCTGGCGCCCTTCGACGAAGATTGCGGCGGTAAATTTAGCATCGGTTCTGATGCTTACATGATGGCGGGGGCGGAGACTGTGCGGCTGGCCAGTTGAGTGGCCAGTTGAGCATCCATCCCGCCCATACGCGGCTGTGCTCAGACCCATCAGCCTCGTTGTCGTTCATTCGAGAAGGCAGCATCAAGGAGGCCGGCAGCAGTGTCAGTATATATTAGAATCGGCAGCCTTCTCTCCTCCAATTCATACGGACAAGGCTATTCTCAAATCACACACTTACATATCGTCCCGCCCTGTTTCTCGCGCACGTGTTGCATATGATGGCCCCGCCCGAGCTCGAGGTCCAGCCGATCCCTAACCACAAAGCAAGTCCTCTGCCGCATCCAAGACCTTGCCATAGAGGGCTGACGAAGAGCTTCGTACAGATGGCGGAAATGGAGCTACCGAGCGGCAATGTTTGTCCAGAGGAGGAACATGTTCCTACGGAAAAGTCGGGTGTGTACGTTGACCCTATGGCGGCCAACGTAAGTCACACCTCATCACCACCCTCGTACTCACTCGACTGACTCGAATGGTCGCAGCAATCCGGGCGCTTTCAAAAACACGACGAAGTCCACATGTCCATTATTGAGGGTGGCATCCGCACAAAAGGCACCTTTACAATCGCCAAAGGCCGCCTCCACTCCTCGTGCGGCTACTACGAGTACCAGCTCTATACTGCCAGTGGCGGGTTGCACAATGGCGGCCAATGGGTCCGCGAAAAAGATTTGAAAAGGCAAAGTCGAAGCTGAAATGTTGCATTACATGTGGCTGTGCAGCCGAATGTGGCAGGCAGCCACGCATTGATTGGCGTTCTGGCGTTCTGGCGTTCTGGCGTTCTGGCGTTCTGGCGTTCTGGGGCTGAGGGACATCTGGAGGAGTCGTCACCGGTCGGGGCCGGGGTCTTCATGCGAGGACGCAGCGACCCTCATTCTGTTCTTACATAGAGTTTCCTTCACCCGCCACACCGTCAAGCCACTTCTTGTTCTATCAAATGTCCGTCTAAAAGTTTTTGCTCTTGTTGCTTTGCAAAAGTCCGTTGGGATCCTTTGCTTCTCCTGTGTTAATTTTCGTGCTGGACGCGCTGAGCCCCAGCCTTCCGCCTTCAAATGGCCCCCGCCCGCACAATGACTGGGGACACGGTCGTCAGTGATATCGAGAAGGGACCGCAATCACCTGCGTCGCCTACGAATACGGACGATACTCTAAGGGGGGATGCCATCATTGAGATCGGGGAGGATAATGATGGTTCAACCACACGTCCGTCGTCGGACTCGCGCTCATCGGTGAACGAAGCGCCTGCACAGCCTCGTAGGTGATCCATGAGACTCATAGTAGCCCCCAAATACTTCGAATCTTTCCCGTGATACCCCGTATCATCGACATGGTTCTTGGAGGGTGACTTGGATATTTGGTCTGATGTGAAGCTCGGGACGCTGGTTGAGAACGCGTGCACCGTGCAATATTGGCACAGCTGAACTAAGACATACCCAGATGACGAAAAACAACGGCCAACATTCCTCCGCCGAGTGACAGGATCATTCAGATCTGAGCCCGATCCCCTCTTTGTCACCGAGACAAATACGCGAAAGCGTAAGCCTATCCATCATCCTCCTACCCACTTACTCATCCTTGCCAGTCGAAAACACACCAAACGGCTTTCCGCGACTAGCCGCCTTTCAATCCAGCGAAGCAAACTTCTCCCTCTACCGATCCTTCAGCTATCTCCATTCCCGCATCCTCCTAGACCTGCAAGATGAGATTACCGCTCTAGAAAAAGAACTCGATGAGATTGATTGGGACGACTTCGATGAGGATCCGGATCGGCTCCGTTCGCGCCAGGCCGATGTCGATGCAGCTGCCCGTGAAGGTAGCGATATGCGGAATCGCCGCGTGATCTTGAAAGAGATCAGAATGAAGCTAATGGAGTACGACGAGGTGCTCATCAAAACGAGGACGCTTGAGTCATTCCAGAAGCCGAGTGATCGGAATTACCGAAGTGTGAGGAGATACCATCACAATACCAAGCCGATTATGGACGCCGAGATGGACTCAATCCGCAGCAAAGAAGACACCGTCTCGCTTCGCTCCGGCCGTGAATGGGCGACCTTTGACGGCGGAGTCGAGACCGTAATCGGACAAGTCGACCATTGGCTGAAGAAAGTCTTTAGATGCAAAGAGCCGCCGCTACAAGTACGCATCTCTTCCATCTATTCCCACTACCGAGCAACAAGCGGGCAAAGAGAAAGACACAACTAACAAATGCGCAGAAATACTTCCGCACCCCGGAACTCCGCGCCAAAACAACAAACAACTACATCTCCTTCTATAGCTCCACCCGCATCGACAAGCTCATCAACATCCTCATCACCTTCGTCATCTTCATTCTGCTCGTAGTCCCTGTCATCACAATGTATCAGCTCACATCGACCGTGTCTCACTCCGCCGCCGACGCTGCCTCGGCGGGCAACGCCACTGCGAGCGCGTCCAGCACGACAGACACCAATACAAGAGACACTTTTAATGCAGTGGGAGTACTGGTTGTGTTCACGCTGCTATTTAGTGCAGCGATGAGTTTGTTGACGAAGGCGGCAAGGCATGAGCTTTTTGCTGCTAGTGCGGCTTATTGTGCTATCTTGGTTGTTTTTATTGGGAATTTTACGGGGCCTGGTAATTAGTCTATGTAATGAATAATGAATGGCTGACGGTACTGCCACATTATATACTTCATGTTAGTCTTGTGAAATAGTCATTCGAAGTACGAAACCCTACTAAAGGTGTATAAAATAGTGTTAACCTTACGTCTCTTAGGGGTGTAAGAGTAATCGGGACCTACTATACAGACTGCTTATTTCCCGAGAATTACCTACCGCAAGAGGTAGGGTCAAGAAGTGTTGATGGGGTGAAACAGAGCTGCGCCACAGCTTATCGATAGCCGGAATCAAAAATCAGACTTCCCCGCCAAACACGTCGCATCGGTTGCTTTTCGCGACAACGATTTCCAAAATGCCTCCCTACGACAGCGATTCCTCAGATGAAGGGGAAGAGTATACCGAAACGAACGTCTTACTAGGCTACGCGTCGAAAGAAGCTTCCGGAGACATCGTGTCGCATCTCGGCGGCCAGCCTGTCAGTCGCGCTTTGGCTCTATGTGGGTTACAGCCTGCTAATTCTGAAGGTAGACGTGGATAGATGATAAGACGGCACCCTCCGGCGCATTGGCTAAATGCAAGGTTTGCAATGGCTTTCTCACGCTCCTTCTCGAACTCAACGGCGACCTACCCGAACACTTCCCTGGCCACGAGAGACGACTGTATCTTTGGAGCTGCAGGCGAAAGACTTGTAGGAGGAAAGAGGGGAGCGTGAGGGCTATACGTGGGGTGCGGATTGCGAAAGGCTCGGACAGTAAAGCAGCCGCGAAAGTGGAAAGGAAAGACGCAGAGCCGGAAGTAAAACCACAACCACAGCTGGGCGAGTCGCTATTTGGCCTGAAGAATGGCAAAGCTTCGAGCGCACCGGCGAATCCATTCGCAAACCCGTTCTCTTCGGGTGGAGCTGGTAAAGCGCCTGCGAACCCGTTTGCGCCTCCGACTGCCGCTGCGAATACATTCGCCTCTCCAACACCTACAGTCCAGGCTGACAAGACCGACGAATTATCTACAACGCTACCCGAAACGTTCGCCTCCAAGATCCGCGTCTCCACGCCTCCGACGAGCCCGCCACCCGCACGCCCTCACGAGCCGTGGCCTGCCGACTCCTCTTTTCCCCCGCCGTACCCGCAATACTACCTCGACGCCGACCATGAGACATTGGACGCGCCTTCAAACCCCCAGATACCAGAAAACGCGCGTATAGACGTAGATGCAGAACGAAGCGGCGGAGGCGGGAAGGAAGACAAGGAGGTCTTCGAAAGCTCGCTCGACAAGACTTTCCAAAAATTCGCTGACCGCGTGGGCCAGAATCCGGAGCAGGTGATACGCTACGAGTTCAAGGGGAAGCCGTTGCTGTACAGCGACAACGACAAGGTGGGCAAGCTTCTCGCGTCTCAATCTGAGAATGCTGCACCTTCTCATGCCAAGGTCACGACGAGCGGGTCAAGAGGCGGAGCGGGGCTGGCACGGTGCTCGAACTGCGGTGCAGACAGAGTGTTTGAGGTTCAGCTGACACCACATGCCATCACCGAGCTCGAAGCAGAAGATGCGGGCATTGACGGGATGGAGTGGGGGACTATCATTCTAGGCGTGTGCAGTAAAGACTGTAAGCCGAGCGACGTCTCAGAAGGCGAGGTCGGGTACGTGGAGGAGTGGGTTGGGGTGCAGTGGGAGGAGGTTGCGTTCAAGAGGTGATGAGGACCATCTAGACATGCGCTCCAGGTCCAGAAAGCCGGATTGGTGCTGAGCTGCAATTTGGTGGTCAATTCTTCGTGCTATTCGGGCGAATACACGATTCTTGGCCTTTCCCTCGACTTTTTGGCTCCCTTCATTCGCCTCTTTTCCTCTCCAGATCTCGTGAATGGCGTGCATTCACCAACATCCTTCCACAGCAACGCATGAGCCTCAATAATTTCAAACCGTGTCGTCCAGTCAATCGGTAGGATGTCAATAAATGTCTGGTCGCGACTCCGCGCTAGCTTTAACCGAGCTAGCGCAACTTCCAGCTTCACTCATCTTACCCTTTCCAGACAACCTCATTGGTCCATAGCTAAATTCCACTGACAACGCCGCCAAAACCAAACTTTGGACCTCCCCCAACAACGCGCAGTACATATCAGCACGCTCGTCTGTGCTTGTGGCCCTCTCCTTTCTTCAACTTGGTGTTTCATGTTGTGTTGTTGTTGTGAATGCAGCAGGGCGATAGGTGCAGGCATGGAGCCTGTGCAAACGCCTTCACGGGGGCCTGTGCACTGCATATGCTGGATGTGAGTGCGGTGAGCTTTGATGATTGATCGTTTGCGCCGTGCGATGGTCTGCGCTGCGCAAGCTTCATATAGCTTACGCTCTCACCTAGGCCACAACACACCGTTCCTCTCTTACCTCATGGTATATCCCTATCCTACTCATTCCCCATCTCTCTTCTAGTCCTTCACACCGTTTCCTCTGGGATTTGTAGCCCTTCTCCTTCTGTTTCCACAATTCTGTCCCAGATTCGAACTCCCAACATGCGAGCCGCACGCTCTCTCTTCACCCTGTTCTCGATGCTCGCGTATTCCATCCTTCTAGCGGCCACAGGCTCAATCGCGTCTGCTCGGCCTTCCAGTCTCGGGCACAACAAGATCCTCCGCTCCACTGATGTCGAGTTGCCGTCGAGCGCCTTGCGTATGGACCCCCGCGCATGCACAAACGCCGTTGCAAACCCCTCCTTCGAGTCCTCCGACCTCTCCCCGTGGACCTGCTCCGCCACCGGATCCTGGGCTAGTCGCGACGTTGTCCTAGCCCCCACTCTCCCCAGCAGACACTCAGGCGCCTACATCTTCCACGGACACAGCAACAGCACAAACGCGTCCACCATCACCCTCTCGCAAATCAACATCAACATTCCTGCTGGGCGGAAGATCGACTGCTCGGCGTGGGTGTATGCAGGTGGGGATATGGGGGAGCAAGGGAAGGTGGGATTCGATGTCTTCCTGGATGGAGCGTGGTGTGGGGCGCTGGGAGTGCAAGCTGACAGCGGGGATGCGGAGAGATGGCAGAAGATCGGAAAGGAGATGGTGGTGCAAGGAGATGTGCATATACTGGCGATTGTGGTCATGGTAGATGCGATGGGGGAGATGGGGGCAGGCATCGAGGTGGGGGTGGATGACGTTTGGGTGGGGTGGTGTTGAGGCAGACTACCTATGGACCTACTTTTGAGAGTCAACACGGCGGAGTAGCAATCCAAGTCGGCCTGGATCTCAGCCTTCTCGTTCCCGAAACTGTCGAGCGCGCTAATATCACACAATGAGAGGGCATGTTTAGTCTCTAAGTATGGCGTCACTAGTGTCAACGTCCTGCACATGTGCTCCCGGTGGCATGTGTACCGTCGACCAGTGTCAAGCTCTCGCACTAGCTCTGCCGGGCCATGCTAAAAGTCGGCGGGTCGCCATTTGACCCTGTGTCCTGGAGCTGCTGTCGTGTTGCGGGCACATGCTTGGAGGAGGTTTTCCACAACGCTCATCGCGACATCTCTATGGCTGGGTACGTGATGCGTGGTTATGGATGTACAGGTGGCCGCTGCCCCATGGGGTGATGCAAACCAGGAATGCGATAGCCAGACGTTGATGGTCGGCAAGCGCAAGAGGCCAATCGGAGACGCGCCACAAACCGGCTCCTTGTCCCAACGTCTAGACAGGACGCGGCGGGTCTGACACGTGCAGATTGCCACAGGGTTGGGGCTGCCGCATTCTGTGCGCCTTCTGTTCGCGCGGGCAAAACAGCCGTCGGCATTCCAAGCCGAGCGTTGTTGGCAACATCGACACAGCCTGTGGCTCCAGCGCGTCGTTGCGCAGGACAAGTGCTGGAATGACGACCGATCAGACGGCATGACGACAGGCGAGCCAGCATGCGGGCATAGAAAGCAGAATCTCGGCTCGAGGGGCTGCGAGGTCGAAACAACATGGGCAAGTATCGCTCCAAAAGTGGCTGGTGAGTGCTCCCGCAACGGACGGGCTAGGCGCGCGCGGATGCTGACGGTTCGGGGCAGCCAGACGTGCCGCCAGCGGCGCGTCAAATGTGAGTAGTGTGAGTCACCGTCGAGGCACCTGGCGGATGCTGACGGTGCAACGCAGGCGACGAAGCGCGTCCGACGTGCGGGCAATGCAGCAAGAAGACGCGTGACTGCCAGTGGGAGGCAGCACACGCGCGGTTCCGCGGCTACCGGCCGACGTCGCACTCATCCGAGACGACGCCCAGCGGCTTCGACGAGGTCAGCGGGATGGAGGTTGAGGAGGACGACGCGGATGCGGATGCGGACGAGGACCTGGACGCCCGCCCGAGCGCCAGCGCGAGCCCCCGCCAGCGGGGCGACGGCCTGCCCGAGATGCATCTGGCCAAGGCCGTCCACCCCACCGGCATCGCGACGGCAGGCCTGCAACAGACGTCGCCCGCGCCCTACCTCCCCCAGGCGCACGTCGTGGTAGACGGCGCCGTCGTCTCGCCCGCCGCGAGCACCAGCACAAGCGGCGGCGGCGTGTCCATCCCGAGCCACTTCTCGGCCGCGCTGCCGACCAGACAGCCTACGCTGCTCTCCACCTCTGAAGGAGCGTTGATCCGCCACTATGTCGAAAACCTGGGCCGATGGCTCGACGGAACCGATCCGGCCCGCCAGTTCACCCTGCGCGTGCCCATGGAGGCCAAACACTGTCCCATCCTGCTCCATGCCATCCAGTCGTTCGCCGCCCGCCACCGCGGCGACGATGCGGCCGTCGACGATGCGTACGAGCGGTGCATCACGCTTCTCATCGAGCGCCTGAACCTCAACATCGCTACCCACGACGATGACCTGCTCTGTGCTATTGTCATCCTGCACTTCTTCGAGCAGCTCAACGTGTCGTCCTCCGTCACCGAGACGGACAACGAGCAGCATCTAACGGGCAGCTCCGCCATTCTGCGTGCCTCGCAGACGCGCACCGTAGATCCCTCGGCCCCGACCCTGCGCGAGGCCGCCTTCTGGATCTACGTCCGCCAGTGTCTGTTCAAGTCGACCATAGACCAGCAGCCACCAAACATCGACTTTGCGCTTCGCTTGCATCCAGTGCCCTGCTCAATGCGTGACCACTACCCCCTGGCCCAGCTGAGGCTGGAGACGGCCTGGGCCAACCAGATGACATGGCACTGTGCCTGTGTCGCCAACTTCTGCTTCGACCAGACCGAGGGTCGCGAGAGGGCGCAGAGGATGCAGCGGTGGCAGGAGCTGTGGGATGCCGTAGCCGAGTGGAAACGCGAGCGGCCGGCCAGCTTCGATCCCCTGTGGTCTGGCCTTGCCGAGCAGGGGAGCACGTTTCCAGGAATGCTCTTCGGTGCTGATTGGCACGGTATTACTTCCCTGTCAACCCCTGGCCGTTCTGTGCAAGCTGACTATGACAGTGGTGGCATCCGTCTACTTTCATTTCTCGTGTATCCTCCTTCTGACCTACAAGCCGGGGCCCAAATTTGCCATCCGCAGCGTTCAGGGCAAGCTGTCGGAAACAGATGTGAGTTGGACATTTGGGGAACGAAAAGTCTCGCACTGAACACAACAGACCCAGATCCTTGAGCACGCCCGCGAAACGTGCGGCAACTGCAAGAGCTCGCCGTCTTCTGTGCCAAGTTTGATAATACTTTGTCACACCATCTTCATATGGGGACCGCTGCTGTTTGATGCTGCCGAGCGCGACGAGGTACTAGAACTGTTTGCGACCTTCCAAAGGAACCACAAGTGGCCGACCGCGTGGATCATCAAAGCGCTCAGAGTGGAGTGGGGCATGGAATAAAACTTGTAGACATGGCTGTTCCACCATCTGCTGTCTTCCGCCGTGATGCTGACCAAAGACGACCAGGTGCTCGTGCATTGATTGGCCGCTTGCCACGACCGCTCCGTACATGTGCCAAGGGCTTTAAACCTCAACGTACACGCAGAGCACCGTCGATCGCGACTCCTTTCACGACAAACACCCGCAGTGGCGTACAGGAACATGCGACAGCGTGTATCACCCAATATGACCGTGAGTGATGGCATTTTTACGAAAGCGGACATCAATTCTCACATTTCGATACGATCTGCCCAACCCCCACCTGGCGCATCGACGCATCGCGACGGATGCGGTCAAGGCTGCGCGCTCATCGGGCCCCATACCGCTGAAATACATGGCACCGTCTTTTTCTCAGATACCAGGGAACGCGGAGACCATGCTTTGTTACGCTTCCGCGTCGTTCGGTCCAGACTCTGCTGCGCCTGCGTTCGCCTGTCTTTCGTTCTCCAGGCCTCGTACGGAGCCCAGAGCTATCTAGATATGCGTGAACGCGTGGCTCACGTGTTCGTCCCTAGCCAGGATCATTGATGTTGAACGAGTCTTCGGCTCATTGAGCCGCTTCTCACCACACCGACCTGACGGGAGCAACACCAAACCACCCACTTACAAGGGCCGGCTCAGAACAAGCGGCAGACCCCCGTCAATGCGGCTATCGCTTACGCCGGTAGCGCAGCCGCAGAGAACTGCAGGCTGCTCTAGCCGGAACCATGCCCACCAGTGCCCCCTCGTTTCGAAGCCTGTCTGGTACTATGCACTGTCCGCCCACAGGACTATTCAATGTGTGATCAACGCCGTTTGAGTAAGTGCTATGTAATCGCCCACCGCCGAGCCCTTACTTGTATGTATTACATGGGTCTGCCAGTGCGGCCTGCGACAACCATCCGGTGTCATTTTTACAATCTTGGGCCACGTCAGTGGCCGTTTGGGAAGTTCGTGTCGAGCTCTACGCTCTAGAGCTGCTCGGGATCCTGTGCCGCACGTGACCCCCCATGATTCTGCAGTCGTGGAACGCCCCTACAGACTGAGATGGAACTACTTTCCGCCTCCATCGCATGGAACTTTGTCCCGAGCAGCCTGATATTTGAACCTCTCCTCAGCAGTTCCCATGTACACTCCTACCCTTCCACCCCAGGCTCCTGAGCTTCACCATGACGATGGTAACGGCCCAGCTCTTTAGAGCACGCAACGACTCGGCGGACACCCTGGCTGAGAAGATGGCCGCCCACCGTGTGACCATCAACACGTACTCTAGCGAGCCCCTCAACCTCACCGTGTTGGGCGTGTCAACCGGGGCGGCGCTGAACGGCGTGGATTGCGCCCTCCTGCGCTACCAGCAGGACAGCCCCGAGGAGCCCCTCCATGTGGGTGTTATCCAGGTTGGCCACCCATCTGAGGAATGCAAGAGCTGTACTTACTCCACTGACAGTTCGACGAGATAGCCGTGCCGCTGCGCATCCGGCTACCCATTCTCAACCTCCTCCGCGATTATCCCAGGAACATGCACGCCATGCTCCGAACCCAGAACATGCTCGGGCACATGCTATCCACCAGCGTCAAATGTTTCTGCGAGAACCACCACATCCCCATAGAGTCCATCGACCTTGTAGCCGCCCAGGCCGACCACCTTCCTCCGTCGGTCCTCCCCGCTTCGGGCGCATTCTGGACGAGCGAGACGAATCCCGCTCTGCAGAGCTGGACATCCGTCATAGCCATGGAGACGGGCACTACCGCCGTGACAAACTATCCAAAGACACGACGCCCGATCGACCCTCCCCTCCAAGCGCCTCGAGCCTCGATCGACGCCCTGCTCATCCAGCACCCGACCAAGCTCCGCATCTGCCTGACCATCAACGACCTCGTGAACATCAGCATCGTACCTCCCTCCCACTCAACACTGCCCAAAGTCTTCCCTAGCGCAGACTGCGGCCCCGGCACCTTGTTCATTGACTACGCCATGCGCTACGCGACCTCGAACCAGTCCGAGCACGATCGCGACGGTAGCTACGGGGCGCGCGGCCACATCAACAACAGCGTAGTCGACCGCTTCCTCCAGAGACACGACTATACGCAGCGCATGCCTCCGATGAACATCGCCGTTGAGATGTTCGGCCAGCACGAAGCCCAAGACCTCATCGACGAGTGCCTGTTCCTTGGCATGTCTGACCTGGACACCGTCGCCACCATGACCCGCATCACGGCCGAGAACGTGGTGCGCCACTACCGCTGGCTGCTCGCCACATATCTCCCGCCAGCCCACAAGGTCGACGAAATCTTCATCTGCGGACCCGGCGCGCAGAACACAGCGATTGTGGATTACGTCGAGGCTGTGCTCCCAGAGGAGGTCATCACGCGGCCGCTGGACGACATTGGAATACCGGGCGATGCGAAGGATGCCGTTTGCTGTGCGCAGTTGGGGCTAGAGACAGTGCTAAGATGCGCGTCGTTGCAGCATGTGCAGTCCGAGGAAGAGCAGCGGACATCTTTGCCGGGGACCATCGTGAGAGGGCAGAGATGGGAAGAGATGCGGGAGCGGGTGGTCAAGTTCTGCGATGGAAAGGAATTCTCGCCAGTGTCGAGCATGGTTGTGGACCGCGATGGTTCTGCGGCTGTGCGATCATAGTGGGACGAACAACTTGACAACTGGGTCTCGGTTAGACGAGGTTACGACTGCTGAACGGCTGCTTTACGACGGGGTATTACCTGCGTTCCTTCTCACGAGATAAGGATGGGCATTTTCTTTCTTGGGACACGAGCGTTTACACGGCCCGGTGCCTGGATGGCTCGGTAGGGACGACATGGGCAGGACTGTGTGCGGCCTCGGATATACTTTGGCATGCTTCTTGCACTGGACGTCTTGCGGCTAGGCGATTGGCGTATAGGTTGTCGGTTTCCTTTCAGCGTGCGGCCGTGGGGACTCGGATGTCTAAAATTTCACCATCGTCTTTTGCATCAACTTCCTGTTAATACTGTGTGTGTGGCGTAAGTGGAGCCGCCGAATGCTTTGTTGGCTGATTCACGGATTGGTTTCGTCATGGGGCATGTGAGCGGTTGATCGTTGCTTTACGAGGTTAGTTTGGTGATCCTCGCGGTGCGTAATATCTCCGATGCCAGTCGCGTTTAACTCTACCTCGACGTCGGCCCTCCTGCAAACTTTGGAAAGGCATCAATATGAAGATAAATGGTGTCTTGATTTCTTCGCAACGCTTCGCGGAAGCCGTTGGAGGGCAATGGTGAGCTTTATGTCGAGCGCAAGAAGCTTTGGGGGGACTGATATCAGGTCATGCAATAGGCATGACTCGCCACAGGTCTTGGAATCCACCATACTTCCCTTATTTCCCAGAATGCTATATTAACCCGAAAGTAAGATCTCCTCTCCCACATATCTACACATAAGAAACCTCGTCCTGGTCATAACTCTGACCACGTGACTTTCACCCTCATCATCTTGCATCAAGACCAGCTATCGCTCACCATATATACGGCACATCATAACACACCCTCTGTTCATCCCTCCTGCAGTCATCGCATCTACCGGCGTATTGAGTCGCGCCGCTGAGGAGAGTCCTACATGGCACACCAGATTGCTTGGACCAGAGGCAGCGCTGGATTACGCTGTCCTGGTGGTCACATCTGTAGCTTGTTGTGATACAGGTGCACATTTGGGTGGTTGGGTGTTTTCGTTGTGAGTGGTGTTTATGGCGTATGGTAACTAAAGGTCAACGGTTGCCACGTTTCAGTGGTGGGTTGCTGGAGTTGTTCGGAGGATTGATTGGGGCTAGGTTTGTGGTAAGAAGGGAAGGGGGTACATTTATAGAGGGGGAAGGTTGTGATAGGGTGCGGCTGTCGTTTGGCATAACGATGAAGTTTGTTGTTCGGTTATTTCACCTCCACTGACCATTGGGTTGTCCAGCAGTGGTCGTAAGGTTTCGATATAACTCTCAAGATCGACGAGAGGCAGAAGACGTGTGCACACATGAGTTGTCACTATCATTCAACATTCCCGGTATTGGGGTCAATGTGTCCGGATCGCACTCCTGCTTCAGTTTTTGATCCGAAAAAATATTGATCAGAGCCCCTTCTGTCGAATTCGATGAAGTTCGTTTGTGCAAGTAGAAATTTGAATTGTGTATCTCCCAGTGTGTCATTGGGACACCGTGTCGCGGCGAAGGAACTTGGCAGTAAACACGCGAACACGCCAGTTGAGAGTTTTTCCTAGCCACCTTACTTTGCGAACATGTTGACATAAATCAAACAACGCTGAGATATGCAATACTCTTCAGAACGACATGCGCTGGCGCAAGTCACCTGAACGATTCACCCCTATACCAACCCACCGAACCCCATAAATACCTTCTTTCCCCACCCTTCCCCACCCAGTCCCACCTCCCAACCTCCAAGGACCCCCAAATGCGCACCCAAAGCCTCCTAACCTTCTCCGCCTGCTTCCACCAACTCCTCGCAATCCGCAAATGCGCACACTGGTGCCACTGCCGAACGCTTGTAGGTGGGGACATAACCTGGGCCGGGCCTTGCTGGAGCTGCGACAGGCTGCAATCTGGTTTTGCTGTGATTTTCCCGGAGAATGAGTTTTATGTGTTGAGGGCGTTGTGGAGGGTTTCGAGAGGGGGAAGGCAATGAGGAGGAAGGTGGTATTGGTGGGGGTGGAGAGAAAGGTGATGCTGAGGAAGGGTCTGTAGACAGTGATTTGTGCTGCGGCTGTTTGAGATTTTGAAAACCATAACGAATGCAGTTGGAGGTCTCCGAGGTAAATGCGCGTCCACTCACAGCGCCCCTCTGGAGTGAAGATCAAATATCATTCATGACGTATTTGGGGCCCTGGAGCTTGTGCAGATGCCCGTTTCACCACCCACCCCAACAATCACGCAGAACTGGGTGAGGATTCCAGAAAAACGTAGATATCTTATCAATCCTACATGACCATGTATCCAGACCGCCATCCCAACGCCGAGCGTCTAAGAAGCTCTAAATGCTGTGTAAAGAAGGAACAGCTAATACCCTCAAACCACCATCTCTACTTCACAAGGATTGGGCCGCCCCTGCGCGCCTTCTCAGCAGCCAGATCGGCAAGCTTCTGCAGCTTCTCGGCGCGAACTTTGCGGAGATATCTGAATAGCAGGACGAAGATGAGTTCGATTCTTTCCTTGGTCATCATGAGGAATCCCTGGACGAGCAGACCTTTCATGATCTGGGGACCAATGCCCTTGAAGAGGCCGAGGAGGCCTTCGTGTTGGACGATGAACTGCATGACCTCGCCGAAAGTCTTGAATGGCTTGCCGTTGCGCGCTGGCGGGGGCTTGGACTGGAGGCCCACCTTGGCGACGATCAGGGGCTGCGTTGCGATGGTTGCGAGGGATTTGGACATGGCGCCGAGGACTGTGTCAGGTCAGAAAGACGCTTCTCCAGCTTCCAAAGAGCAACGACGTACCGAATGCCTCCCAGGGCTTCAGCGCAGTCCGGCCCGGGAAGATGGTTTCCCTCAAGCGCTGGTAGGCGCCGTATGTAATGGCGGGGTTTACCACGAGCACTAAGCTGGCCTTCATGCCCCGCCACAGCCCTGTCCAGCCATCCTCGCTGTTGACAACCTCGCGGCCCGTCTCGATCAAGCCTTTCCGTTCGTGCTTGCTGACTGTCTGCTGCCGCGTTGTCACGACGGCGATCGGAATGGTGAAGAGCTGGGCGATGGCGCCGGCGACGGCACCGAGGGCGAGCTCAGCAGCGGTGCTTGGGGCCGCGTTCAGGGAGCGGTACTGGAGGTAGAGGCTCCGTACGACCGTGTACCAGTAGAAGTACGCGAAGTTGGTCGAGCCCACACCGATCAGCGAGCCCGCCATGCCGGCGTAGAGCCCCGGGAGGCCTTCTGCCTTCACGATTTTGGCTATGGCGTCCAGGGCGGAGGTGTAGTGTTGGTCATCGGCGGGGTTGGCGGCGGCGGACGTGGCGGTGCGCTTGACCTGGACCTGGAGCCGTGTCTTCACGCTACACAGTGTCAGTCAGTCGAGGTGCGCATGGTAATGTCTTCGCCCTCGCGTGCACTCACATGTCCAGCGGGTACACCAGCGCATTCGCCAGCACGGCGCCCGCAGAGCCGGCCACGGCACTGCCCCATGGCGGCAGCTTCTCCAGCTTCGAGGCTCCGGCCATTGCAGGCGTCTCTGCGGCGGACGAGGGAACGAAGGTTGGACTTGGAAACGCGGACTAGCGGCGGCAGTTGGGCGGTGGGGTATCGGTATTGATTGCCGTGCAGGATCGCTATCTCATCGTTGCAGCGGCCAGGATGCGGTGCGGGACGGGGAATTATAGAGGTCGGCCGTGGCAGAGGCACGCAAGACGCCTTTGCGACCGGCGTAGAGGAGCATTTTCATGGCTGTCGAGACCCGAGCTGGGCCGAGGTTCATCATGCCGCACCTCAGGATCACCATGACGGCAGTGGGCGGCCCGTGCCTCATCGGCAGTCGCATCTTGTAATCTTGTATTCTTTCGGTCCAGTGTGTGCAACAATTGACCGACATTTCACTGAATATTCCGTACATATACATGTAGCAGCGCAGCAATTGACCCCTCCTTCAATTGACCTGATGGCAAGCGTTGTGGGCTCCCGTCGCAACTCGAGGCAGGCGCGGCGCGCTTTGGGAAGGCACGTGCCTCGGCGTTGCTGGGCTGGCTCAGGCTCAGGTGCTTGAGCCGCACAACACCACCACCACCCCATCCATGGCCCGACCGCCTTCACCCCCACACGACACCCCGCATCACCATGCTCCGCGCCTCGTAAGCCACTCGCCGGACTGACTCATTGACGCCATGGCCGACAAGGCGGCCCAGCGGGACGCCTTCAAGCTGGCTGCAAGCGTACGTGACATTGACACCGACATGAACACTGACAACCTGACACGTATTTGATCCGCACCAGCAATGGCACCTACTTACCTCACCCCTAGAACTACCAGTCGCAGCTGCAGACGGCCGCCACCAAAAATGAGGCCCTCAACTGCGCCATCAATGCAGCCGACAATCTCATGAAGGCTCTCAAGCTGTCCTCAGATCCAGACGAGAAGAAAGAGCTCAAGGCCCGGTTCACCTCAGTTGTGGATGCCGCAGACCGCATCAAGACCACCAAAGTATGGTCGCCCCTAGCCCAGCAGTCCGCGCCGCCGCCTGAGGCACTGGCCCTGCGGCAGAGGACGAACAGTGAGATTATTGGACAGTGGGCCGCAGATGTTGCACATACTGCAGCGCCTGTCGCCGACGACGAGACTGTATTTAAATCCGACAGCTCCCGCGTCGGTTCCTCGAGTACGACAGCCGGCCCGAAGATTGTCACACAAGGCACTTCAGCTGCGTCCGTTCCTTCGTCTTTTGTCCTTGTCCGTGATTTAAAACGCCGGGCGGAACCACTCGACCCAGCCCACAACTATCCCCGACATGACAATCCGCTATTCTCAGTCAACCATGCACCTGCTAACACCCAGCCACAAGACAAGTCGGCAGATTTTGCCGTTGTCGGCGTCACGACTGCCAGCATATCACGCGGAGACAATGCTTTCACAGCGTCGTTAGCACACAGTGGCTCGGACCAGAAGACACAAACCCGGAAACTGTCGTGTACATTGCCCTCCTTGGCTTCATATTCTCACATTCGCCGACTGGCTGAGCCCGTCTCCACCCGGAAGCGAACCAAGAAAGAAGAGATTATTCTTCTCAAAGCGTCAGTCATTGCCGGCTTCAAGTGTCCCCCGTGGGATAAAACCCCCCTGTCTAACGAATTTGTGCCGAGCGAGGCTGGACCTTTTGTGTAAGTCATGCTACATCTTTCTTACTAAACATGGCGCGAATAGCATGTGTACCTACCTATGCTAGCTGCTGCTAGCGCAGGAGTTCGTTTATTCTGATACTTACTGGTTAGTGATGCCCACGATTTGAGCCTGTCGGCCTACCAACTGCAGTTCTTTGGGGGATGGGCCCGCGCCGAGCAGGCATTGCCACCGCCGTTCATGTTCCATAGTGATAGAGAGGGCCTGGGGCCTGTGATGTCTACTTCAAGGTCCATCGATCTGGTTCAAGATGCCGCAACAGATTGCTCGGTGGTCGCCAGCCTGTGTGCTGGCATTGCTCGAGCTGAACGCGGTCACGATCAGGCAAGTTACCCCGGCGTCATTCTCTTGCTTCACTGACCGACTAGATCCTCTCCAACAAAATTTACCCAACCGACAAGAACCTTGGCAAGCCTGTTATATCGTCCAACGGCAAATACATCGTGCGTCTGAACTTCAACGGCTGTTGGCGAAAGGTAGTCATTGATGACAGTCTTCCGCTTTCTAATTCTCACCGTCTTCTCCACGTCATAGACCGACGCCAACCGGGACTGCTATGGCCTGCACTTCTTGAGAAAGCCTATCTCAAGGTCCGCGGTGGATACGACTTCCCAGGCAGTAATTCCTGCAGTGATCTCTGGACGTTGACAGGCTGGATACCGGAGCAGGTCCGGCTGCAGGAGTGAGTTTAGTCATACATTTGTTATCTCACCTTTTGCTAAGCAGTGTCCAGGACTGATACCGTACCGAGCCAACTATGGGAGCGCGTTTACAAGGGCTTCATGTTCGGAGACGTTCTGATCACCCTTGGGACGGGGAAGATGTCCAGCAGGCAAGAGCGCGAGCTAGGGCTCGAGGGCCAGCATAGCTACGTGGTTTTGGACATGAAAGAAACGGATCATGACCGACTACTCCTAGTAAAGAATCCATGGGTGGAAGGCAAGGGCTGGCGTGGACCCCGCCCCGCACCGGCGCTTCTTGAGGACTCTTCCACATCGAGCGAGCCCTCGAAAAACAGTTTGGAAGTCTATCATCGGGACAGTCTACCTACAAAGGAGCGACCTCATCCTACCACTTTCTGGATTGGCCTGGAACAAGTAATCCGGCATTTTGAGAGTCTCTATCTAAACTGGAATCCCGGTCTCTTCAAACATCGCCAGGACATTCATTTCGAATGGAGGCTCGACGGCCACGAAGTAAGCGGCGGATGCATTGTGAAGAACCCACAGTTCTCGTTCTGGTCCAAGGATGCGGAGAATGTGTGGTTCCTTCTGACGCGCCACTTCCGCGACGCGTCCGACGACAAGAGCGGATCCGATGCCTTCAATGATGGCAGTGTCCGTCCGGATACGAACGTGGACTCGAGCGGCGAGACGCCCAAAGGCTTTATGAGCATCTGTGTCTGCGACGGAAAGGGACAGCGGATGTACAAGAACGAGTGGTGCGTGGAGCACAGTGACTACGTCACCACGCCTCAATGTCTCCTGCGATGCGACACGGACAGCAATTCGACCTACACGGTGTTCATCGACCAAGATGAGCTCCCTGTGTCTGCTTACACATTCACGCTCTCGGCCTTCTCCAGCTCCAAGATCTCGCTCGAGCCAGCAATTCAAAAGTACCCTCTGAAGAAGGAGGCGACTGGTGAGTGGACACGACGGACGGCAGGTGGGGGCGTTGGGTCCACAAGATATTTCGAGAACCCCCAGTATATGCTCAAAGTCAAGCACAAAGGTCCCCTAGCGATACTGCTCACGAGCGCCACTCACAAGAATCCGCTGCACGTCAAGTTAACCCTCGGGCACGGCAAGAGGGTGTATCGACTGCAGCGCCGAGATGTCCTTGTCGACTCGGGTGATCATAGCCCGACGTATGCGTTTGCGGAGACGGAGGAAGTTCAGCCAGGCGTATATACCATCATCTGCTCTCTGTTCGAGGCGGGACTGACCGGTGATTATACGCTGAGAGTCGACAGCACCAGCGAGGTCGAGCTGACGCAGATCCCCCGGGACGGCGCTGGCATGCTGCTCATGAAGTTGGCACCGGCATGCTTCGGCGCCGAGGTGCACAAGATCGCGGCTCCGCTCGAGGCGCGTCGTCTGGCGTCTTGCACGATTGTCGCGCGGTTTCTTAGGTCCACCACGCCGCGCTCGATGGGCCTTCTTCCCGCGGCTCGGAGCCCCTTCCGCTTCAGCATCGAGAGAGGACGAGGACCTGAGCGCCAATTCGTCATGGCCAGCGAAAGCGGAGAATATACGGATTCCCAAATCGTGCGTTGTGAATCTTTCGACCTCGACCCGGCCCGTTATGCTACTGGGAGTCTCTGGCTCGTGCTGGATAGATTGTCAGGTCCCGGCGGACCGGTAGAGGAGTGGTACGACGTGGAGCTGTTCGTCGACACACCCCAGGCGTGCACAGTGGGCGTGTGGCGGAATTGGAGCGACTGAGAGCCCGCGGCGGCAATTCGATTCAGGATAGCATCTTGGGCGGTGGAGTCCGCAGAGGAATGAGCACCCGCTAGAGTTGGTAGTAGAGGGAAGTTGACTTGGTGATGGCCATGTTTGACAAAGGTTTGGCCCACCATCAACATGCTCACGGCCGAGATTCGGCCCCGCGACAGCCTGGTCACTGTCGACCAGGTCTTGGTGACAGAATTCCCATAGCGATTTTCGTCACATGCAAGTAATTAATCCAAGCACGCGGCACAGCCACGGCATTGTGTAGCACAGCGTTTGACTCGTGAGGGTGTCTGCAGGTCGAACTAGCACGGCGCATGTCGGAGGGTGCAAATGGGAGCAGCCCTGACGCTTCGTGTCGCCATGATTGGACAGAGTTTCACCGCCCTCGGTCACCCTTGCAGCGTTTCATGGTGCATGGTGAAGTCGCGATAGGATATTCATGGAGACAGATAGACACCACGACTCCGCACGTTCTGGACATCTAGAGTGTTCGAGCTGTGCCGCCCTCGCACCGCCTGGAATTCCAGCGCCTCGCTGCCCCCGCCGGCCCGATAAGGCTATCGTCGCCCTACGTCAGAGCTCTGCGCGTTGGCTTGGCTGCCGCTGCCACGGCCGCTTTGACTCTACCTCCTCAACGACGGCACAACGAGGGCCAGAGGTACAAATCACGCTGAACGCGGGCGACTCCTCCTCCTCTGTGCCCCCCGGACCGCACGCACGACAACATGGCGGACCCGTCGCAGTCGAACTCGGCCGCCACCTCCAAAGAGCCTTCACGGGCATCGACGCCGGCGAACGCGCCCGTCGAGAAGCCGCCGGATGAGAGCTCCAAGCTAAAGACGTTCCTGGGCGTGCTACGGCGCTTCATCGGCGTGTCCGACCTCGCCGCCGTGCGCTTTTCGCTGCCCGCGCAGCTGCTGGAGCCGACGCCGAACCTGGGTAGGTCTCTGGTGGCTATATGATGGCTACGCTGGGGGGGCGGCATGAAGTCTGACAGCAGCAGAGTACTGGCACTACCTGGACCGGCCCGAGACCTTCATCAGCATCGGCGACTCGGACGAGCCGCTCGGGCGAATCCTGGGGACGCTGCGCTTCTGGTTCACCAAGGACCTGAAGTACGTCAAGGGCAAGCCGTGCAAGCCATACAACTCGACGCTGGGCGAGTTCTTCCGCTGCACCTGGCAGGTCGAGGACACGCAGCCGACGCTCAAGCACTCGCCCAACTCACAGCCCTCGAGCAAAGCCCCGAGCATCGCCGGCGACAAGCTGGTCAAAGTCTCGTACCTCACCGAGCAGACCTCGCATCACCCGCCCGTCTCCGCCTTCTACATCGACTGCCCCGCCAAGGGCATCGTGGCCCGCGGCTTCGACCAGCTGAGCGCCAAGTTCACGGGCACCAACATCCGCGTCATTGCCGGCGCCCACAACCTGGGCATCTTCATCACGCTGCAGAACCGCGACGATGAGGAGTACCAGCTCACACACCCGGCCGCCTACCTCGGCGGCCTGCTGCGCGGCTCGCTCAGCGTGTCCGTCGCCGACTCGTGCTACGTCACCTGCGCGAAGACGAAGATCAAGGTCATCCTCGAATACATGGAGGAGGGCTGGCTGGGCCGCTCGCAGAACAAGGTCCAGGGCGTCATCTTCAAGTACGACCCGGACAGCGACACCAAAACCAAGATCAAGGAGGTGGCGGACAAGGATGTCCTGGCGCGCGTCGAGGGCTCCTGGCAGGACAAGGTCTACTACACGCTGGGGAGCCAGCCCTTTGCCAAGTCCTCGGTACGTGCGTAGGATTCTCGTCTCGATGGCCTACTGACGTTTGGACAGGAGAAAATCCTCCTCATCGACCTCAACCCGCTGTTCCCCATGCCCAAGAACATCCCGCCCCTCGAAGAACAACTTCCCAACGAGTCCCGCAAGTTCTGGGATAACGTTACCAGCGCCATTGTCAACAAGCAGTATGGGCTCGCCACGACGCTGAAGCAGGAGATTGAAGAGAAGCAGCGCGCCAAGGCGGCCGAGAGGAAGAACGAGAACAGGGAGTGGCAGCCGCGCTTCTTCACGGGCGCGCTGACACCAGTCGGCAAGCCCGATCTCACTGCAGACGGAGAAGAAGCGCTCAAGGGGCTGCACGAGGACCGGTTTACGTTGGAACCGAGTAAGGAGAACGGGGCATTCTAGGCGTGTGTCTGACGCGTGCTTTGGCATGGCCTATCGCTTAGCTTGGATACGTGGGCATCTATGGAGTCTCGGTGGTTCGACTACCCTCATTTGGCCTTGCAGGGATAGCGGATTTGTATGTGTTTGGTAGGCTGGATCGTTGCATCATTCATCGTCTGGCGTTGATGTGGATTTGTTGTGGTACATGAGGATACTGTTAGATTTCACCTTCTGGTTATCTGCATATGCGCCGAATAGATGAGTTCGAACAATCTATATCCTTCTTGCCTTGCGCTGCGACGAAGATAAGTTCTGTCAAGCTACCGATTGCTGGGATACAAGTATTCTGTCTGCGGGAAGAACTCTTCTTTGATGAGCCGCGGGCTCGTGAAACGCAGAAGCGCATTCGAGCTTCCAGCCTTGTCGTTTGTCCCGCTCGCTCGGCTGCCACCGAAGCTTGTTGTCCGATGAGCGCAGCGGTAGTCTTACAGTCTGGCACAGATTAGCTTGTGACGAAGCCAACATAGCACGGTCAACTCACTGATGTAGAAATTCCCAGCCGCATAGCGAAGCGCGTCTTCCGCTTCTCGGACAGCAGACCGCGACCCGGTAAAGACGGCGCCCGTAAGCGCGAAGCCACCACCAGCCTGATCCACCTTGGTCAAGATGGAGCTCCATTCATCGTCGGGATACACGTAGATGGCAAGCACAGGACCAAAGATCTCGTAGTTGAAGAGCTTGTGGTCTGGTGAGGAAGCGAGGTACACGGTCGGCTTGACGAAGTACCCCTCGGAGTCGTCGTAGGTGCCGCCGGCGAGCAGCTTGAGCGAAGGGTCCTTGTTGCTCTCGTCGATGACGGTTTTGATCTTAGCGAAGGAGCGGGAGTGGATCACAGGGCCCATGAATGCGGAGAGGTCTTTATGGGGGCTTCCGATCGTGATGGCGTTTACGTCGTTCAGGAAGGTGGATAAGAATTCGCCTGGTTTCGACTGGGGGAGGTACAAGCGGGACGTCGCAGAGCATTTTTGGCCTTGGTACTCGAAAGACGCGCGGAGGACGTGTTTGGCTGCGGATTCGACGTCCGCGGTGGGGTGTACGAGCGTAAAGTTCTTGCCGCTCGTTTCGCCCACGAGACGCGGGAACTCGCGATACGTGTGAGCGCCGATGCCCTGGCCTACGCGGGCGCATAGAGAGCGGAAGACATCTGAGGAGCCGACGAAGGCGAGGCCTGCGAAGTCGTGGTGCGAGAAGATCACTTCGTTGGTTTCCTCCGGGTCTCCAGGAATGAATTGGATGACATCTTGGGGAAGGCCCGCCTCGAGTAGGATCTTGTACACCAGCGTGCTCGCGTAGATGTTGCTCGGAGACGGCTTCCAGAGCACCACATTCCCCATAATAGCGGGGCCTGAGATCAGATTGCCGCCAATGGCGGTGAAATTGAACGGCGAGATGGCGTACACGAAGCCTTCTAGCGGCCGGTAGTCCAAACGCGACCACATGCCGTCACTTCCCCGCGTGGGCTGACGTTCCAGCAGCTCGGCCGCGTAGTTGCAGTTGAGACGGAAGAAATCTGCCAGCTCGGCGGCGGCATCGACTTCGCCTTGCCAGATGTTCTTACCCTGGCCTAGCATCGTCGCTGCAATGAGCTCGTAGCGGTACTTTGTTGCTACGAGCTCAGCTGCTTTGAGAAAAATGGATGCGCGGTCCACAAACGGCGTCTGCTCCCATGACTTCTTTGCCGCGAGAGTAGACGCGATGGGGGTGGCTACCTGCTCGTTCGTTGCCAGCGGGTAGCTCGTGAATTTGGTACCATGTTCCTGGGGCAGGGGCTGGTCCCAGGATTTGCGCACTGGCTGCGAGGTGCCGTTGAAGAGGATGTGGCTTTGGAGTGGGAGCTTAGACGTGAGTTTCTTCAATGCGGACTCCAGCTTGGTGCGTTCGGGTGAGCCCTTTTCGTATGTGGGATTGGGCTCATTTCTTTCGGCAGGTAGTCGGAAGGGTACCGTTGCCTTTTTGCGGAATTGGGGTCTAAGGGGTGGTTCGATGCTGCTGCGGATGTGGAATGCGAGTGGTTGTAGGAGGAGCCCGGACATGGTGGGTTGCTGGCGAGGCTCGACATGGCGAGTGATACAACGACATTATAGTGGGAGGGCATACTGTGTTGCGCAATGCTGGTTCCGAAGACAGCTATGGTACAAAGCGGTTGTGATGTGTGATGTCGGGTGGGAAGCCGGTGAGGGTTGGCAAGCGAAACCGGGAGGGCAGCCGAGCGGGGCACCGCGAGTAACCGCAGAATGGGATATCCTATCGTCCACAGGCCATTGGAGATGTGGTGA
Source organism: Lentithecium fluviatile CBS 122367 (assembly GCA_010405425.1). Taxonomy (NCBI): domain Eukaryota; kingdom Fungi; phylum Ascomycota; class Dothideomycetes; order Pleosporales; family Lentitheciaceae; genus Lentithecium; species Lentithecium fluviatile. The sequence continues at coordinate 883,858 of MU005578.1, read as the reverse complement.
GGTGGGGCTCGAAGGGTCAGTTGCCTGTTGGCAAAACTTGTAAGTTTGAGGGAGACATGTTTGAGGAGAAGGATGGACAACTCTAGAGGAACTGGGTCTCTGAAAAACATTTTATGAAACTTGAGGTTGAACAGAAGCGACACAAGTGCAAGCACGACGTCGGCTGTTGACAATGACAAAGGTAAACGCGGTGATTGGAGCACTTGAGGTTGAGGTTGAGGGAGAGTCACGTGGCGCGCCCGCTATCGGCCATTGATCGATCACAGACTCTAGTGCTCTTGACATCTGGAGGCAGGATGCCACCAGAGGAGTCGCCCATGTCACCGCTATGCAAAGCAGATAATCCGCAATGGCCAGCTCAAACGAGCATCGACGGATTACAAAGCGATCCTCCAATGCGTACGACTCGCCGACTCCGCTTTATGCCTTCCATCACAGCTCACTAACTCGTGCGTTCGGGATAGATGCTCACGATGCAGGCGGCAGAAGATAAAGTGCTCAGGTCTTCAGCCCTGCGCAAATTGCAGCAAGCGGAGTCTAACATGCATCTTCGATGACCGGGACCAAAAGGTCCTAGTAACCCAAGGGTACGGCTGCCGATGCACACATTCAGAACATGCTGCTTATACCTCGCTCAGCTACCTAGCCGACCTCCAGGAGAAAGTTGCGCGGCTAGAACGCCGCCAAAGCATCGTCGACTCCGACGCGCACGAGCCGCCCCACCAGAACCTGCAAAGCGATATACGGTATGCGCGACCCCAGCAAATAACGACTTCCAGTCCCGGGGATACTCGAGCCAGTTCTCTGAGGGGAGAACCATCGAACACAGACAACACAGAGTTGACCAATCCGCTTCTTGAGTCGCCTTCCAAGTTCATGTCATCGTCTTCAGGAAGAGCGTGTGAGTGTCCATGTGCATCTGAAGATATCTTGCTCACTTTCGTCTCAGTCTACCTTGGCACTTCATCAAATTGGTCATTTCATGGACAAGTCCTTGGCTTGGTCCATTTGCATGTTCGCAAGACACCTCTGCCAGGCGCCGAGTTGCTCTTCGACGGCGCAGCATACGACCTCCCTTGGGATGGGTCCCGTAGCGTGTCAGATGCAAGCACTCCAATCATACCCAGCATCGATTATGCCATCTTTCTCATTAATGCCGTCAAGTTCCATTGCTCTCAGCTGATGCACTTGTTCGACGAGGATGAGTTCATGCTAAATCTACATGCCTTCTACTCCGACACGGAGAACGGATCCTGGAAAGGAACTCTCTGGTACACACAGTTCCTGCTCATTATTGCTTTTGGAAAGACGTTTGTCCAGCAAAAGCAAAGGTCTTCGAAGCCTCCAGGCATCGACTTCTTTGTCCGGGCGCTTCAACTTCTGCCCGATACCACTCGCCTTTGCCGCGAGCCCGTCTTAGGGTCGGAGATACTATGCTGCATAGCGCTCTATTTACAGGCTCTAGACGCTCGCAATGCAGCGCATGTCACAGTAAGAGCACCCTTTCCGCTATCCCTGGAGCATTGAGCTTACCTGCGCTAAGATAGGTCAAGCGATGCGAATCGCGTTGGCACAAGGCATGCATACAGACATGCCCATCGCTGATCTGGGAGAGGCTGTGGTTCAACGGTGCCGCAAAATATGGTGGACAATATTCATTCTGGATCGCCAAATGACTGCATTGATGGGGCTGCCACAATCAATCCGTGACGAGGACATCTCGTGCCAGCTTCCAAACTTCGCAGGCTCAGCGCAGCGGACCGCGGGGCTTACTATGCAGATCAAACTGGCGCGTATATATGCCGAGATAGCGAGAAGTATGCCGACGGACCCCTTCCCCAAGACCATGCTGACAAATATGGTAGCCGTATACGGTAGCAAGGGTCGCCTCCGCAAGAAGTTTGTTCTTAGTATCAAGGCTGTGCTCGACAATCTGACAGCTCTGGCAGAGGAACTACGGCAGTCATTCCCTCTCCACACCGATGGGCGCTTTGGAGGGATCTCGCGTATGCCCGCGCATTTGCACCTTCTCTATTACCAAACGATCGTAGTTACCACTAGACCGCTTCTCTTCTGCTGCCTGAAAAAGGTCTTCGAATCGTTGCAAGAAGTTGAACGTTTAGTCGCGTCGCGCAAGATTCGGCAGCTGCTCTATATGTCTGTGGAAGCTTCGCAAAAGATTCTGAACATTCTCGACAGCTTACAGGATCAGGGGCTTTTGGGTAACGATTCCTCCCCTCCGGTCACAAATTGTCCTAACACTCTTACAGAGACATTCCTTCCTTGGGATCTTGACTCGCTCTTCGTCTCGACCATGGTCCTCTTACTTGCTCGTTTTGTTGACCGCAGACTGTTGGACACTCAATTCCCATGGCTCGACAAGGCCTTCAACTTTCTCGACACAATTATAAACAGCGGCAATCGCATCGCTGACTTCCGCCTTCGTGAGCTACGTAAGCTGGAAGAGATGCTGAACGAATATTCTGCTCTACGAGCTCAGCTACCACACACACCTACGGGGATACAGATCGACCCAAGCCTAGTCCCTTCCCAGGACCCCGTACAAGCTTACACTGGCATAAGTGATGAAGGCAGTGGCTTCGGCGAAGATTTGACGGCCGAGCAAATCCTCACTGTCGCTGATTCTATGGAACTTGAAGGCACGGACTGGGTGTCATTCGCTATGATGGAGCAATATCAAGTGGTCGATCCACACAACGCATGCGATTTAACCTAAATACTCCGATATTTATCTTCCGGTACCTGCATAGCGCGCCATACATTTACAACTTTGTCGCCACCAATTTGCTTTGTATGTCACGCAGCTCTTTAACGTCTCCCACACGCCAACTCACATCCTCCTGGCCCGCGTTACTACGTGCAGGTTTGCCACTCCTCCACCGCCATCTGGCAATTCGCTGCTTTCCATCTGCAGCGCTCAAAAGATCATTCACCCATCTACCAACGATGGGGAACATCTTAAAGCCGTGACCGGAGTCCCCTGATAGCAATATGACTGAAGAGGAGGTCTCGGGAACATAATCAATGATAAAGTCTGAATTATCTGTGTCCGCAACCCAACACAGAGACTTCTCCACCAGAGGCCGATCGGCAAGGTACGGAAGCGTTTGGCGCAGCAATTCTCGCACCTTCTTCTCGTCTCCTGGTGGCATTTTACGGCTTTCGGCCAATTGTTCAGTCGGCTGGGATATTCCCGTAGAACGGTTGGTGTTGATGTATCCTCCTCCCATTGGACACAGCTTAAGGAGATTGGTCGATGGATCCGGTTCGAAGAAGAAGCCGAGGTCTCGGGCGTATGTTACAGGAATGCCGCGAAGAGCAGACGTCTCGTCGTCGGTAAGATGGACGTGGGCAACAGACCAAGACTTCGCAGAGACGTGCGAACCAATTTCGGGTACCAATGTCGTCGCTGCTGCACCAACTGCAACTATGACGAGGGAAGCGGCATGGAAGCGACCACCCTTTGCCCTGACTCCGATGCTCTTCTTGCTCTGGCTTGTGCCTTCGTACACGATCTCGCTAACGGCGCCAACCTTTTCCCCCAGGAAGAATCGGACTCCATTTGCGCTAGCTACACGGTAGATGCTCCTCAGAGCATTGGTTGAATGTACGTAGCCGTCGTAGCCATTGAAGTATCCCTTCCAGCCCGGCAACGCGCCGTTGAACTGCCAGCATAGTTGTTGGATCTCGCTCCGTCCGTCCACAGTAGATACGAAGCTCTTCATGGCCGCATGCTTTTTCGCGGCTGTTTGGAATCGCCTCATGGTGTCGATAGCTTTCTGGGGCGCTGCTTCAGAAACGCAGTTCAAGTATCCGACGCGGTGAAAATATGGCGCGAAGCGGGGCGTCTGCCAGGCTTGCATCGCTTCCTGTGACAAGTCAGTTCGTGGGCTTCACGTGCATCCCCAGAAACTTCTGTCAAGTGTAAAGAGAGGGATAACGGACAACGGCAAGATCGGTGTAAAAGCCATCCTCATATTCGGCCCGCATTATTTTGTTCAAATCGTTGGCGGCAGACCAGCGCGAGGGAATCGTCTCGTCCTTCTCGAACACACTGACATCTGTGTAGCCACGATTCGAAAGCTCGAGCGCTGTGGAGAGCCCAAAGGCACCACCACCTATTATGGCAATTGGAGAGGATTTGGATGTTGGCATTGCGGACGGCGACGGTGTTATGTATGAGTTGTCGAGAATATATCAGGGAGACTTCTTCGACCACTTTATTTATTTGCACAGCACTTGAGTTTCGGGTCATGGTCAATGCCGGCGTAGGGGCGTTGTTGTCGGTACGCTCCTGCATTAGTGGTGGGATGGCCAGACGTTGAGCCGCGCCCGGAGCTCAGGTCCTGCAAGATCGGGGTAGGAACCGCTCCTCTCGGGGGGACATCCGTTCCTTCGTACAGTATCATCCGCAGCTCTGGGAAGAGAACCAATCGCTTCCACGTACCCTTCCACGCATCTTATCTTGGCTACCGAGAAGCTACCAACTAACCACGGCCCAACGTTCGGTCTCCTGAGAGAAACCAATCGATAGGACAAGCGACACACAAACTGTGCCCGTGTGAACTAACGTGTGCGATATGCGAGTTGCATATTCGTTGAGGAAGATTCACGTTCATCGGAGGCCGTACACCCCTACTCGACTTCTTCATGATTGAGCGACTTCAACCAGACCGAATCAATCGAAGTCGGCAAGGCAGCACCTTGACAAAGATACTGGTTGGAGACTTCGCTGCTGCCGCCTTCTCCGCAACCCTCATATCTCCGGTGATCACAGTCATAGACAGGTTCACCGCCCGTTCCCTTCGCTCCCTTTCCCGGCTAATATATACCGCAGAGCCGTTGTGGAAAATGTCGCCTACAGCAACCGCTCTCTCTACTCACTGCTGAAGACTTACATACTCTGTTCATTCCGCCGCCCACGCTTGTTCTTCAACGCAAAACCCTTTTAACGTATCTGGGCACTTTATGCGGCTACATATGCAACTGCGAATGCAGTTGAAAGCATCGGAGATGCGGTTACAAGAGGTACAAATCATTTCATGGTCAACCCAATCACATTCCTATCAACGTGCATAGTAAATGTACCACTGGGAGTATGGAAAGACGTTCGGTTTGTGCAGGCATACGGACGGTCTGCGATGCCGGCCACTTCGGTACTTGCGCCAGCAACGAAACGCGGAAACCCTGGCCTGTCGATCCAAAGACCAAGGGTCTCAAAAGCTGTGGGTGCAACATTCCTCTTGCGCGACTCCACCACCATCTTCGGATCCTTCACGCTTCCCTCCGCTCTCACGACTACTCTTCCTGATTCATTTTTCTCGAACCCTGCGACGAGATTAGCGGCAGCGCAGCTAGTGGTGCCGGTGTTCTCGCAAATTCTGGTCACACCAGTGCATTTGCTAGGGTTGGATGTATATAGTACTCCGAGAAGGACGGTAACTGCGTTCGAAGCCGGAGTCAGGGATAACAAGCTGAGGGAGAGATGGAATAGGATTAGGATGAACTTGGGACCTGCAACTTTGCTTAGATGCGTGAGGATTGTGCCGTCGTTTGGTATTGGTGGCTTGGTTAATACATGGCTAAGAAAAAGCTTGCATGGAAAGATGGAGAGAAACTCTAGTGGATAAATATGCACCGAGAAGATAAAGGGAGAGCACGGAAGTCCCATAGACGCCACGTCGCCGCTGATTGAGGTTCCCGTGTTGCTCACACGTTGATATAGGCCCGTGCAACTATTACTGATGTCAGTCAAGCTTGATTAAGATCGTATTCAACTTGCTTGTGACGAAGTCTTCAGGTTTTCAACTACAGTGTGTCGTGTTGGCGCTCCGGTGTACCAAAGCATGGGTACATTAGGGTTAACCCGATGGAATCCGCATGCGACTCCGTACTCGCATGCAGGTGCTTCGTATACAAGCGATGCTTTGATTGACCAGTCGGGAACACAATAGCTCTGGGTAATATTTCCGAATTCGTCTGTCATCGACGTGGCTAGCCCGATAAATATCTCGATAAGCTCTCGCATGCAAATCGGCGCGCTGTCCGATCAATGGGACGTTGTCGCGAGCGTCCGGGATCAGTGTAACCCCACGTTCTGGTACCCGATGCGGGGTCATCCATCGTTATTGATTGCGAGAGCAATCATTATTATAGTCTATGTAGAAAATGATAAGCCTGCTCAATAACGTGTAGACTACACATCTTCTCCCTTGTGCATCTTCTGTGTTCGTCTGCTGATATTGCGAAACCCAACTCACCGTCATGCAGACCACACGTTTCGGCACTATGGCGTCGAAAAGGTCAGTGAAGGATGTTTACAGCAAAGTAGTAGGCGTGGGTCGCCAAGTCCGATTATCCTCGACGGTGGTCACGCGGGGAAAGAGCGAAGAGTCGACTAAGACAAAGATCGAAACAACGGCACTCCCGCAATTCCAATATCCTCTCTCTATCATGCCAATGGGCATGCTCCTCAGGTCTCTTTGCATTGCTACCGTCTCGTCCAACCGCTTGCTCCTCCATCCATCGCTTCGCCTTCTTGCCTACTTCGACAAGCCGGACAGGAGCGTTCTCTTTAATGTGAATCGAAACCCCGTACTTCACGCCATACTTAAGAAGACGGTATACAATCAATTCTGTGCCGGCGAGACACTGGAGGAGACGAGCGCTTGTGTTCGGCGCCTGAAAGGGCTAGGTTTCAAGGGGGTGATTCTTACGTACGCCAAAGAGCTAGTTCACGACCATAACGCGGCTGCTTTGGATTCTGTAGATGATCAAGCAGGCTCGCAGGGTGGGCTGGGGACGCCGAAGTTCGATGCGGTCGTCGAAGGTTGGCGTGTGGGTACTTCAAAGACCATCGACCTAATCGAAGAGGGAGATATCCTTGCCGTCAAGTACGTTGTGACTTTTCCGTGGCCAATCGTTGGTTTCAACAGAAATTTCCACTCTAACGTTCTCTCAGAATGTCTGGAGCAGGTCCTGCAGTTGCAAATGCTTTCACTAGAGGAATAGCACCTCCACAGCAGTTTCTCGATGCACTTGACGAAATCGCCAGCAAATGCAAAGAACGGGGAATCCAAATCATTGTTGATGCAGAATCTCAGAAATTCCAGGACAGTATCGACAGGGTCGCTCTCGAGCTCATGCGCAAATTCAATCGCCAGGAGAAGGCCGTGATCTACAACACCTATCAAGCCTATCTCAAGAGCACATTGGCCACAATTGAGCAGCATATGGCTGAGGCAGATAGGGATAGCTTCACCATGGGGTTGAAATTAGTGAGAGGAGCCTACATACTTTCCGACGACAGGTCCTTCATCCATGACACCAAACAAGATACAGACAACGCATACAACAGCATAGCTCATGGAGCCCTTTCTCAGCAAATTGGAATATTTGGCAACTCACGATCGTTCCCGTCGCTCAACCTCTTTCTAGCTTCCCACAACCGGGAAAGCGTGCTCTCAGCGCAGAGGCTGCGCCAACAGCGCGTCAAGGCAGGCCTACCAACCGTACCGGTTGCGTTTGGCCAGCTACACGGTATGTCTGATGAGGTTAGCTTTTCGTTGTTGCAAGAGGTGGGTGAGGATGGGAAGAGTCCGGATGTGTTCAAGTGCTCAACGTGGGGTACCATGGGCGAATGCATTGGGTATTTGCTGAGGAGGGCGGTGGAGAACAGAGATGCGGTCTTACGTACTAGGGATGAATTGTTGGCACTGAGGGGTGAGGTCAGGCGGAGGATAACGTCATCCTTCTGGAGATAGTCTTGTATGGGTTGCATCGGAAAAAGTTACACTGTTGGTCAACAATTATTGGTAGAAGCTAAACAATGCTGGAGTCGCATAATGAATGCAGGCGATGAGGCCCTATTCTTGGTGGGGTTGCAAGCTTAGTATGAGTGAAGCTATGTGACGCACTCATCGCGTCCCGATCCAATGGGAATCGATTACCAGCGGACAGCATCCCGAGCCGACATCGGCCTGGTACCGGAGATATCGCTTGGTGTTTTGCTTGTGATCATAGTAGACGCGACAACAGCGCGAAAATAGAGTCCATCAGACGTGCTGTGTCTAGGAAAACATGGCTGGCTCTTTGTGCATTTTAGGCTGCGGTAAGTCATGGTATGCCCGCTTCGGCGATTCTTAAGCTACTAACATCAGCACAGGCAATCTGGGAACCGCCATCCTGAAAAGCCTCATCACCGCAACCGTAGGCGACGAGGGCCCTAACTTCGATCGCTTTATCGCTTGCGTTCACAGTGATGCCTCTAAGCAGCGATTAGTTAACCAATTCAAAGAGCAAAAGAATGCCGGCATACTCACCGTGTTAAAAGACCACAATATCAAAGCTACGCAAGACTCCGACATCATAATCCTAGGAGTGGACCCATCGGACGTCGAAGTGACTTTGAAACAAGAGGGCTTGTCCCAAGCGCTGAAAGGCAAACTCCTCATCAGCGTTGCTGCTGGCTGGACGCGGGAGAGTCTTGAGCGCCTCTTGCCTTCAACCAACGAATCGGGAAGAACCTGGGTCATTCGGACCCTCCCCAATATCGCCGCGCAAGTCTCGCAGTCCCTCACAGCTATTGAGGATCCACATCCAGATACGCCCGCCCATTATGTTTCGGCCACCGAATCCATCTTCAACCAGATTGGCCAAACGGTCCGCGTCGCACCACGCCTGATGAACGCAACAACGGCAGTAGGCGGCTCGACACCAGCCATGTTTGCCGTAATCTGCGATGCTTTAATTGACGCCGCAGTGGCTGTGGGCGTCCCAAGAGTCTATGCGCAAGTCATGATATACCAGAGCATGAAGGGCACGGCTGAGATGCTGCAGAGCGGGATTCACCCAGGGGTTTTGAAGGATCAGGGAACCAGTCCGGAGGGGTGTACTATAGGCGGATTGATGGTTCTGGAAGAGGCTGGGGTCAGGGGCGGTTTGGGGCGGGCTTTGAGAGAGGCCGTCACTATTGCGAGGCTGATGGGTGGAAGTGGGGAGCTGCATGTCAACGATACGCGGCAGTTTAGGTAATCGTGGCTTATCTCAAACGAGTTTCCCATTTTCTTTATTATGGTTTTGTATGGTGACGAACTTTTGCGGGTCATCGCACGAAAAAGAGTAAATTAGGTTTCCTGTGATAAATTAAACAACAATCAGTGACAATTTTCGAAGGCTATAATGCGCCTGGTGGCACCACATATGCAAAAGGCAACCTCCGCACTATAGAAATCGCCGGATGGGACGGCAGTGGGGGTCTCCCCTCGTGTGATTTTGGACGGTGTCTATATCTCCTTGAAGGTAGTTACAATATGAAATGCTCAGGGAAACATTTGAACACCGCGAAAGAAGATAGTGCGGATGAAATGAGTAAGATAGGCTGGAACTCGTCGTTTATACTCTGGATAAAAGGCCCCTGCAGGCTAGGTATGTCTTTCGTGCCACGAACCTACCTTTAAACATGCTCGATACGTCGCTCTTTCGTAGACTGTAGCTTCCTTCTCGGCTGGATAACCGCAGCAAGTCACCACGACTCTTTGCTTCGCAGGGAGTAGCCTTGACGAAAATAATATTGCCCTGGACAACAACCCAGGTGAACAATTGAAGACTTTCAGTGAGTGAAGTAAAACAGCTATTACTCAACAGTGTCCCACATCCAAGCTGTTTTCAGCCTTCTGGCGTCATCATTCGTCTCTTTCATCTTTGCGTTGCCCAATTGTCATTATCATACGTCTCGTCTGAGGTTTCAGGAGCTCCACTGCCTCAGAAGAAGTAAATTGTGATTGGTGACTTCCGCTGAAAAGCTGTGAGACTTCCCGCAAGCATTTGGTTTTCTTCTTCTTCTCTTCCCCCCCGCCAGGGTGATCTAACAAACGCTCCATCATACGCTCCAATACACGCTGTACCTCGCTTTGGACGGTGTTCTCTTCGCCTTTATCCGCGATTCTGGGATCTGCTCCCTGCATGAGGGGATACTTGACGGTCTCCACGCGCTCCACGCCGAAAGGTGGGTTCATAGCATGCCGGCTCACTGCCTTGCACAGTGATTGATACTCAAAGCCAAGGGCTGCGTTCTCGAGAAGCGAGATACGTGAAGCGCCTGGATTCAGAAGTTCCGGGTTGTATGAGAGCTTGGCTTTGACGTAAGACAATATACCCATCTGTGCAGCCAACCCAACGGCGGAGTTCTCAGGGATGAACCCTCTCCCTAGACCAGCTTCCCCTTGAGTGACAATCCAATGATTGGGGCTGTAGTCGCACCCTCCCACTAGGACAACGTCTTGATGCTCTTTGTCGCAAGTCTCGCGAACTAGATTTATCTCCTTAGCACTATTTGTGGCAATGACGTCGATTTGATCCAACGCCTTGACAATTGCTTCGCGGGCTTCAGGACTGTCGAAGTCGGCATGGCAGAGGTAACGAGTCACAGCCCACCAGAAATTGGTGCGGAGGGAGTATCTACCTCCCACTCTCCCACGTATGGCATCCCCAAGCCGTTTTGCTCCCACTTGAAGAAGAGTGAGCTGAGGGTCGACGTTTGCCGGTGCTCTAGAGCAAACTTCATCCCAAATGGACTCTTGTTTCAGCCACTCTCCAGTACTTCGATGTAAGACATCAATGAGCCCTTGGGATGAGATTTAAAGTATACCCCGCGTGTGGGCGTCCAGCGTACCCCGTACGTATTGGTTGATGTGTGCCATCATATCTTGCGCAATAGTGCCGTCGGCTTACCGGGGAATCTCATTACCCTCGGCCACCCAAACACTCAGTCATTCGAGATTGTCAATAGAAGCAGCGAGAAATCGAATTAGCCTGGAAGCGGTCTCTTTATCCGTTGGCTCGATGTTATTCCAAATACGAGCATAGAATGCGTTTATTTCTGTCGGCAAGTCGTCCACCATATCCTGAAGATCTTTCATATTCATACGTTTTCTTTTATCCAGATGATTGACTAAATTCTTCACCACCAGGATGACCCATAGAAAGACGCCCTGGGCCTTTTCGACGATGCTGTTCATCAATTCCTCGCATTCGGAAGGGGAGATGGGTCGAAGGTCTCTAGATCTACCACGGGCTGAGAAGCTGCCTTTTACGAAAGTCGTGATGCCAGTCTTCGTGAGCTCTTCCATCCGTATGTGAGGGCCTTGCGATAATACATCTGAGAATTCGGGCCAATTATGGCTAGCCACGCACACTTTCACGTCTTAGATTATGTTATAGATCTAATTAGAATCTTTAAGAGTTATTTCTAGTTCTAATCTAAAACCCTTATTAGCATCTCTTAAAGAATGCGGTGAGGCCTTAGACTATTCTAAATAAATATAAGGTAGCTATGTTATAAAAATTACTTGATTAATTTTTAAGTCTAGATTAAACTTATTATAAGGATATAAGGTCTTTCTAACCTTTAAGGGTTATTCTCTAAATAGGTTTAGTATACATTACTAATTATTTATTAGTAATAGAAACTAGAGCTAATTCTATTTAGAATAATATATTCTATAAGTAAGCCGTCTATATAAATAAGCTATCTACTTTTACTAAGAGAATATTAAATTAATACTTATAAAATAACTTTCTCTTAACTCTAAAGATAATTAATTTTTAAAAAAGCTACTATATAGCTAGTAATTAGTACTATTAGCTAAGTTTAGATAGTTAGTTTTTAGTTATATATAGTTTCTAGTTACTCTACTAAAAACGCGTTGCTATTATGCAGAATATTATAACTATTATATCTACGCGTTGCTATACCTAGTACTAAGGCCTCTATATAAGCCGCTATTGCTAATTATTAGGCTAGTGTTTTTATAAGCTAGCGGGCGGCTGTAATATAGTAGAGAGAAAGGCATTCTATTAGAGTTAATTAGTTATTTTAGAGTTGCACGTAATTAGGCGGAATAACTTAGCACTAAATTATTTTAATTTAAACGAGGGGGCGACGACATAGGAGATAAAATAGAGGGAGGATGTCATGCCTGTATTGGTATCCACTACCCCGCACGGGCCCCTCGCTAAGGCGAGACCCACACATACCTTCGTATTAGTATATATATTATTCTATACTACACCCACTATCGGAAACCGATACTGCGTGCCATATCTTTTGGATGTGCGGCCTAGTGGTATAGAGCTAGTCCCTCACAGAGGATTTTTAGTAGGCACTAAGGTAGCACTGTTTAGTTACGAGTTAGTTAGGCCCCTAGAAGATTAATATAGTATATTATCTACTATATTTTTAGTAATGCTTAAGGGGCCTAATAGTAGACTAAACGTAAATAATAGAGGTAAGTAACTTAATAATAAACTTTTACTAATAGATAATAGGAGAGCGAGCCTAGTAGCGTTACTAGCCTTAATAGGAATAATAGCCTCGCTAATAGTAATAAAAAAGGGGCTAACTAAAATAGATAAGCTAGTATAAACTAAGATTTAGCGCTAGAATAGAACTAAGATAAGGTTAACGTCTAACCTAACTACTTTAATAGAAATAACTTAGAATTAATTAATCTTAAGGACTAATTATAAAGGCTATAGTTAGAAAAGCTTCTTAAAGCGAAGTTAATATAAATAACTTTTAGTTTATGCCTAATATAAAATTCTAGATTAGTTAAGATGCTCTATTAGTGCATAGGGTGCCTCCTAAGAGTCTTATTAGTATATAGATCTTAGGAGATAGGTAACTGTTAATATATAGCGCACTTCTTAGAATAGCCTTATATTATCCTTAATATATATAAATGCTAGATTATTAAGGAGTCCTATTAGCGTATAGAATACTGCAGAGGGCCTTATTAGTATATAGGTCTAATAAAGTACGTAGCTGTTAGTATACAGCGCGCTTTCTAGAATATAGAGTCTTATTAGTATATAAACTAACTTAGTAGTAGATATATTATTAGTGCATAGTAGTCTATTAAATAGAATAGTATTTTCTAAATTAGATATAGGGCTAACTAAGTTTTAGCATATATAGTATAGTTAGAATTAATAATAATTAACTAATACTAGGGTGCTATTAGAGCATAGTATAATACTAGAAAAAGTAATAATAAGAGCATTATTTTAAAAAAATAATTACTTCTTACCTAGTTTTATTATTTTAGTTCTTATTTATAACCTTATAGTAGTCTAGCTAAGATAAGAACCCCTATAGTTAATAGGACTAGTCTAGAGAGAGCACCCTCTAATTAGTTCTATAAATATATTAATAATGCCTAATAGACCTAGCACGCTAACCTAGACGGTAGATTTAAGTAATAATAGAGTTAAAGGCTTTAAGAGCCTTCTGTTTAGCCTACTAATATTACTAAACTAATAGATAACTCTAGTAACTAATATTCTTCTACTAATAATTATATAAAATACTAGTAACTCTAAAGTATAAGCTATTAACTAGAATACTAAAATAAGTAGAACTAATTCTACTCTCCTAGATCTAGCTCTAGCCTAGCTAGGAACTTAGGCTCCTAGCTAGTCTATAATACTAGTTACTTTTTAAGACCTATAGTTATAGTTAAATAGTAAGCCCTAGAGTATACTAATAAGGGTATATAATATAGCTTAATATAGGCTTCTAATTATGCTAGAAATATAAGGCTTAATAATCTTTAATAGGAGCAATATTACTAAACAGCTAAAGATACATAAATAGCAACTAAGGCGAATAGAGATCTCTAATATTAATCTTATTTAACTACTTTCTAAATATTATATACTAGCGCTTAAGCGAGCTATTAGTAAGCTGCTTAAATATAAAATAGTAACGTAAACAAACTTCTTAAACATAGTCTAAATAAGATATTTAGGCTAGAATACTACCTAGTATTTAGCAACGCGAGCGGCGTTTAACGCGTAGGTTAATAGTATATACACGTAGACGCTTCTATTTATTAAATACTACTAGTAATTTAATAAATAACAGATAATAGTATTATTAGCGGGGTAGATTTTAATAGAAGAGAAAGGTATCTACTTCTTTTAGAGCCTTCCTAAATAACTTTAGTAAGAAATAATATTACGTATAAATAATCTACTAGACGCGACATAGTATAAGACTTTTAACTTTAATAAGATCTATTAATTTATTTAATAGTATAAGTAGCATCTATAAGGTCTTAAGCTACTTAACCCTAAGGTTAAATAAGATAATATTTAATACAAGCTTTAGCGATACGAAGCTGTAGCAAAAGCGTAGGCTATTAGTAAGAGTTTAAAGAATTTAGTAACGCTAATAAACGCGAATAAGCTAGACTAGAAGATAAAGGACCTAGTTTTAATAGTTAAGAAGCTAAGCCTTAATTATGCTTCTACTGCTATGTGTTAGAATAGTAGCCTATAAGGCAGCATAAGAAGTGTATTATTACATAGAAGGGTAAATAGTAGCATTTATATATAGACGAGACGAATTACTACCCTGCAGGGAAACAATTTAAGGCAGCTTATAATAGAAGGATTACCTAACCCTAGTCTAGGCTACTAGCCCTAATATTATCTTCTCTTTTAGGGCCTCTTAACCTAAGAGGCTAGAGGTAGACTACTTAGTCTATTCTAGCCTATAATAGCGCTTCTTTACCTATCTAGAGACCTAGTGCAAGTGTATAGTAGAGCTTTAGTTATCTACCTCTACTTTATTTTTACTTTCTCTCTTACTTTTACTCTTATTTTACTATTACCTTTATAGTTACCTAGTAGTATTATCTAACTTTATAGGTAGGCTTCTTAGTAAGCCTATACTAGGTATTAGTTATTAAGTTACCTTTCTTCTTTCTTCTTCTTACTCCTACTATATTAACTAGTAGGTAAGTACATTCTAGGTAGAAAGTATAAAAAAGAGAGATCTAGTACGTTTTAGTGTAGAATAGTACTAACTAGATTAAGCAGACTCTTATTACTATTCCTAGTTACTTTCTACTTCTATCTAGCCTATTCTCTCTCTAAAGAATCTACTATTACTCCTATTATATCTAGTAGTAAGACTATAAATAAATTTTATATTAAGGTAACTAAGAAGTCTAGAAAGCGTTCCGCCCTACTCTATTAGGGCTATATTAAGGCTATAGCTAAGTATAGCATTCTAGGTATAGAAGAGTAGTATAAGTTTACTAGAGGTAATTACCTTTAGCTTAGTACTATCTATAAGAAGGTGCTATTTTAAATATATCTTTAATACCTTAATAATTAGGCTCCCTATTTAGTAGTAAGTCTATTATAGTATTTTTTAGCCTATTTTAGTATATTCTAACTTTTCTAGCTACTATTAAGTATAATTTTAGGTCTAAAGAATCTTAAGGGCTTATTTCTAACAGTAACATCTCCTTTTAAGGTAGAGATTATTAAGCTTACCCTTAAGAAGTATAATAAGGCTATATAGTTATATAAGTTATTAAGTAGGGACTATCTAATAAAGATAAACGCCTATTAGACTGCCCTAGATAAATATACTATAGAGCACCCTATATTTAACCTCTAGAATTTATCTATATTTAACTAGTAAAAGGTAAAGGCTAGTTGCCCTCTAATAATACCTATAGAGCTCTTAGACTCTAGAACCTTTAATTCTAAGGCTATTATACTTAACTATACTAATAAGAAGTAGTAAGAGGCTAATACTACTACTAAGAAACTATATAAGCTTATTTATACGTAGGTTAAGTATGTATTACCTATTTTAGTCTATTTAAGGCTACTTCTACTTACTAATATCCTAAAGGGACTTATTTAATAACTAGTATACTAAGAAAGTACTAATAGAGTATAATAAGGCTCTAAAGATTAAGGATTAGTACGCTTAGAGTAATATCTACTTTAATAGTTATAAAAGGTCTAAGGCTGCCCTAAGAAAGTAAGACTTTAAGAAGAATAATAAGAATTTACTTTAAAAGAAATCTATAAGTGCTCTTTTAGTGCCTTTTAATAGAGTTTAGTACTAATAAGGCTATATAGTAACTAGGTAAACTATATAGTATTAGAGAGACTAACCTTAAAGTAGCTAAGCGTAAGAAGTAGAAGAGGTAAGTTACCTAGCTCTTTAAGTTAACTTCTAACTCTAGAAAGCGTAAGGAGGTTCTAAGATCTACTAAGCTATCCCCCTCTTACTATAATACGCGTTAACGTGCTACTAAGAGTGTATTTCTAACTACTCTACCCTCTTACTAGTAGAAGGGTTTAGCTATCCTTAATACGTACGTTATAGGCTTATATAATAAGAAGTTTAAGATATATTATTAGAAAAAATTTAACCTTCTCTAGAGTAGAAGGGTTATAGATAAGTAAAGTAGACTTAAGAATAAGGTCTATAAGAGGCATTATAATAAGAATTTTATATAAAGAATAGTAGGCGTTAGTGTAGTTTAGCGTAGTTTAGTATAGTTTAGTAAATATTAGTTTTTATAACCTTATATAGGTTACCTTTAGTATTAGTCTAGTGTAGAAAAGTGTTTCTAGTATAGAACTAATAGAGTTAGTTATAATACTCTAGAATAGCGCTAATACTATAGTTATCTAACTAGAGAAATTTATTCTAGTCTCTAAACCTTACTCTTATACTAATTTAGTCTAAAGTATAATAAATATAGGTTCTTCTTTATTAATACTATTAAAACACTACTCTTATAAACCTAGAGATAAAACTCTAAGTCTATTTAACTTAGAGTAAAAATTCTTAAGGAAAGATTTAAGGTAAGAATAGTAAAAGGTATATTAATAATTAATATATAGTAAAAGATTATTTACTAATTATCTTCCTTCTTTAGACTAATAACCTAGCGGTTACCTCTTCTTTTATATAGCTTTTTAGGCTCTTCTAGCGTAATATAGTGCTTAGGGAAAATATTATACTCTTTATAGTACGTTTAAAGAGTAGTGCCGCTAATATAAATACTAGGTTCCTAAGAGTTCTCTTCTAGAAGATAACTCTTTTAAGAGATAAGGTAATAGTACGACCTATTATCTTATAACTTTCTATTAAGTATTTTATTAATCTTATAGACGTTATTACCTACTAGTTAGAGTATATCTTTTACTAGTTCTAGTAGGTATAGTAAGAAGCCTATAGGCTTAAAGGGTTCTAATAAAGAGGCGTAAAAGATAAGGTAAATATTTTCTAACCTAGAGAGGTCTACTCTATAGGCTATTTAGCTAATCTTCTCTATTATAGTACCTAGTTCTAGGTACTTCTTATCTAGCTTCTTTTTTAGATAAAATATTCTAATATAGCAGCTAGAGATGTATACTTTATCTTCTTTTTTAACTTAAGAAGTAAGCGCTTCTTATCCTAAAGCTACTTTTAGTATTTATTAGTAGCTTTAATCTTTCTAGCGCATTTAGCGTAGATCTTAATTAGCTTTATAGCTATTAATATTCTAGTAGGTAACTCTCTATTACCTAGTAGTAAAGTAAGCTAGTCTATACTCTAGAAGGTAAATCTATAGTAGACCTTAAAGAAAGTCTCCTCTATAGTTAAGTATACGCTATTATTATACGTAAACTCTACTAGTAATAACTATAGCGCCTAGTTATCTTATTTAATATAGTAATAGTATTATAAGTACTATTTAAGCGTCTAGTTTTATTACTTAGTTTAACTATCTATCTATAGGTAGAAAGCAGATGTAAGTACTTATCTTAAATTTAGGTAATAATTAAATAAGTTCTATAACTTTAAGTTTATAATAAGACCCCTATCTAATAGTATAGTAGCTAGAGTGCTATAAAGCTAAATAACCTCTTAGATCTAGGCCTAGGCTAAATTAATTCTATCCTAATTACTCTTCGCTAGAATATAATAGGCTATTTTAGAGAATCTATCTATAATTACTAGAATTATATTATAAACTATCCCTCTAAACTTACTTAGAGGTAATTTAGTAATAAAATCTATTATAACATCCTTCTATAGCTTAGTTAGAATAGGTAGAGGCTATAATAACCTATAGGGCTTATAGTAGTAAGCTACTACTTTATTATAGAGCGTATAGTTATACACGTAATCTTTAATAGCCTAGAGCATCCCCTTTTAGGTATATTTATAATAAAGCTTTACTAACGTTCTAGCTACGCTAAAGTGCCTAAATAATAAAGTATTATAGCATTCTTATATTATAGCGGTCTATTCTTTAGGCGTAGTAAAGGTCTTTAGATCCTTTTAGCGCTTTTAGGTAGAGAAATTCTTATCCTTACTCTATTTATTACTATTAGAGCTAGAGTTATTATTAAACTCTAGCTTAATATCTATTTAATCTACTAAGTTATTACTATTAACGTTAGTATTTAGATCTTCTATAGAGAAGCTTACCTAACTTCCTCTAATTACTATAGTTATTTTACGTGCTAATTTTTAGTAATTTAAATAGTAAGTAGCCCTAGCTAGTAGTAGCTTACCTTTCTTAGCTATAGCTAAGCTAGTTACAGCGTTTACTATTACTATCTCCTTCTAAAAGGTATAGCTTATTAAGCTCTTTATAGGCTTAATAAAATCCTTATTCTACTTCCTTATAGGCGCCTTTACCTTAGCTATATAGTTAGACTAATATAAAGAACTATTAGCTAGGTTTATTAGCCTAGAATAGTATATAATAATAAAGTTAAACTTAGATAATATTAAGTAGGACTTAACCTACCTATTATTTAGGCTCTTAGTTTTTATAAACTATTTAAGGTTATAGTAGTCTATTAGAACTTTAAAGGGCTAACCTTTAAGGTAATACCGCTAGTAGTTTAGGCTTTTAACTATTATAAAGAGTTTTTAATTATACGTATTATAATTATACTCTACTATAACTAGCTTTCTTAAGTAGAAGTAAATTAGCTTTTACTTTAGCTTTCTATTCTTATTTAGTAATAACTAGCTTAAAATACTAGTAATTACGCTACTAGAAGTATTAACTTCTACTCTAGTCTTTCTCCTACGCTTAAAATACGTAAGGATAGGAATATCTAGAAAGGCTGCCTTAAGCTCTTTCTAAGCCTTTCTACCCTCTAGGCTAATATCTAGTAGAAGGCTCTTTTTCCTTCTTATAGCTTACCTAGCATAGGCAGCGTTTAGCGCTTTTTTTATTAATTTAGTAAGAGAAAGCGCCTTTTAGCTAAATCTATTAATAAATTATTAATAGTAGTTTATAAAGCTAATAAAGACGTAGATATTATATATAGTATAAGGTATTAGCTACTTCTAAATTATCTTAATTTTATTAGAATCTATAGAGATCCTTTCTAAAGTAATAAGGTACTCTAAGTACTTAGTTAACTAAGTATGCTACTTATACTTCTTTAAGTTATAGAATAGTTTTACTTCGCGTAACCTCTATAATATATTCTAGACGTAGACCTTATGCTCTTTCTTAGTATTAGAGAAGATTAAAATATTATTAAGGTATATAATACACGTAATATTAACTAGTCCTGCTAGAATATAGTTAATATAGAACTAAAATGTAGCTAGGGCATTTATAAGCCTAAAAGGTATTATAGTATATTTAAAGTGCCTATAACATATGCGAAAGGCCGTCTTTTACTTATTACCTTTCTAAATTTAAACTCTATAGTACGCTTCTTATAAATTAAATTTAGTAAACTACTTAGCCTAAGTAAGTTACTCTAATAACCCCTAAATTAATAGTAAGAAACTATAATTCTTTATAGTAACTTTATTTAGACCTTAATAGTCTATATAAAGCTATAGTAAGCTATCTTTCTTCTTTATAAAGAGAATAGAGGCTCTAGCTAGTAACTTTAAGCGTCTAATCTAACTCCTTACTAAATACTTATCTATATATTCTCTTAGTAGCTTTAACTTAGCTACTAAGAGGTTATAGAGAGGTTAGTAAGAGAAAGCTATTCTAGGCTCTAGGTTAATAGTAAGATTATAAGGCCTATAGTCTATAAGTTTCTTAGTAGACTCTTTTAACTCTATATTTGTATAATTAGCGTAGCGTTTAGGCTATTATCTAAGGTTAGCTAAAGCAGCACTACTATAGACTAAATTATATATAATTATAGCGTAGATGTCTAAATAAGGACTCTATACTATTTAATTAAATTCTTTAGCTAACTCTATTATAACCTTATAGTACTAACAAGCTACTTAGTCTAATATTCTCTAATACTATATTATCTAATATGTAAAGTTTAACTTAGAATTAAACGTATTAATTTATAGTATACCTAAATATATTAGGTAGTATTTAAGGTCTATAACTATAAATACTACGTAGTACGTTTTAACGCGCCTACGTGTATCTTTTAGGTCTAAATTAGCTACTGCAGTACTATAGACTATTATTATAGACCTATTAGCTATATCTATAAGTAGATTAGTTAATAGTTCTACTATTAGTTCTAACTTCTTTACTATTATAGCTAATAGGAGATTTAACTAGGCCCTTAGGTTAATAAGTACCTTAAAATTCTTAGACTTAATAGTTACCTAGGCTATTAGTAATCTTATAGGCTTTAGGTAAAGCGCGTTATATAGTCTTTTAAGATTTTTAGAAAGCGTCTTTTTTACTAGGTTAATATAGGCTAGAAGGGTAGTAATTACCTTCTCTAGCTACTACCTTTTTCTAAGCCTTTCTTTTCTACTATATAGGCTATTTTATAGGCCTTACACTTAGGTTAAATATAACTAGGCTTCTTATAGTAGAAATATACTACTTTAAATTAGTTAGTCTTAGTTTATAGCTTAGCGCCCTATTTTAGCAAAGATTAGTAGGTTCTACTCTACTTTAGTTTTTTTAAGGGGGTTACTATTATTTTACTACTCTCTAGTTATTTCTTCTACTACTTCCTCTTAATATTTACCTTAGCTTTACTATACTTACTTTAATAGTAATGCTAGCTAATATTAGTAGCCTTCTTTATATTATAGACGCTTAAGCGCTTATTAAGGTTCTAAAGATATAAGTTATTTCTTACCTACTCTAAAAGGTAGTTAAAGAACTCTAAGGCCTAAGTTAACTTATTAGTAGAGCCTATTAAGATCTAAGAATGTAAAATAAAGGGTAAAAAGGATAGGATAATAGCAATAATGCAGGGCAACGCCGTAATACTGTAACTAAGATTAGGTAACAACACTATCCCACTAAGCCACGACATCCTGCTAAGTAAAGGATAGTTAACTATCCCTAGATAGCTAAACTATCCTGTGCTTTTAGAATAGCGGTACTTTAAAAGGATAGCATTACTATATATAGGAATAACAGGAACTCTATAGTTTCTAGTATTTAACTTATTTAATAATCTATTATTTAGATTCTTATAAGTATTATTAATTTAATAGTTTTATAACTTTAATACTAACTACTCTATTACTTACTTACGTAATTAATAACCTCCCCCTTATTATTACTCCTGCCTAAGAACTAACTTACCCTTATAAGACTAGCTACTCTATAGGGACGTAATATATTAAACACCCTTAATATAAGTAACTTTAAAGGTATTACTATAGTTACTAACCCTAAGAATAAGGCAGCTAAGCTAGACCTATACTATAGAGACTATTAATAAACTTAAAGAATAAGTCCTTTAACTTAAACTCTACTTTTATATCTTAGAACCTAAAATAAAGGGTAAGAAAAAAGTTATTCTTATAGTATTATACTTATAAGGTAAAGCAGCTACCTAGATTTAACTATACCTCTTAAGCTAGCTAGCTAAGAAAAATAATAAAGGTAACGCTATTAACTAGATTATTAAAGATTATAAGAACTTTAAGAAAGAACTTAGGCAGCTTTTTAGTATTACTAACTAAGTTCCTCTTACTAAATAAGCTATATAGTAACTCTAATAAACGCATTCTATTACTAATTACGCTATATACTTTAAAAAATACGCTATATAGCTTAACTAGAAAGAAGTACCCTTAATAGTTATATATAAGTAAGGCTTAAAACTAAAGATCTATAAAGAACTACTACGCTTAGAAAACCTTATTACCTCTCTAAAGAATCTCTATAAAGAATTTATTAGAATTAATACTAAATAGTATAAGTTATATTAAGAACTACGCTAATAAGAATAAAAGCTGTGCTCTAGCTTTAGAAAGCTACCTAATAGCTATCTAATAAAGTATTAAGCCTTAGGCAGTTAACTATAACGCTACTAATATAATAATTATAGTTATTAGCTAATAGAAGGAATCTAGTATAATAACTTAAAGAAAAGAGAATTAGAAGAATTAGGCTTTTATAAGCCTTACTAGCGTAACTCTAAAAAACTTTTAATAAGACTATAATTCTAAGAAGTAGAAATGCGTAAATACTTTAAATATAGTAAGCCTAGCTACCTTATAAAGAACTACTGTTCTAGGAATAAAGTTAAATAATAGCTAAATATTATAATAAAAGATAACTAGAAAATAGAGGAAGAAGAGTAGAACGTAGTTAACATAATTAAAAGAATTAATTTAGAAATAATAGAGCGCCTAGATACCCTAGATAAACGACTATATAAAGATTTAAAAGAACTTAATAATAAGGAAGAACTCTATTACCCTATCTAGCAAGCACTAACGCTATATCTAGATATAAAGGAACCTTACCTAGGCCCGCCTATAGTATAGGACTTTCTTAAGAAATTTAAGATATAACTACGTAATAGAGATACTTTACTATATAGGATCCTAGAAGAGAAACTTAAGCCTATAAAAGAAAATAAAGAAAGACTCTACGTAGTTACCTAGAAAATAGAGAATACTATAAAGTATAACTATAAGTATTAAAATAAGAAATAGAAGTATAATAATAAACTACTAAACTACTAACTACGCTATTACGTTAATATACGTAACTCTAAATATAGAAGTATAAGCTATATAATATACGTAGATAACTACTATAAGGTATACTACGTAGATAAGGTTAATAAAAGCTACTTTCTAGAAGCTAGATATTAATATAAGTAGGAATAGTTTAATTACCCTATAGATAAATATAATAAACACCTATAAGATAAAAGTAAAGCATAGTACTTCCTATAGAAAACTAACGCGGAAAACATAGCATGCACCCTACTTATAGATAGTATCTATATCTAGAATAAATAGTAAAACTACCTAGAAGTAATATATAAGAAACATTATAATAAAAAGGAAAGAAATAGTTTCTACTTACACCCTCTAGTATTTGCTATATAAATTAACCCTAGATATAGTATAAGGTATAAACTACGTAGAGAATAAAGTAATAACAACTATTAAGCACCTAAACTTAAATAATAACCTTTTTTAGACTAAAACTAAGGTAAGAAAACGCCTTCTAAGAATTTAATACTATAGGTAATAGAGCATTAATAAAACTTACTATCTAAGTTAGAAATATTAAGGCTAGAGCTATAATAGACTTAAAGGTATAAGAGAACTATATCTTACTTACTACTACTAGAAAAGCTAGACTTACGTTAAGATAGAAATAATAATCTTACCTTCTATACGTAGGAGATAGGGCACTAATACCTAAGATACTAAGAATAGACTATAAGGTTAAAGCAACGCTTAAGATTAATAAATACTAAGAATAAATTACCTTTAATATACTAAGATCCTTTAGTTATAAAGTAGTACTTAGGTTACTATAGTTAAGAAAGTATAACCTATATATTAAATAGAATAAAGGAAGGATATCCCTAATACGCTATAACTATATATTATAGGCAGTACCTATACATTAGTAAAGTCTAATAATAGATAAAAAAGAACTTAATATACTCTTATAACTAGAAGTTAATAAATATAAATTAACCTTAGAAGACGCTAGCAGGAACTATTAGGTTAAGAAACGTAAGAATATAAGTAATAGTATAGCTTATAGCATCCTAAAATAGTATAAAAAGTAGAAACACTTATTTTAGAAAAGGAAAGAAAAGGTAAATCTACCTAAGTACTAACCCTAGGATTATATAATTAACCTAGAAGAAGGAAAAGTACTACCCTTTAGACTACTCTACGCGAAAACTAGAAAAGAGCTTAAATAGAAAAGAAAATTTATAAAGAAAAACCTAGAGAAAGGATATATTTAACTCTTAAAATTACTAGTAGCTAGCCTATTTACCTTTATAAGAAAGAAGGATAGAGAACTATAACTATATATAGATTATTA
>MU005578.1:706226-842941 GCA_010405425.1 Lentithecium fluviatile CBS 122367 | reverse complement strand
GCTAAGGTAGGCGAGGACTTTTAAAAGGCGTCTCTGTAGCTAGTGCGGATGCAGCGCAGGTGGCTTCTGTAGCTAGTACCTAGTATAGTGGCTGGTGCGGATGCAGCGCAGGTGGCTTCTATAGCTAGTACCTAGTGCAGTAGCTGGTGCGGATGCAGCGCGGTAGCTTCTGTGGCTAGTACCTAGTGCAGTAGCTAGTGCGGATGCAGCGCTACTAATTAGCTAATATTACCTACTAAAGTTTATATAAATTTCTTATAATATAAGTAAAAATCGCCTAAAGAGGAAATTAACAGG
Source organism: Lentithecium fluviatile CBS 122367 (assembly GCA_010405425.1). Lineage (NCBI taxonomy): Eukaryota > Fungi > Ascomycota > Dothideomycetes > Pleosporales > Lentitheciaceae > Lentithecium > Lentithecium fluviatile. The sequence goes on along the minus strand of MU005578.1, from coordinate 842,644 downwards.
GATGCGACAGGGATATTCTGTTCAGCAAGACTAATTATATATTGCTACGCTCGTTCCTCGCTCCGCAATAACGTAAAAGTATTATGTTTAATAATTAACTAAACTATCCTTTAATGCTATTGCAAAGTATGTAATCGCTATGCGTAGTGTTCTCCCTCCTTTTGTGCCTTATCCTATCGAGTTTGTTGTTGTGCTATACATATAAATTTCAGACCAAAACGACCACATTAATTCAGACAAAAATTCACTACAACCTACACTATCTGCAAAAATCGCCCAAACCCCCACAAATCAGTGCCAGCGAGCCTGGAGATACTTACTACATGCATAATAAAGAATAAAGCAAAGAGCGGTAGAGCTGTTAATACTAGAGCTGCGTACGAAGGTTCCTAAGACTTAGGGCTAACAGGTGCCACCACCATATAGGTGGGAATAAGCTCGCCCCACGAAGCCATCAGTAAAAAATTCGCATTGAGTTGTAGATGTAAACAACATATATCCTTATATATCAGACAAACACTAGAGCACGTCGCACGCGTTTCTCACATTGCTACACACATGGCCTCGCCGCAGCAGACCGGTTGTCGCCTATGACGCCGGACGCGTCACGCGGTCGGTGAACGAGGCGGGAATTCAAGCTTAGTGGTATATCATTCACAGGCTCTAATCCTACAACCCAAGGGTACACCCAACCCGGCACACCTCTGCAAACATGTACACGATACCCTCTCGTACCCGCCCATGAAAATTGCTTAAGCCAAGAGCATCTTCCTAGGGTCTTCAATGAACTCCTTGACCTTGACCAAAAAGGTCACAGCCTCCCTTCCGTCAAGAAGACGGTGGTCGTACGTCAGAGCGAGGTACATCATTGGCCGAATCACAATCTGGCCATTAACGACAACAGGCTTCTCCTTGATCGCGTGCAGCCCCAGCACGGCCGTCTGCGGCAGGTTGATGATGGGTGTGCCCATTAGGCTGCCAAAGACACCACCGTTGCTGATGGTGAAGGTGCCGCCAGCCATGTCCTCGATGGTGAGCTTGTTGTCCCTCGCCTTCTTTCCAAGCTCGGCAATGGACTTTTCAATTTCGACCATATTCATGGACTCGGCGTTACGGACGACGGGGGTGACTAGACCCTTCTCGGTAGCGACGGCAACGGAGATGTCGACGTAGTCGCGATAGACGATGGTGTCACCACCCTTGGGTCCCTCGATCGAGGCATTGACGGCGGGGACTTGCTTCATGGCAAGAACGCAAGCACGGGAGAAGGCCGACATGAAGCCGAGCTTGACGCCCTGCGATTTGAGGACCTCGTCCTTGTAGAGCTTGCGGAACTCCATGATGGACGACATGTCGACCTCGTTGAAGGTGGTGAGGGAGGCGGCCGTGTTCTGCGACTGCTTGAGGCGCTCGGCGATGCGCAGGCGCATGCGATTCATCTTCACGCGACGCTCCTCACGGTTCCCTGAGGTGGATTTTATCTCGGTCTCGGTGGGCTTCTGCTCCTTTGGTGGGGACGGCTTTTGCGGTGGGGGCGCGGGCTTGGACTCCTGTTTAGGGGGCGCTGGTTTCGACTCTTCCTTGGGCGGCGCGGGCGCCTCCTTCTGCTGTTCCTGCTGGCTCTCGGACTGCGACGTCGTCTCCTGCTCTTTGGGTGCGGCCTCCTTGGGCTCCTCCTTGGCCTCTTTCTTGCTTCCCGACGAAGGCTCGGCCCCAGCATCTATTTTGACAAGGTCTTGCCCGACGGTCACGGTTTCTTCCTCATTGACCAGGAACTCTTTGATGGTGCCGGCTTCAGGCGCGTTCACGGACACATCGATCTGCAAACGATGAGCTCAAGTCCCGTAGTCAATGCCGTGACGCGCACCTTGTCCGTTTCGATGGTGGCAATCTCTTCGTCCTGCTCAACGTAGTCGCCGACCTCTGTGACAAGTCAGCGCAGGCCGTGTCCGCGGCCGACAGTGCTCACGTTTTGACCATTGCTTCAGGGTCCCCTCTGTGATCGACTCGGCCATCTGTGGCACCTTGACGATGGTCTCGGCTGTTGTGCAGGTCAGCGCCCGCCTATTTCCAGTTCGTGTAGGCGTACCATAACTGCGCGACTGCGAGACGAGGGCGACGCGGTTTGGCGAGAGCTGTCCGGGACGTCTGTTTGCAATTAGCGTGATGCGCATGTACCCAATGGCTGCACCAACTTTGAGGCCTGGCCCAGGAAGCCGGAGGACGTCGCTCTCGAGACGGCGGAAAAGTGACGTGCAGCACCGCTTGTGGACAGCCGGGCGGTTCTTGAACATGCGCGAAGCAGCGGCGTGGATCGCAATGGGGCCGAAGCCGTCAGGCGGCGGAGACACTGCTGGCCGGACATGAGGACGACGCGCGAGGGCGGAAGGGCGATGGGGGGGAGGAGAGAAGGGGAAGGGAAAAGCTCGTTGAGGGAATTGATTGATTAAGAACATGGCAGAGAGCTCCGGTTTCTATCCTGCAGCCGGGCTACGCAACCGTGCACTAAGCCAAGCCCAGCAACGTCAAGCCGGCGCCGCCCTCACCCATAGACAACCGCCAGCCATTGCGACACCGCGCGTTGCATCTCGACCGCGACACCGAACGAACAAATTCCCGCCGAGGGGCCCACCGCCGTAATGAGCTCCAAGACGACCGTCATGTGCGTCCTGCCCGCCGCCCAACATCACCCCCCTCCCGGCCGAAAGCACCGCTAACCCGCCGCAGTCGCCTCTACCGGCGCTCGCTGAAGCTCTCCCTCGACTGGGCCGTCCACCGATATCTCTGGCGAGGCCAGGCCATGTACATCCGCTCGCTGTTCGAGGCCAACAAGGACGTTAAGGAGCCGCGCCAGCAACGAGTATGGGACCCCGACACACAGATGCGAGACACGGCTAACGCAAGCCAGGAACTGATCAAAGAGACAGAGGCGCTGCTGGAGAAGTGGAAGCACCCAGATCCATACCGCCCACCCACTGCACCTGGCGGTACGCCTTTTCTATTCCCCCAACATAGTGCTGATGCTTATACTGACGGTCACAGGCTCCAAGTACGAGCGCAACCTGCCTGCGCCGATCCTGGACCGTAAGACTTCCCCCAAATTCTTCAGGCCCATTGCTAACTGGCACAGCTCCCCCGAAGATGATTCTGTAGGGAGCGCGAAAGTGGGAGTGGACAGAGCTTTGTACATATCACGTCACCTGCATGTGGAACAGGTGGAATCGGCTAAGCAAGCAATTGAACCCGGGATTTCTGATCTTAGCATGTAACGGTTTTCTACGTGATTTGTAAGCACGGGCTCAGATTCTTCCTCGAGTCGAGTGCCTGGGTTTTGAACACACAAGCAGACTCGTCCCAAACGGACGATACATTGGGATTTACAGTTCAGGTCCTCGCTCGCCGCCGGCCATCAACTTGCTGATCATTGCCCAGATACAATGCTCACTTTCAAGTTCATTCCACCTCTATAGGCAAACTGCCCGATTCGGTCGCTGTTCTCACATACTGTCCGAATCTCGGTTTCCCATCCGATCAAAATAGCGGACGCGTACTGCCGAAGTCTCCCGGGCTGCGACTTAGAATCCACTGTCGGCGCGGCGAGAAATGCGCAATTCCTTCCGCACCGAAAACTGCGGATTCGAAGAGCCGACAAACGTCCTCATTTTCAGGTTGACTGAAAGACAAGGTTGAGATGCGGTTTGAGCAAACCGGACGAGAACGAGAAATCAGCGCAAGAGCAGATTCACTGCACGGGAAAAAGATGAAGATGTAAACCCTTAATTGACGCTCATGAGCCACCCACCTATCACTGTGGGAATATAGTACAGCTCTGGTATTGAAACCCTATGAAAAGCCGTGAACCCGGAAACCCGACCCGAACCCCATTATCATGAAATCAAAGCACCAATCTGCGCCGGAAAAAGAAACCGCTTAGAGCTCCTGTGACGGGCCCTTGCCTGGCTTCGCGGTCTTCTTGGGGAGCAGGTCTGCAGCAGTCAGCAAATGCGCGACAGATGTGAGGGTGAGAAACCTACTCTGGTGGATGTTGGGGAGGACACCGCCCTGGGCGATCGTGACGTGGCCGAGCAGCTTGTTCAACTCCTCATCGTTGCGGATGGCGAGCTGGAGATGACGGGGGATGATACGCGTCTTCTTGTTGTCGCGGGCGGCGTTGCCAGCCAACTCGAGGATTTCGGCCGCGAGGTACTCAAGAACAGCGGCGAGGTAGACAGGCGCACCAGCACCGACACGCTGGGCGTAGTTGCCCTTACGGAGCAGACGGTGGACACGGCCGACGGGGAACGCGAGACCGGCCTTGGACGAACGACTGCAGGCTGTTAGTGATGACGCAAGCGAAATGATGCAATAGAGGCGAGATGGGATGCGACTGGGGTGCAAGTGACAAAACGAGATGCGAAAGGCAGAAGTGGAGCCAAAGCAGGAACGACGCGTCAAACCAAAACAAAAGACGCGTCAAACAGGCAGAAGGGAAAGGCGCAAAGTGCGCGCGATCGAAAACACCAAGGGCTGGATGCGGTGATGGGCTGCGGCGGGAGACTCACGATTGGGCGCTGGACTTGGAGCCGCTGGCCTTGCCTCCGGATTTGCCGCCAGTCATTTTGATGGAGATGTGGTTTTGGAGTGGTAGAACTGGGTGAGAAGGCTGCGTTGAGACGGGTGTGGTGCGGCGTGTCGTGGGCGTGGAGAGTCGGGAAGATGGATGAAGGCAGGTCGTCGGGGGCGGCGGGCAGCTTATAAGGACGTGTTGCGGTGCGCGAGATCAACCTGCCTCACTAGCGCGCCGGCGCTGCCACAGATCACAGTCGCTCGTAAGCGAGACGAGAGCGCGCTGCACGGGCCACGCCTGCCGTCGCTGGATCACAACATCGAGCGCGCTCCCCATAAGAAGCGCGTCCCCCGCCCACCGACGACCTTCTCTTCTCCATCTCCCGACTCACCACCCAGCACCGCCCATCACACGCGCATCTCGACCGCACTTCAGCTTTACGTCCACACCACTTTTATCTCCACTTCCAGCCAAATTTCATCAAAAATGCCTCCCAAAGCCACCAAGACTCCTACCACCGGCGGCAAGGCCCCGGCTGGAAAGGCGCCCGCTGAGAAGAAGGAGGCTGGCAAGAAGACCGCCGCCCCCTCTGGCGAGAAGAAGAAGCGCACCAAGACCAGGAAGGAGACGTACTCTTCGTACATCTACAAGGGTCAGTTCTCACATAGCTTGCGCGCTTTGTCGCATTCGTTCTGACGCGTCGCAGTTCTCAAGCAGGTCCACCCGGACACCGGTATCAGCAACAGGGCCATGAGCATTCTCAACTCCTTCGTCAACGGTAAGCGCAATCGTCTGCCATCGCCACCTGGCCTTTACTAACGGCCTCGCAGACATCTTCGAGCGCGTCGCTACTGAGGCTTCCAAGCTTGCTGCCTACAACAAGAAGTCAACCATCTCATCACGCGAAATCCAGACCTCGTACGTTTCCCCCCCCTTCAACAACGCGTCTTTCAGTGGGCTAACCCATCTGCAGCGTCCGGCTCATCCTCCCCGGCGAGTTGGCCAAGCACGCTGTCTCCGAAGGCACCAAGGCTGTGACCAAGTACTCTTCTTCCACCAAGTAAGAGTATTGCGTCGACAATCGGGGTTTCTTTGGGTTTCTTCCTTCGTCCTTGTTTGGATGAAGTCGGTTATGGGGTCGGTGTTCATGGGTTTTCATAATGCGATCATGGGACGGTTTTGTCTTCGTGGACCGTGAGTCTTACGGTCTAAGCTACGGGGGTCCGATATCCAGAGGGTGTACATTATACCTCAACAGGAACGAATCAATTCTTTCCACTTCACCTGCGCACTCATCTGGTTTGTGAACCATCCGATGCCTTCGTTTTTCAGTGTGCCTTTCACATTTCATCTGGACATGCATTTGACGCGTCTGGTCTTCATTTTGACATGTGGCATTGCGCGGGTTTCGTCCCGTTTCGACCTACCAACACCATTTTAAAACGCACTCCATAGAGGAAACCAACCACGCGACATGGTGCATCGGTGTTGGTGAAGAAGTTGAAATTTCCGATTGTGGAGACGCTCCGCACCGTTTGCGTGTCTGTCGCGGCCGTGGCAACATGTCAAACCACTCTGAGAAGGCGCCCTTCGCACGATATGTTGCATTTTGTCATAACGTGCTCGGGCTCAGCAAGGCAAGTGCGGCAAACATGATCTTGATTCTCCGCTCTTACGCCCGTAGAAATGCGGAACTTGCGGATATATCTACCCAAACTCCTAATATCCCATCCCATGCAAGACATCCCATGAACTGCGCCCTACCCCACCATGGACAGGACAAAGCCAACCAACCACTAGACAGCCATCGCACGTCATAGATGGCCCTCGTGACCACAAGAAATAGTTCCCATTTGCCACCGTGGTTCGCCCGGCTAAAGCAAACCCTCCTCATCGAAGCTCTCCACCTCATCCACTGCACCCGCCCTCTCTTGACCCCTCGGCGGCGGCTCCGACTCACTCACATGCACGATGCTCTTGCCCTGCACACTGACCACGCCCTCCTTCCACCTACGAAAGTCGGCTTCGTCGCGGATGAGGAAAGCGATGAGCATGGAGGGGTCCATCTCACGGATCTCGATGCGGCGGAGGCGGCGCGTGTGGCAGGTGGCGATGTCGTTAGCGGTGTAGGAGGCAGGGTCTTCGTAGTAGGGAAGGGAGGGCCGGGTCGTGTGCGGGTCAAAATAGAAGAAGCTGTTGCCTTGGTTGCCAACGAAGTAGTGAGATGCCGAGGGGCGGCCACTGCGCAGTGTTAGTAGGTCACTAAAGAACAGACGGTGTAATTCTAGAGCGTGACGCACCCTGCGATACCGATAGACTGCGGCATCTGCAATGCAGACTTCAAGGCCTCCCAGTATACCGGCGTGATCTTATCGATTCCTAGCCGGGTGCCTACGAGAATGAGGGTAGGCTGGAACTCGCCATCGTCATCAACAGCAGTCTCCTTCAGCTTGTTCTCGTAAACGTCGGCGCCGTCACCCGACATGTAGACTCTCAAGCCGGCCGACTTGTATTGGTTGACCAAATCCTGGATGCACCGCGCTGTTGCTGATGGCCCAAACCATTCGCCAGGATACTTGCCGCATACCGCAGCTCCGTGCTGGACGAAGCGGTGTATCGAGAAGGGCGCCTTGGGGTCGTCGGCAAACAGCGCGAGGATGGCGCGCTCGCTAAGCTCCAGCTTTACGTCCTGCAGTCTCCAGTCTGTTACCTGTTAGCCATCGTCCTTGGATTCGCTGTCGGTCCAGGCAGAACTTACCCCGCCCCAAACGCAGGCACAGCAGCGCGTTTGCTAGAATACACTGTCCTGAGCGAATCATGCACCCGAACCCCGTGTCTGACGTGAAGGCGCTCTGCGTCAGGTTCTGCATCCGCACCATGAAGCTCATCGCAGATGTTGCCTTGCGATCCGAGCTCCTCTGTATGGGCGAGAAGCCAGACCGGTATGTCATCCAGATTCGCGACTCAAAGTCGTCTAGGAAGGGCTGTGGCCAGCCGCCATACTGCCGTGGATCTTCGCCGTTTGCCGCCTCGTTCCGCTGCGCCTCCTCCAGACTGGTGCGTATCCAGCTGTCATCTTCCGAAGGCCCAGTGCGTTCGGTCTGCGGAGTGGGAGAGGGCGACGCTGCCGACGGCGTGCTCGCTGCGTCGCTGGATGCCGGCTTCGGGGACGGCGGGGGCTTTGGGTCGTACTGCTCCCCCAGACACCAAATGGGCGAGCTCCCGTCGTTGCTCGGCAGCGGATCGTACAAGGTGCGGAGAATGTGTCGGCCGACGCGCTCGATGTCGTTCATGGCGGCCGTTTGGGCGGGATACGGTGAGCAAGCGGGGGTGACCGAGGACTGTTCGAGGGGCACTAGGTGGATTTTCTGGGGCGGAGATTAGTCTTGCACCATGGCTAGGAAATAACAGAAGAAGACAGCAGTGGTGGGCGTGGATGTCCGGGGTGGTGTTGGCGGACAGCTCGCAGGTCGCAGGTCGCAGGTCGCAGTCGCAAGGCTGAGGTCATGGTCATGGTCATGCTGCCTATCGCGGGGGAGCTCGAGGGGCTCGCCGAAAGGTCACAGAGCGGCAAACAGACCAGGAGCATGCGCTGGCAGCCACGACGCGTGTCATTCACTGCTGCATCGTGTGCAAGCTTTCAGCTTTCAATAGGCCTCTCCAGCCGTTTGGCTACATGGAGACTGCAAATTGGGTGCTTGCCGCGGAGAGGTGGCTGCAAACACTATAATACCAAAATAACGATAAGCGGCTATCGTTTTGTTTGACGGCCCCTGCCCCGCCGCCACACTACGCTCGCCTGTGATGTGTACATCACCACTTTCAACGTGCTCGCCCAGCAATCACAGATCCCACGACAACACCATGGCGCGCAAAAAGGCCAAGGCCAAGGGCAAAGGTGCACCCAAGACGTCGCAGCGTCGCGCGCAGCCACACGCCGCACGGCACCCGTCTCACTCTCACGGGCCGGCGTGGGCGCAACGGGCTGCAGGTGGTATGGCATGCTCCGTCCGCGCCTTCCTGAGCAGTCTCGTTGACCTTCACCGCAGCAACGGAGGCAAACAGATTCTCGCTCGCCGACGAGGCTCGCTTTACGTCCGGCCATCGCTCGACCGCGTTTGATGCCGGCAAAAAGCTCCGCCGTATGCCCATCACCTTCGTCAGTGCCGGTCTTCTCGAGGGGACCATTAAAGAGATGGCCCCCAAGGTTGTCACGCCCGCCCCTGCTTCGCCAGTCAATTCGGATGCCCTCGCGCAAATGACGATCCACAGCGCCTCCCGGTCGCCTTCGCTCGCGTCCAGCGCGTCGAGCGAGGAGGAGGTTGTCGTCTTTCGAGGCCGCAACCACACCCCGCTCAACGCCACTCCTGCTATATCGTCGATATTTGGCCCATCAGCGTCAGTCGCGGCAGCCACCGTCGCTTCCTCTTCTAGGAATCTTGGCCGGAACGACACCTCTACTGGCACACCCCAGCTGGCCGCTCCCTCATCGGACGGACAGGCTTCACTGCATCCCGATGCTGCTGCACCGTCCCATGGGTGGGATCAGGACAGCCCGCCTGCCAAGGAGGAGGCGCGAGCGAGCGGCCCCGTCGACGACGCCACAACCGCGTCGACTGGGCCAAACGTCCGCACCGAAGAGACTCCTCAGGACGGGTCAGATTCGGACATCCAGTCAGACACCAACAGCGTCAATGATTCCATCTTCGAGAAGCGCCGTGGAGGCAAGCCAATCTGGGAAGGCAAAACCACTGAATGGGTCTCAAGGAGTAAGCCGGGAATTGGATGGCTTCCTGTCCGAGATCGACCGGATATGGACGAGTTCTTACGAGGCGAGGTGGATCCCCGGCAAGCAGCCATGGACGACTACATGCAGAATGTTGAAGCGTTTGGTCTGACAGAAGAATTGACCGCAACCGCATCCGCCGGCTTCTCCCGCCGAGAGATGGACCTGGATGCTGGGAGCCACAATGACTGGGATGGCCAGGTCGTCCAGGACATCCAGGGTAACGCAGAGGACGGATGGGATTCTGACATGTTGCGAGATTTGGACGGAATGAGCACCTCTTCAGACGTCGAGGGCCCAGTGGTTCGCATCCTCAACAAACGATTTCGCGCCGCTGGATTGCTTCAGTACTTGATTGTGTACGAAGACAGACTGCCGGACGATGCGCGCTGGGTCCCTGCGAGTTTCCTGAAAGAGCTGTCGGACCAGGCACTCATCAAGGAGTTCGAGAATGACCTTCTCTCTCGCCCTCAACCATCGAGCTCTGAAACCGATAGCGAGGCCCCATTCTATGACGACGAGGAGTCGGATGACGATGACGAGGTACTCGATGACGAGACAATTGCAAGAGTGCTACAGAAACAAGAAGAGCTTGGGCTCGGATCAGACGAACTGCTACCACATGCTCACGATGAGTACTTCAGCGGTCCTGTCGCGTTCGATCGTCCGAACAAGAAACGCCAACACCGTGTCGGTGGCGGACAGCGATCGGGTTCTTCCTTTCCCTCCGCAGTCGCTATGGCAGATGCCCTTGATATGGACCCCTACGGCGCTTTCGATATCATGGACACGGAAAGGCCGTCACTTAGGCCAGTGAAGAAGGGCCGTCGTGGTCAGATGCCGCCAGAACTCGACGACTCAGACCTGAACGACCAGATCCAGGCGACTTGGCGTGCCGACCGCGATAAAAAGCGGCTAAAGAAGGCCGAGCGCGAGGAATTGCGGAAGCAAGGTTTGCTGGGTCGCAAGGGCAAAGCACCGGACCTCGGCGTCAAGTACAAGGATGGCGTTGATATGATGGAGGTGGTGGAGGATATCCGCAACTTCCTCCACTCAGAGATGCAAACGCTTTCCTTACCTCCGATGGAGGCGCAGCGACGTGCCATTGTTCACCAGGTTGTCAATCAGCTTGGCGTCAACTCCAACTCACGCGGAGACGGCGCCAGTCGCTTTACCGTTTTGTCCAAATCACGCCGTACGGCAGCGGTCGACGACGATGCTTTCGATGCTATTATCGAGCACCCCAGGTTTAAGCGACGCTTGCTAGCACCAATTTACCCAGCTCGCCAAAAGGGCCCGAAGGCGCCGAAAGGTAAGAAAACCCGCCCAACCGTAGGGTACAAGGACGGGGACATAGTCGGTGCGTCCGCTCCCGAGCTGGGTCCAGAGAACAGGGGTCGTGCTTTGATGGAGAAGATGGGCTGGAGCAAGGGCATGGCTCTCGGTGCGCATGACAACAAGGGCATTCTACACCCGATTGCTCACACCGTGAAAACGAACAAGGCCGGATTGCAGTAGTATGGCAAGGTTTGACGGCGTCTCAGCATGGTTTTACCATTCGCACACATTAGGAGTTGGCGTTGTCGAGATGAAAAGCTTTGCTGGATTGCAGTCTACGTTGGATTTTACGTTCAGCGTTTTGGAGACTGTGCGATGGCGCTGAACTCCCGTCTTCGTCACGCTTTGCCTTTCTATGGTGCCGATGTATTACCTTCCCTATGGTCGCACCTCTTCGGCGGTAGGTCATGGTTTCATGGCATTCGGTGCATGGCATTCTATGGCGTTTGGTTGGTCTTTGTAAGGTGTCAGAGCTGACTTGCTTGGGCGTCATTCTCGGGACGACACGGTTCTGACTTCCCCGGGGCCTTCTACCTTGAATCCAAGGCGGCATGCGCCTTTGGACGGCATTTGATAGATCTTATCCCCCAGTTCTGTAGATAAAAAGCCTCATGGCACAGTAGAGAATCGAACGTGAACAGCCATCGTTCCTCCTCTCTTGGTGTTCAAAATGCAGGCTCTGCGTGGAGGGCATGCCTGCTGGGGCGTGAACATTGGTGTTTCCAGGCAGATTAGACCAGTAAACCCCCTTCTCGGACTTCTTGATGTGTATTCCAGTATTGAGGTCACCCCTAAACCTGGGTTTCGTGGTTTTAGTCGCGTCTCTGATTTTTACCAAGCTTGATTGTACGCTGTGAGAGTGCCAGTAATTTTCGAACTTTATCAACACATTGAACCCTGTACAAAAGATCATCAGGACCACACCACAGTAGTATCGGAGCCAGAATTGCCTCCAATGCATCGCCCGGCATCGTATAGGAACCAACCACCCCCAAAATGTATGTTTAAGACTTTAAGAAGATGCTTATGTGTGCACCGGAAGAAGGGTGTATGCACAGCTAGGTTATTATAAGAGAAATGAAACAGAAGCCAAACATCATTTCATTAGGACAATGACATAATTTAGGCAGCCTGTGGTACAGATTGCCGAAACGAAGTGTTTTTGAAATTGCTACTTCCATATGCAGACTATATTGTCCTGCCGAGATCTGGCTACCACTATGTAAGCCTACCAGGCAGTCGCAGGGAGCTATGATCTAACCGTGGGAGGGCCTCGAGGTACCTTGACCGCTCGTAGGATATCACCTAAGCTAACATTGTGCCCACCAGGTACGGTGTGTTCCCACACATCCTCCCCGACGCGGTCTGCTTCGGCAAGGAAGCGGAAGTGTGGACTTGCCTCTGCTTTCAGCCACTTGAAATCATCGATCTGGTCGTATTGATTGAGTGTCTGTAAGATTTCTGTTGTAACCTGTGTCGCATCAGCTTCAAGTTCCCGTATAGACCCAATGTACCAAGGAAAGACGTACATATGTGCTCGGCAGCGGCGCAAATCGTATGCCCTCACAATCCTCAATGATAGGCCGACTCGAGCAATGCAAATATACGTCCACATTCTTGGAGCCATGCATGCGGAATTGCCGACATGCAGTTACAATGACGCTGTTCTCAACGCCCGTGATATGGATCGGCCCCGCGACCTGTCCGCAGACTGTCAACGAGTCCTTGATGTTCTTCAGCGTCATGTTCGCGAACGGACCTCCATTGGCGGTTGGAGGCGAGAGGTCGACGACGCTGTGGCGGAGGTTCGACACGGTGGCTGAACTCGCCGAGTGTGAGGACGAAGTGGGGAGGATAATGTGCGAGCCAGTGTGGTTCGAGATGGCCACGCCGGCGCCCTTCTCTCTGCTGCCAGCACCCTCACACCCCTCCCCCAGACCCAGCGTGTGCAGGTCCCGCTTCTCTTCCCCAGGACTCAAGCGCTCCAACGGCGTGGGCGCAAACCCGCTGCTAACGCCCGAATCCGCGCCGCTCCCCGCGCCGCCGCCGCCGCCACCACCACCAGGCACCTTCAGCCTCGCACTCTGCGCCAGCTCAGCCGCGTCGGCCAGACTGATGGCGCTGTTGTTCTTCCGTGCCGTCTTGAACTGGAACTTCTTGGGCGGCGCGAGCGCGTTCCGCGTGTGCTGCAGCTTCTCGGATAGGGCCTTGATGGCGTCGGCGTAGGTGCGCTGGTCGTAGGCGGGGATGTACGAGGACGCGTCTTTGACCTCGTGGGAGAGGCGGTTGATGCCGGCGAGGCAGTGGTCGATGGCGTCGGCGCGCTCGCCGCCGGCGGACGCGGTTGTGGAGAGACGTTCCATTTGGGCCTGGAGGGCTGTGACTTCGTGCTGGAAGTAGCGGAAGAAGCGCTCCTTCAGGCCAGCTTCCGACGGCGGCTGCGGGACTGCTGCTGTCGAAGCCATATCGCGTCGAATGTGTATTCAATGTTCTAAGTTGCCAGCGATGCGATGGCAGGTCTGACGGCTGCCAGTCACCGGTTGCCTACGCGCCGCCCACTCTAGATGTCGCGTGTGCGTGTGGATAGAGCGAGATGGAGCGCCATGGTGGGGGAACTAGATATGCACATGTAATGCAGTCATCGTGCAGGCCAAGGGACAGTGTGGGGAACGACACGAGCCTCTTGAGCGCAGGGCGGGTGGCGTTTCCGTCCAGCGAACCAACCACGGCGAAAGCAGGGATAATTGCTGTGTATAATCGTCTACTCATTACGGAGTACTGCATCTTGTATCCGGCTCGCGTCGGGAATACTGGTTAAGTCTTCATCTGACATCAACCGCCCCAGCTTCCAGAACGGGCCCTCTGGAGAGAAGGAAGCGACACATGTCAACATCTTTCCGCCATACAGCACGGTGTAGCACCGTAAGACCACTTTTGAGCCTAGCTTCAAGGGAGGCTTCAGCATCGAGCAGCGCTTTTGCAATAGATATATTGTTGGGAGCAACTGCCACCTGTAGTGGTGTATAAATAGTCCCGAAAGCCTTCGCGTTGGTATTCAACTCGGTGTCCCCTTCCCGCGAAAGCAACAGCTGGACCACTTGTTCGTGCTCAGCCCAACAGGTGAGAAACAGAGGTGCGCGATCCATCTTCCCTTCCGAGCCATTTCAGCAACCCGATAGTCGTTGATGTTCTCAGAGGCTCGTGCTCAAACTCTTTGAACATATCGTATAAACGGGGTATTGTTGACGCCCGGCAAGGAATTGGAGCGACGGACCCGTGCGTCTAAGCTTTGCGAAGAGGTCGAATGGGCTCATCCGAATGTTGAACGTATATATCCCCGTGGAGGCTACCGCGGGTCATGGCGCGGTTTTCAGTGACCCCGAACGCAAGTGCTGGTCTCGGTGGTCGTCTCGTCTCGCGTGCATAATTGCCGATATATAACCTGAAAGTAGACGGTTTACTCGATAGCACTACGAACCGTCTCTTTGCTGATGCCGTTCCCAGCCCGCGGGGAGATGTATGGAAGGCCGGGCCATTTCCGGAGAAAACAAGATGCCGAAGGTCGATACATGATACAAATGGGCGTGACGCCGTATGGATATAGAATTGTTGCTAGACTCGTGCATGCCAGCTTACTCAGCCTGGAACATACCCCGCCTTGCGCCCGTCTCTAGATGTCTCCTGTCCAGCAGAAGGAGTAGTAAATGTCGTTCGCAACTGTCTCAAGTTGCCTCAGCTGGATGGAAAGGCTCACAAACCGGCTCAGCGAGGTACGATGTCGCGTTTCATGATCGTCGGGGTGTTCAAATCATAATACATGTAGATAGACTGGCGCTATCACGAGTACAAGTGCAGAATATGCGCCCCAAGAGCGACTCTGACTCGGCGAGATGCACATACTTTGAGCCAGAGTCATAGGATGGTGCTAGTTGGGCATCTTCCGCAACCTCTCGTAGTCGGTGACGCAGTCTTGTGGGCAGCACCAAACGTTAAATGCAACGCCGGTACAAGAAGGGTACATATGAAAGCAGTGCTAGTACTTTGACACAGTTTGATAAATATTTACACGAGCTTGACGGAGCTCAGAGGGTGGCGGCGGGGTCGATGTTCGTCTTCTGGAAGGCCTCTTTCGCCTCGTTTACGTCGACGCCATACTTGGCCAGCAACCGCTCACGTCTCCGCTCCTCCCAGCCCGGGGCGTAGATGCCTAGTGGTGTTAGCGTAGGTGTGCACGCGAGTGCGGGAACAGAGCTCACCCCGTCCTTCGCCCAGCTGCTGTATGGTCTCCGACAACGGCCGCCTGCGCACCTTCCGCTGCTCCTCCTTGCGCTCCACGTCGTCCTCGTCGTTGTCGCTGTACCGGTAGCCTGCCAGGCCGTTGGTGTATCGGTAGGCGGCCATGGCAGTGCCGAAAGCGACGCCGGCGCCCACCATGAAAGGTAGACTCCGCCCTGCACTCGTTAGAGCTGCTCGCGACAGACGGCCTAGTCACATACTGGCCACTCCGACGGCGCTGCCGGCGGCGAAGCCCGCGAGTGCCTCGTTGTAGCAGTCGTCCTTCTGGCGCAGGTTCGCCGTCGCGTCGTGGGTGAACTGGTAGGCGACTCCGACGCCGGCTGAGGCCAGTTAGCGCGATGCAGCTTTGAGTGGGTGGGCAAGGGTGCTGCGGACCGTAGAGGGCGATTATGCCGCCCGACCGCGTGAAGATGCCCATGGCGCCGACATTCTGCTTGCGCAGCGTGTTCTGCACGCCGGCGAAGATGGCGCCGCAGGCCGTGGTCTTGAGGGTGGTGTTGCCTGTGTTGGCGAGGGTATCGTGCGGGTGGAAGACGTCGTGTGCGTCGGCCATGGCGGGCGGCGGCGGGCTCTGTGTGCAGTGCGTCTGCGGAGCTCTGGTGAGGTTGCGGATATCTCAAGGGCTCTCTACTCTCGCCGTGACGGCAGGGCTGCGCTAGCGACGTGCAGCGCTTGGCGGGCCGTTGACGTCCTGGCTGGCACTTTGGCCCTGTCTCCAGAATCTGCTGCTCGCCCAGACGCTGCATCTACTGCCCTCTGGCTCTGCAGCCGTGTGCCGAGTGCGTGCGTGCGTGCTTGCTTGCTTGCTGCTGCTCTGCTGCTGCCTGGAGCTGCAATCTCCCAGTGTTCCACCACCGCGCATAAAGCCCATACTTCGCACCTCGCGCCTGCCGCCTGCCGCCTGCATGCTCCCATGCCCATACCCTCAAAAACTCCCCCCATCACCCGTCCAAACCTGCCACGCTCTCGCTGTGTCCCGTGCCCGCGCTGCTGCACGCTCCCCACGCAGCATTGCTGGCCATTCGCATTCTTCCGCCGCCTCCCCATGGCCGGCAAACCGGGTGAGTCCGCGGCGCCCTGCGTCGGCCGAGAGTTGCATTACTGATGCCAGCCGCAGGCAAGACAGCGCCCCGGCTGCTGCAGGACCTCCTCTCGTACGACCCGCGCTTCGAGGAGCGGGCGAAGCGTAACCTCCTCACCTCCGCGCCGCCGCACCACGACCCCGACGCCCCGCCCACCGCCGCCGTCCCCCTACGGAACTGCCGCCACAATTTCCTGAACAAGGAGGAGCAGAGCCTGCTGCCCCGGCCCGGCGAGGAGCCCGACCACGCGACCGTCTACAAGGTCGCCTCCTACTGTTCGAGATGCCGTTACCACTTCGACGTGGTGGTGGACCACCGCGACAATGGCGAGCGGAACGACCCCTGCCGGAGGAACAACCGCGAATTCCCCCTCCACCACTTCCTGTTCCAGGGCGAAGACGGCCGCGATGAGCACGCACTCGGGGGCTTCCAGACCAAGCCGAGGACCTTCAGATTCTCGTGCTCGGCTTCTCCATGTCCCACAGACCTGTCCATCCGCATCACCCCGCCCCGCCTCTCCGAGCAAGACGTCCGGACGCTGACCGACCGGGCCGTCCTACGACGGCGATGGGAGGCCGCCAAGCTGCGCGCAGGGGATCGCGCCGACACAATCATGGCACGGCCCGTGGACGCGCCTGACTTCCTGAACACCTATCTCCAGGACAGCTTGAACCCCCAGAAAGGGAAGGCGCGCATACCCCTCCTCAACCGCAAGTTTCTGAAGACGTTCGGCAAGGACTGCGACTCTATACTCGAGAAAGTCGGCTTCACGAGCGCCGTGGAGACGGACGACGACGGGTCCCCCGCTCACGTATGGTATCTGCCGAAACCGCCGCCCGCAGGCCATCCCCTGGACTCTACCGAGCCGACGCAGCGCAACCTGATCGAGGATGTGCGATACGAGCTCAATACCATCATACTTGACTATCCGGAGCAAGAGCGACTGGGCGCCAGGCACGTCCCCATGAATCCCCAGTTCGCACGCCACCCCATGGAGAGGGCCTTGGGCTGTGACGAGTATCCCAGAGTCAAAGGCCGCACCGCAACTCGCAGCGCCAACCACGAGGAGGACCATCCTTACTATGCAGGCCTCGGTGCCGTGGGCGACTTTGCGGACGAGCTCTTGTCGTTTGCATACCGCCGTCAAATGGCCGTCGACGAAGCCAATGCGCCATACTACTTCGAATGTCTCCAGGATCTCGCCGTTGGTCGGGGCAGCGAAAGCTTGCAGGGCGAGGTGGCCGTGTTGGCCTCCCAAGGCTGCTTCAAGCGGTCCGAGGTTACATTTGCCTATCGATATTTTGACATTGAACCTGCCCATGCGCATGCCATTAATGACGACCACATAATAGGCGTCTTTAGGTCGCGTCTCGCAGACATTAGCCAGGCAACAGCCCAAGAATCGCGGCGGCAGCTTCAAATCATCGGCCTTGCGCGCGGTAGCGATACAATCAAGCAAGCGGCCTCCGATTCTATGGAAACATATGAGCAAGCTTTGTCCTATTTAGGGATGGACAAGGGCCAAGACGACGAGTTCATCCCCACCATGGCCCTTATGAAGACAAGTGAGAACCCGGCTAACAAGGACACGGTCAACAGGGCCATACAGATCATTGCAGAGGAGCGAAACAGCCAACGACTACGGGATTACCTGGAGCATGGCAGCATGGCGCCCGCCGCCATGGACATCGGCGAAGCCTACGCCATTCTACAAGTTAATGATCGGACTGTCTACCTAGAGCCAGACATACTGGCTAGTCAAGTGCAATCGCTTATTGAATCAAATCCGGATAGCATACCCAGGATACAAGAGGCTCTCACTATCGTCCGCCAAGATCAAGAGAGCAGATTCGGCAAATCCTCCGATTACCAAATGAGCTCAACAGTGGATTACCCCGTCGAGACATGGCCTGTGGGCTGCTGCAACATCGGCAACACCTGCTACCTGAACAGTGTTCTCCAGTTTCTCTTTACCATCAAGCCTCTGCGGGAAATGGTCCTCAATTGCGAAGGAAATCTGCAGAAGCTCACGCCAGAAGCCCTGGAAACAAAGCGTGTGGGACGAATGGCTGTCTCCCTTGCGAGAGCAGAGACTGGCCAACAGTGTGAGTATCGCTCTGCTAGGCATAACAACTGAAATCCTGCTGACCTATGAAAGTTGTGCGTGAACTGAGGAAACTCTTTGACCGCATGATCCGCGCACGCACCCATAACATTCGACCAGAAAGGACCCTTGCCGCCCTGGCTCTTACTAGGGGTGAGGGTGTGGACAGTGTTGTCGAGCCTGATACTGTGCAATTGGGTCTAGGTGAAATTGGTGGCTTACCAGTGTCGGGCCCTTTACCTCCGCCGACCAAGGCCGATTCTGCAATGGGTGACGATGATGCCGCCAAAGCTCCTGAACATGACAAGAAAGGCGATAACGATGATGCAAAAAGCGATACATCTACCACTGCAATGGATCTAACGGACTCCTTGAACGTACCTGCCGGAGCTACCCCGTCTGTACCTGAACCCCCATCACGCCCTCCTCCAATTCCCCCAAGACCGCAGGCTTCTGCCGATCAAGGCTTTAAAAAAGTCGAAGAGGTTGCCCGCCAGCAGGACGCGGCCGAAATTCTGAACAATGTGTTCGACCTGTTGTCATGCGCTTTTGAAGGGGAGTCTACATTGCGTGACGGCGAACAACTCGATCTCATCAAGAAACTCTTCTTTTCCGATGTCACCACGGTACGAGTTACGAACGGAAAGAGGGCAAGCAAGAGCGATCTCCAGGACAATGTCCATGTTTCAACCAAGGATCGGGACCGCACACTCTGCGCTGCTCTAGACGATGAGTTTGGTTCGACTGAGCTCGAAGGCGACATGATCAAGTTTGAGCTCTTTGAAGAAGCTGCTCCCATCCAGATTATCAACGTTCGGAGGCTGCAGTATGAGAATGGTCGACCGAGGAAAGATGAATCGCACCTGGCCCTCGACAAGGTCTTATATTTGGACCGGTATCTCAAGAAGACGAAAACTCTCTCCGAAGAGCAACTGCAAGCGCTTCGCGATGACCAGTGGCGGTTGCAGAGCGAACTACGGCGCTTAGATGAACGTCGGAGGACATTGAAAGAAACTGATTTCGAGAAACTCGATTTACCGAGTGTTCTAGAAGAAACCGCGGCCTGGGTTGAGACTGCCCAAACGGAGATGCCTAATTTGTTTTCGGATTCTATAAAGACGGAATCCAACGGCCTTGCCAGTCAACTGGGTCAGCGTGCCGAAGAGCTCCGTCCAGAGATATCAGAGCTCCATGGTCACATGGACAAGTTGGAGCATGAGATCGACGCCGTTTTCGAGAACTGCAAAGATCACCCTTACCGTCTCCACGCCATCTTCATCCACGCTGGTTCACATTCTGGAGGCCACTACTGGATCTACATCTACGACTTCCAGAACAACATCTGGCGCAGCTACAATGACGAAACGGTCAAAGAAGAGACGGAAGAAACAATATTTCGAAAGGTGCAACGGGTTCATCCACCCACAAGCACGGGCATCGTGTACGTGCGTGCGGACGTTGTGGACGAATATACACAAGCCGTATGCCGAAACCCAGAGACCAAAGATGTGGAGATGAAGGATGCCGAAGCGGCATCTGGACAGGTGATAAACATGGACACCGAGTTCGGAAATATTGAGGTGCTCGACGGTGTCCCGAAGGAGTAAGAGCCGCAATAACGGATTTCCATAACAGTACAGGCAGTTACCGCCGTATAGAAGAAGCCGTGCTGATCTTTGTCGCGTCCTAGGAATAGTCCTCTTGTGGAGCTGGTCGAAGAGGAAGCGATGGGAGTGGAGTTGGGTGTCACTTCGGCGTGTGTCGTCCGCCCCAAACGGACTGCTAATAGCGGGCTGGAACCTTTGTCACCGGACAAGAAGCGCAGGATGCCAACTCCATAGGTGCCTGCCCCGGCATAACACGACGACAAGGCCGTTTTGTGCCGGAGGCATTGCTTGGATAAATGCGGGGACTGCTTTTGGATAGCGACTGATGGACCTTTCAACGAATCGAACATCGGTATTAGAAGGCGGGCATGGGACGAGTGTATTCTGCATGCATGCTTGCATACTGTGTCACCAGCGACGAACTCAAAGATACCCCCTCGCATAGGCAATTCACATTCGTCTCTGTATACTCAGATTGCACGTCAACTTACGCATTCTAGTCTCGTTTAATCAATCTACCCCATCCGACCTTCCCATACTGGACATGAAGGCATAAGCCCCACTGGTTCTCTCGTAGCTGAAGAACCAGGTAAAAAGTACCGTCCATGCTTGAAGGAAAAGCAGGAAAATAAAAACTACTTATAAGAGATGGTATACCAAGCTGAAGAAAGAAGGAGACGAATTCCCACAAGTAACCATTCCGACCGACATACGAATAGTTGAAGTCTGTATATGCCAAACTGAATCATTCCTCACATACCCGCAAGACCGTAGCCTCAAAAAATCCATTAACCAAAATTGAAGATATCGCAAACCACACATCAGCTTCCTCTCCACCTAGGAACACCCTAAGCACTAGGCGTTTTCGGATACTGCCCCGGAACATGCAAATCACTCACACTGAAATCCGTGTCTTGTCTTTTCATGCCGGGATGAACAGGTCCGCCGTTGACAGCCTTCTCCGAGGCAGCGGCGGGAAGACCTGCCTCAGGCCCAGCTAAAAAAGCTTGCTGGGCTGCCGATGGTGTGGTAGCCATACTGTCGGGCTCCGTTCCCAATGTGACCGGGATGGGGATAACGACCGTGTTTGTCACAGGTGCTGTGTGATCGGGATGGCGTTCGGGGAGCGGCTGGGCGGCGGGATTGGGGTCGTGTTCGGTCGGTGTTTGCGTTGAGTCGTTCATGGCTGGTTGGGATTGCAGATTTCCGTTCTGTTGGTGCTGAGTATATGCTCCAGCGCCCAAGGCTCCGAGCGCTGCTCCACCCGCTGCTGGTGCTAACCAGTCGCCATAGGTGCTATCATGCCTCTCAAGAGACTGCTGAGTTAGATAAACCTGTTGCTGGGGTTGGAGTGGTTGCGCTTGTGTTCCGTACTCAGTGGAATTCGAGACACGCTGGTATTCGTTCTGTGTTGGGCTCGTGGGCGGATTCTTCGCGTAGTACGAAGTTTGCTGTTGTACAGGCATAGGTACAGGCACAGGTGCTGGATGTTGGTACGCGTTATCCGTGTTGTAATCATATTTGTCCTGGTTATAGGCGTTGGGTGCTTGTGATTGTTGGTACTGGTCATGCTGATTGTGATGGCTCGGATCGGTTTCGTAGGAAGGATATGTCCCTTGCAATCCTCCGGATGCCGTTGTTAAATCATTACCGACTTCCGATGAGCTGCCACTGGAAGGCCCAACGGGTGCTTGTAAGTCACGGTTGACCTGGATATCGGATGGGAAGCGCCCACCTGGACTGGGTCTCGGCGCGGGCTCGGCCTCTTGCGTCGGCTGGTTCAACATAGATTGTTGTGTGGAGAAAGGGACCTGGTCGGCCTCGTCCTCCTCTAGCCCACCATCGGAGCTCACCGAGCGTGCACTTCCTGCGCTTATGCTTCGGGCGTGGCGACGGACAAATGCGTTGCGCTCGTCACCAGTCTTCTCAATCAGGTTTGAGATGTCGCTGTACCAAGCTAGCATGGTGTCATAGGTCTCGGCCCTAGACTGAATCAGCTAAATCTCGAGGTTGAGTCAGCTACTAACCGGAACACCCAAGTGTGCCCTCTGTGCATCGACCCGGTCTGTCGGCCTTTGATAACTGTCGAGCATTAGTGGCTAGGCCTGCGTCCACCTCCAGGGGAGTACCTACCGAATTTGTGCGAGCTGCTGCCAGGCTGGGAGCGACTGCCAAGCTTTTGATCGGACAGCAGCAAAGACATGACTGGAGGCTGGGTGTAGATTCGATCCGCGCTCTTGAACTCATGCAAGTGTGTCGGAGACAGCACATACCTGCCAGCACTTAGTAGGGCTCCAAGTCCGTTAAAGGGGAATGATCTCACCATCCAGGTGTGTAACTCTTCAAGTACTTCGACTTGCGCTCCAACATTCCTGCACGTACCTCGGCCGCTGCGGGGTGATGTTTGCCAGGATATTCAATATCTACAAGTCACGTCAGCTAAGTTTCTATGAACAGCCGGTTATGCTTGCCTTCCAGCCTCCTCAATGGAAGGTTCGGGTTAACAAAGTGCGGGTCCTTGGTAACGAACTGGTTCCACTCCAAATCTCGCGGCATCCCAACAGGGCCGCTGCGAAGTTTCTCTATCGTGGAATAACTCTCGTCGGCCTCGCGCTTGAGAATGCTGGCCAGCGCATTGTAGGCCTTCTGAATCTCGCCAACCACGATGGACTCGAGTTCTCGTCCAGAGTTCTCGAGGTTTAGGTATGCGCGGTGCAGGTAGTTTTCCTCGTCAATTTGGCGTTCCACTTGTCGGTCTACGCCCAGTCGGACGACGAAGGGATCGCCCTTGCCCGCGATAGCTGCAGAGTCAGAATCGACGAGAGAGAGCGACTCTTCCAGGGCCACGACGCATTTGCGCGTGGTTTCTTTCTCCTTCTCGACGGCATTTTTGAAGTCTCCGCTCAGCGACTTGATCTCCTTGATCTTCTGTGCGAGATCGGCGCGGAGGCCGGAGAGCTGGTTGATGACCTCATGCTCGATCTCTTTGGCCTTGGTCGACTCGGAGACGGCCTGCTTGTGGTAGTCGCGCAGGATGCGGTTCGCGTCGTTCAGGCCGCCCTCGATGAGGAAGACGGGCGGGGTATTGGTGTTGTTGATGACGTTGGATACTTTGAGGAGGGCCTTGGAGCGGTGCTCGTAGGAGGTGGCGACCTCGCGGAAGTAGGCGATGAGGTCTTTGAGCAGCTTGCGCCATGCCTGGAAACGGTTGGCCAGAATCTCGGTGGGCGAGCCCGACGTGGGCACGGGCGTGTAGAAGACGCTGTTGTGCCTGCTGGAGCCGCGCTCGTCGTCGTCGATGCTCACGCCGCGGATGCTGCCCGCGTGCAGGCTCCTCCGGCTGCCGCTGCGCTTCAGGCTTCCCGTCCTCTTCACCGAGTTGCGCTTCTTCAGGGTGCCGCTGCGCGACGGCGCGGCGCCCTGGTTGAACGTGGATGCGCGCGATGGGGCGCGCTCGGGCAGGTCGCCGTCGCCGCCGCCACCGCCGCCGCCATCCAGCACCGACGAGCCGCGCGTGCGTGCGTCGAAGTTCTCCTCAAAGCGGCCCAGACGGGTGCTCTCGTGCCGCGACAGCGACTGGGAGAGCGGAGAGGCCTCGGCGGGGTTTGCCGGTGTGGCCGCGAAGTCGGCGGCATCGGTGTGGAGGTGCGAAGCATCGCCGTAGCCCCTGCTGAGGTGCGCGGGGTCCTGCGGGGCGGGAATGCCGTTGTAGCCCGTGGAGGGCGTCACCGGCCGCTGCGTCGCCATGGTAGGGGTGGTTGCGCGACGATTGCCTCTGGCAGGCGTAGGCGCAACGTGCGGAGGGGCGCCGCAAATCTATAAATCTATGGAGCGAAGCTTTGGGGCGGAGCACACAGACGACGTCCGACACCTCCGAGAATCAAGCCGCTGTGTCGATTGCGGGGTGTAGGGATGCGAAACGGCGATGGAGATGAAACAAACATCGCAAGGCTTTTGTTGTGTGCGAGCGCGAGCGCTTCCGGGCTGGTGATGTCATGGTTGCTCCTGGAGAGTTCGCCGGCCTGCCTGATTCACACCTTGGCGCCCAGGACTCGCTCTTTTGGTGCCGTGATCGTCCATCCGGCCATCACATGTCCGTTTGCGCCACCGCGAAGACGCACTCCGAGCACCACAGTGGGGTGTGGCACAAACAAAGTCTTCGACCGTGTGCGATGCAAAGGAACGACTCCGTCCAGCATCATCCTCGCCATCTCGCACGGGCTGCCATCTTGGTCTATGGAGACCATCCGCCGGCACTCTCGCTCTCGGCTACTGACAAAGCCCTCCCGAGACTTCGAGATCAGGGTGAGGCTCCGCGCCTGGTCAGCGAGGGTTTGCCGTTTTGAGGAGCGCTACGACTGTGGTACCCTAGCGTTTGATCTACGACCAGAACCCTGGAAACTTGGAAGACCCTTCATCGACGTCTATCATCCCCAGTAACAGCTCCAACGGGCTGCTTGACCGCTTGCGGTGCTCCGTGGCCTCCGACGAACACGATGTGGTGGCATATCGCCTACTGCCTACTGGCCGGATACTGGCCGGGCATACCCACGGGCTGTGGGATATCCTCGAAAATGAGTGGTAGAAGTATTGTTCCTCAGAGTCAGTCCAACAGCGCATGCTAATGAGTGCCCAAGTACCAGGAACAAGGAACACGCACTGATTCTCAAGTGCCGTCGGTGCTTGATATTGACCAAGACCACGAAGGCTCCGCGACATCCGCTCAAGGTAACACCGCACACGCATCTAAGTACTGCCGGCATCCGAAGCCGCCTTGCGTCCACGACAACACTTCATTTTGGTGCATCTTGCTACATGACTATAGGACTTGGCCATCAACTATCGACCACGCCGTCCATGGCAAGAGGAGGTTCATCGGCCTCAAAGTCCGGACATACTGACCACCTGTCTGGCTGTAGGTTAACGCAAATTATGCAGATCCTTATTGCTTGAGGCCTCTTACTAACCTCACAGGTCTCGACTTTACTACGGCACTTCAGATAGACACCAAGAGCTTCGAATGTAATGCCTCATATAGCGACCCAAACTATAAGTTTCACAGCAGCGAGCTTTCCGCTCGCTTTCGTCTGTCCAGTGATGCGACAATATCCGCATGGCTATCGGGCCCCGGCCCGGTATATTATATGAAACGGCAATATCGCGAAATCCCATGTCTAGCGCGATGTGAAATTGCTACCCAATCAATAACGCCTTCAGAATCGATGACCCTCGGTTCTTACCAGGACACATAAGCTTCCCACGGACCTTACTGGTCGCTGAAGCGATCTCCGGATACTGGCAGATGGGCGGCAATGTGTGGAGTAGACTGTGGGGAGCATGCCCAGGGCTGTCTACGACCAGATGACCGCGGTCCTTTATTATCTCTTGGGTTTATGCACGAATGTCAGGCTTGGGATAGAGTGATGGATCGTCATCGTGTCTATGCTGTGGTAGGCACGAAGGCCTGAATAACACACATCCAGTGCCTATTTAAACGCCGTATTGCCCCTCCATCGACATTCTCCATCGGCACCAAAGTCGAACATTCCTTCGTTACACACAACCTCAGCCTATCGCAGTCCGTTCATTCAAGATGAAGCTCTTCGCCGTGGCCGCTCTCGGCCTTCTCCCCGCCCTTGCCTCCGCCCACTGTGTTGCTCAGCGTGTGCGCGTTAATGGAGCGGTTCGTTAACCCCTCTACACCCTTTACTGAACCATTATTGACAACATCTCCAGGACAAGGGCCAACTCGTTGGTATCCGGACTCCCAACTCCAATAACCCCATTCAGAATGTAAACGACGGAAACTTTGCCTGCAACAGTGGCTTCAAGACACCCGTGTCCACTACGATCATTGACGTCAACGCTGGTGACAAGGTTGGCGTGATGTGGGGACATGTCATTGGCGGTGCACAGTTCGCTGGCGACAAGGACAACCCGATTGCCGCCTCCCACAAGGGTATGATGTGTCGAACTGAAAATGTACAAACATGCTAATACCCTGTCAGGTCCCGCCATATTCTATATGTATGCATTCCGACTAGTAGTTCCCTAAACTCTTCGTGCGGGACTGATTACCTCTTAGGGCCAAGGTCGACAATGCTGCGTCCGCCTCAGGCCAAGGCCTTAAATGGTTCAAAGTCTTCGAAGACGGCCTCGATGGCTCCGGAAAGTGGGGTGTAGACAGGATGATTTCCGCCGGCGGTTGGGTAGACATGACTATGCCTTCTTGCGTTGCTCCAGGCCAGTACCTCCTCCGTGCCGAAATCATCGCCCTGCACTCGGCAAGCAAGCCAAGCCAGGCCCAGTTCTACATCGTACGTTGATAAGTGGTTTATTGACTTGCAATGGTGGTACTAATTAGCAATAGGGATGTGCCCAGATCAACGTTAAGGGATCGGGAACTAGCACTGGCAGCCAAACTGTGTCCTTCCCTGGCGCGTACTCGGCCAATGATCCTGGAATTCTTGTTAGTATTTACAACCAACAGGGGCAGCCGACTGGCAATGGACAGCCTTACAAGATTCCCGGTCCGGCGGTTCTCAAGTGCTAAAGAATCGAATGCGGGTGGCATATAGGATGCAAGGGCTGGACTGGGTTTCGGCGAAAGAGCACGAAGGAGAAGCAGGCGTAGGACGGATGTCCTGACCATGCATAGTTGATCTTGTTGAGCATCGTCTATCATCTATTACTCTACCTTGCGTCATATCCACTAAGGAACCTTAATGCACGTCGAAGTTTCGAGCACGCGAAGTCGTCTACCGTGGTCCTGGTTGAGTCCACACTTCCACTTTCTAGGCTCCAGTTTCCCGGTCGCCAGCTGGCGTTTGAGTCGAGTACATGGTATACTGTCATAAAAACGCCCCATAACGGGGGTCTGGCAACTGCGTCAACTTAAGAAACTTACGTTCGTTGCATAACGTTTCCTTCGGCTTTCGTGGCGGGGTTTGTACGCGGCGGTTCTCCCCACATGGAGGGGTGTTCCCCAGCGTCTACGATCAAGAAAATGCCGCAGCTGAGGGAGCAATGAACTGATTTTCAAGTACCATGTCAGTCTATGGTGTAGTTGAAAACCGGTCCCTGCGTCGGGTAAGACTATTGGCTGGTTTTCCGCAGTCCTCTAACAAATCTTCGCCTTCGTGCATCGGCCCTAGGGCCTGGAACAGCGCCCTGGAGATGAGTGCCCCCGTATCTTACCCAGCTCACTCAAGAGTCGTCTCGTCGTTGTTGAATCTATAGCTTCGGTTCCGGATTTCATTCCGTTGTCGCCGCCCCCTTCAGACGCGACTGAAGCTGAAGACAAAGATGGCCAATTCTCTTGGTTTCCGCGCGCGGAGTGTTGTTCCGCACACACAAGCCACGATGCATCCACCTATGTTTGAGAGATGGATGCTTGCATCAAGCGACGAGGGATGAAGACGTCGCATCGCCAAGCGTGAGACCCTTACGAAACGGAAGCTCGGGCCCCCAGTTGCCCCTGCCCCTGCGCCGATGCACGTGATTGATCTTTGGCGAGGCGGGAACGATGTCGGCGTGCCCTTGAACGCCCCAAGCGCCCCTGTTCATGACTCGGCTTCAACCCAAGCAAAAGGTCGAGCTCTCCTGGATGAAGTGTCTGGGAACCGCCTGCAATAAGCTCCCATTGTCTCGTGCTCAGCCCAACGACCGCGGCTTTTTGACTTTTGCATTCTGGGTGGCCCAGCCTGCCTCGTCTCCAGTTCACATTCATCCCCGCATAGCCGCACAAGCAATTTGAGCCAGTCTTCGCTACCACGATGAGTACCGCAGAGAAGAAGCTCTCTGTCATGTCCAATGGGAGCGAGGATTTTTCCGTGCAGCGACAAAGCATGCTCCTCCGCGAGCTCGAGATGCTGCTAGATCTAAACCCGAGAGCATTGAGTTCCAATCTATTGGCTCTCCCAAGAGAGATCAGGGACCGTGTCTTCGATTTCGTCCTGCCAGACATCACGGACGAAAAGCGACCGGAACTCCACACTTGTCTATGGGGAGCAGACATGATCTACGAGCCCTGGCGGCACGACATCTTTGGGTATGGCCACTCAGTACCGAAAGAGCACAGACTACACCCGAATCTCCTCCTCATCAACAAGCAATTGCGCAATGAAATCATGCAGAACTACTTCCGGTCGAGCAAACTCACACTACACGCAGAATTGCGCAACACACGCGGAAACAACTGGCACTTCGACTACTCGCCCCACATCTCGCAACTCCCAATGTTGAAATTTGTTACGCACGTCCGGTTCTACGTGGAGTGGAATTACACCATCGTCTCGAAGAACGATCGAATAGAAGACCAGATACGAATGACAAAGGACCTAATGCAAGCGGTAGATTGGCTTCTCGCACCCCTCCAAGCCGTCGAAACCATCGAGCTTTCTATCTTATTTTTCTGGAAATTTCGCTCTGGGAAGTTCTACCCGCTCTCCATGCAGGATCTCTTCGATCTCGAAGATGTGTTTAAACGACACGCGGAGTCACGCTGGCTCCGCATTCTGCGCACGAACAAATCAATTGCTCAGTCACCAAATCCTTCAGCGGGCGTGGGGTATAAGATATCGTCAGAAGACAAGAACACTGAACAGAGTGGCGGGATGGATATCTTCGTTTCTCAGGACTTGGAGGATTCGATGAAAGCACGAAGGAGGAGCAATGTGGACTTCTACGGGAACTATGGCATTGCCGATCCCCTGCCACACCCAGCGTATGAGCACGGAAAGATGATATAGATATGAAAAGGTTGGAGGGGAGGAGGTTGAGCCGTCCCAGCTCCCGGCTCCGCACGCACACGACGAAGCCGAATGAATGCATGCTGATGAAAGCGCGTCATGAACAAATGCCGCTATGACAGGTGTGGGATTCGACAACTCCAGTCACCCGAGATCGCGAACGGATATCTCCCGAGAGGAACTTACTGCACGGGTGTCAATTCCGAGTGGTCGAAAGTCGAGCCAGTGGACTACCGAGCGTCAATTGGAGCATCTGAAGAGCGGGTTGGCAGAGCTGGGGGTTCGTAAATACGCATAGAGCTGTAATTAGGAGTACGTAAGTAAGGACACTGAATGCAGAAATAAAAGGTTGAAGGGGCGAAGTAGCACTAGAGTTATCTCATTAATCAGACGCTCCGCTAACGATTCACGCTAATGCACGCTAAGAAATATTAAAGCTTTAGACTAATTACAGACCTTACTAACTTCTAGGAACTCCTAGACTAATTAGTAAGCGCTAACTAAGATAAGATAAAATTATTAGTAGAGCGTCTAAGGATCTTTAGTTGCGCGTTATACGGTACTTAGTTTTAGATAACCCTAGCGTCTATACGTTTTTATTAACTACGTAATATTACTAAGAGCCACTATTATAGCGTTATATTAATATTAAAACGTAAGAAATTCTCTATTTAATAGTGTATATATTATAATTCTAATGCGCTGTCTAGGGTATAAAGTACACCGCTAAACCTAAAACACGCGTTATTAAACTCGTGATTACGCGCTATACTAACCTCTTTCTTCTTCCCTCTTACCTCTAGCACTACTAACATTGCTCGCGTATAACTATATATACTTTAAGCTAGTTACTATACAGTGCTATAAGCCTCTTAAAGTTTTTATAACTATTCTACGTCTTCTATAGCAAGTGTGCGTATAGGTAGGTAGAAGGCGTACGCTAGCGCGGTATAGTATAGTGTCTACGTATACCCTTTTATAAACTCCTAGAACCTTCTATAAACTTCTAGGAACTCTAGTAAACTCCTAGAAACTCTAGTAAACTTCTAGAAACTCTAGTAAACTCCTAGAAACTCTAGTAAACTCCTAGAAACTCTAGTAAACTCCTAGAAACTCTAGTAAACTTCTAGGAACTTCTAGGCTAACTACAGTTAAATTCCTATAGGCTATAGCGTAATAGAATTTATCTATAGGTAGCTATAGGCGGAAGCTAGACGCATAGAGTAAGTAAAATAAAGAATAGCAAAATAAATAGTAGAATAAGACTAATAGTACTACGGTTAGGGGGCCTCTACCTCTATACCTCTTTATAATATGCGTAAGGCTATTAGCTAGATTCTAGAGCTATTACTTAATTAGCTGTAGATAGTAGTTAACTTAGCTAGACTAAACGTTAATAAGAGCTACTAAGAGAGGGTAATCTAGAACTATTTAACGCGTATATTAAACTATAAAGTTAATAGTATTAATAGCGCTACGCGTGTTCCTTAGAAAGAGCAGGTCTATATACTACAGTGGCTAATTTATTTACAAAGTAATATCCTTCTAATCGCGCGTACTAGCTTTAGTAAGAGTCTAATTTTCTATATATATACTATATTAACTAGGCGTATAACACTTTAAATTATACTATTAATAAAGCTTAGTAATAAGTAGATAAGTAATATTTAAAAATTAGATAGCAGTAGACCGTGTCTTATTAATAAGAAGACTTAATATAAGAAGAATAACCTAATTACTTATATTATAAATAGCGAGTTTACGTACGTCTTATTAGGCCTAGAATAGGCGTCTACGCGCGTCTTTTGCTAGGCGTTAAAGTGTCTAGAATTCTAGTCTTAAATTAGTCTTATTACTATTAATAAGTATTATTTAGTTACTTAATAAGAGAAGTTCTATCTAGCCTTTACCCTTCTTAGCGAGCTTTATATAATACTCTTACAGAATATTATATAGTTTAGCTGCTCTACTATACTAGACAAGAACGTAGAAAAAAAGGTTCTTAAGTCTGCTAGTTTTCGCGTTATAGGTAACTCTATATACTAGACTATAGTTATTAGAACGTCTATTAATTAGCTAGATATATTCCTCTGCGTGTCTCCTATTATAAGGGGCAGCCTTAATTTATAGGATACTTTATATTTTCTATTATCTAAGGCTATATAGGATAGGTAGGCAATACCTAATTATATACTAAAGATAATTATATTTATAGACAGTCGCTTATCTGTATAGGCTGCGGCAAGTTAGACTACTAGCGTGCTATTATAAATAATAGCTAATATAGGTGCTAATAATAGCTATAGTAAGTTAAGTAGTAGTAGCGCTTAATGCGTATTCTTTATAGTCTAGACGTTTATATCTACTATCTTAACCTATAATTAAGACGCGACGTATAATAAGTTTAAGAAGCTAAATTTAAAGTATTATATTATCTTCGCTACTACGTCGCTAGGCATAGAGGTTAATATACCTAATATAGCTCGCGTTATTATCTAGAAGATGCCTATTACTAAGAGCCTTATAAATGCGTAGCAGCGTATAGGCTATAGTAGATAAATACTAAAGAGTACTAGTACTAGTTACGTATTCCTGCTATATTAGATATTTAATACTATTACTAGGTATAAGCCTAGGTTATCTCTATAGTCTTTTATTAAGTAAAAGCTAGTACTATTATAACTAGCGCGTTATAAGTAAAACTAACTACTAGCTAGATATACCTATATACCTAGCTAATTATTATAACTAATAATACTAGAAGACGTTAGCGATGCTAAGGATAGGTAGGCTAATACTAATATATATAAGTCCTAGATATAATTAACTAAACCTATTAAGCCGCTTAAGTTCTAGACTAAGGCAGAGATAGTAAGCTATAGCGGCGTACTACTAGCTTAGTTATCTATAGTTAATAGTAGTTACTATTATAAGGGTTTTCTATCTTATCTTAAAGAGAATAAGCTACTAGTAGCTAAGTAAATAGTTATACCGCCTACGCGTTACTACTTATATTATAATTTTAGCCTCTAACCCTTAATTATAGATCTGCCTTCTAGTCTAAAGGGTTCTACTGCTTTGCGTGTTAGCTCTATTATAGTATTTATAGTTAATAGGATTAATAAATAGGTAACTTAGTAAGTAATAGTAACGCTTTTAGATTCTATAAAATTTCTAATACTGCTAGGCGCGTATATAGAGCAGGAGCTTTAATAGGCGCTTAGTAGGTACCTTACTAGCCTAGAAACTATACGCAGTTTAATAGCTAACGCGCTTTATAATAGTATACTAACGCTATACTTATAGAGTTAAATAGATAATAGACTTACTAGCTTACTAGCTATATTACTAGAGCTAGTAAAGTAGAGCTAGAACCTATATACTAAGATTTAGAAGTCTTATAAGTAGTAGTAGTAATTCTTATAGACTATAGTACTCTTAATTATAACTACTATATCTATAGCCCTAAAAGATGCAGATTATCTAGAGGATAACTAGCTAGTAGATAATATTACGCGTTTATATCCTCTATTAACGCGGCTATCTATACTAACGCAGCCCTCTATACTATAGAGTAATAGAGCGATTATAGACGTAATTTTAGTATTACTAAATATAGTTATTAACCTCCTAGCTAATATAGATAATAGTCTTTAGAGCTAGATTAAGTTACTTTAGCGTATATAAGTAAGTGCTTAAATGCCTATACCTATAGTAGGTAATACCTAGCCTGCAACTTTAGTATTAATAGCGTCTATAGTTATAGTATTCTACTCTATTATATTATCTACGCTTGTATCTATAGGTAGCAAGCGGCGGTGGTAGGTCTCTAGTATAAGGGCGCTACGCGCGAAAAGGCTATATATTAGTAATATACTAATAGCGTTCGCGTTACGTGTGCTGTTAGCTAATATTACCTCTAGTTTAAATACTCTTATATTTATTCTAACGTTATTTTAAGAATAGGTGCGTAAGCTTACTAATAAGGAAATAAGTATATATTACGTCTAATTAGTTAAGGAGTTTTAAGAAGTTTTAAGAAGTCTATAGGATATTAGTTTATATAGAGTTAGTACCTCTATATAGTCTTATCTTCTTCTATAAACTTCTATACTAATTAGAGGCTACTAATAGTTCTAGTAGGCCTTAGTCTATACTATAATTAGCCTAGGAGTTTATAGGAGCTAATAGGTATTAGTAGTAGTAGTAGTAGCTACTATAACTATAAGTAGTATAGATAATATTCTAGATATAATCTACCTTCTAATTAGTCTAAGAGTTTATAGAAGTTTTTTACTTACTATAGTAATATAGTAAATAAAAGATAGGCGTCTAATTAGCCTAGAAGTTTATAGAAGTTTTTATAGGCCTAGAGAGTAATATAGTAATAGTAGTAAACGTAAGATAAGCGTTTAATTAGTCTAGAAGTTTATAGAAAGTTTCTACTTATCTTTAATAGGTCTAAAGTTTCTATAAGAGGTTCTAGTAATAAATATAAGTAGTAAAAGTAATAGTAAGTGTTTTAACGTACTATATAGTAAGTCTTAGCCCTCTTATAGGTATTATATATAGAGTAGGTTTTACTCTATTACTAGCTCTATAAGTTATAACTATAAACTCTTCTACCTATATTATTTAGGCCCTAGCTCCCTACTTTTCTACCTCTAAGGAGGCTACCCTCTACGCCGCTGCGCGCCTCCCTTCTTACGTCCTCTACTCTAGAGCCTAGTAAGTATTATGCCTAAGGTGTATTAGATATATACTAATAACGCGTAGCTAAGGCAACTTACTACCTCCTTACTACTATTACTATTACTATTATTTAGCGCTAGTCGCCCTAGCTTACTCTTCTTTTCCTCTCTCTTTTACCTTATTTCTTATCCTATTCTATTTGCCGTCCGCCGCCCCGCCCCCTAGTAATAATAATAACAATAATAATAATAACTTTAACTTTAGAGGCTTTCTTTTCCTTTCTCTTATACTATAAGGCAAGCCCTATAAGGTTATATAGTATTAACTAACATATATATAGAAGTACTAATAAACTTAGTAGTACTCCTAACTAGTAGTAGGTAGCTCCTACTATACGCGTATAGTAGGTCTCTAGGCCTACTATTTCTACATTCTTACGCTAGACCTTATATAAAAAGGGACGCTAGTATATAACTAGTAACGCAGCATACAGCGCCTTATTATATTTAAGATAATATATAACTAACTACGTTAGTCGTATTATAAAGAGTACGCTAGGTAAGTAGCTTATTAGTAATTAGTAATATAATTACTACTAGGCTTATAGTATAGACTACTAAGTCTATACTTAAGGCGTAAAGCTTAAGGTTAAGCACGCTAGCGACGCTTACGCCTACTACTAGCTAGAAATAGCTAAGTATAGCCTATTTAAGTAGTAGCTAGCTAAGCGTTATAGTAACCCTCTATCTAGGCTAGAAAGGCCTCTTTTCTTAAAGAAGCTGCTACTATTAGGTTCTTCTAGTAGAATAAGTATTACTATATAAGGGAGCTACTTAGTACCTTCTTCTTTATATTACTATACTTCTAACCTGCTCTATACTCTAGGTGTTAGTAATAGGCTAGCTTTATAAGTTAGTAGAGCCTCCTTTATATTATTAAGCTTCTAACTCGCCTTATACTCTAGGTGTTAGTAATAGGCTAGCGTTGTAAGTTAGCGCGCTAGGCTAAGGGTAGAGGTTAATAGAAATAAAAAAGTTTTACTATACTCTTATTCTATCTAATATATAATATCTGCCTATATAATAAACCTAAGGTTACTAGAAGTTACTAAGAGTTTATAGAAGTTTATAGAAGTTTATAAGTATTACTAGAAGTATATAGAAGTTTATAGTAGTTTAACTAGGCGCCTAGAATACCTACCTACTATTTATTCTAGGGGTTAATTTACTATTAGTAGAAACTTAGACTAGGTATTAGAATACTAGCAGCCTATATTACTATTCTCTCCTTATCTCTCTTCTTTTATTAAATAAGGTAGCCTTTTACACTATATAGGTATTTAATAGTAAGGTTAATAAGTTACGCTTATTAAGCTTATTATATAGGGCTATTAGCGTCTTCTATAAGAGTCTTACTCTTACCTCTAGCGCCTTAGTATAGTATATAGTAAGGTTTAGAAGTTTCTAGAAGTTTATAGAAGTCTATAAGAGCTAGTAGATAACCTAAATGCTATAAGTTAGAAGCCTCTAATTAGCCTAGAAGTTTATAGGAGTTAGTAGAAGTTTAGGTAGATTTAAATAGGTAACTACTATAGCTTTTAACTAGCCTCTAACTAGCCTAGGAGTTTATAAGAGGCTAGGTAAGGTTAATTAAAAGTATACTGTTTAGAGGATCTAGGTACCTATTAAATCCCTCTCTAATTATAAGTGCGTACTCCTTAATATTACTAACACTACTAAACTTATTATTATCCTTAGCACTAGGTATAAGACGCGAGGTAGAATAATATATAAACTAACTATTAAACTGCTTAATGCGCTCTTTAAGTAAACACATACTAGTATATAGTATATTATAGGAGTTAAACTAAGGTAAATTTATAAGTATACTTATATATTACCGCTTAGCATACCTATTACATAATATGCTCTAGGTAAGAATAAATATATTATTTAGCGCTTTAGTAGATGTATAAGTAGCTAGCATTTCCTTACTAAAGAAGCCCTCTAGCTTTATACGTAGTGCCTAAACCTATGCGTTATATAACGCAGTACGCTAAAAAATAACGCTAATATTATACATAGAGTTCTTTAACGTCTTAAAGTTAAGCTTACAGCTGCAATTAAGGTGTTCTAGATAAAGATTAATTAGCTTAAAGGTGTTTAGATAACTAAGCTAATTTACTAGACTAGAGGTAAGAATAGAGCGCTACAGCTTAGGCGTATTTACAGGTAATAGGTTCTATTAATAGTAGAGTATCTTATAGGCGTAATTATGCTAACTAGCACTAGAAAATACTATAATTAATAGATCTATAACGCGCTAAAGCATTCTAATATTGCTATACTAAATAGCCTATTAAATAATAAGAAATAATTTTACCTCTTATAGTATGCAATATATAGTCTAAAAGTCTACGTTAGCTATAGATAAAGACTATGCCTTATACGTAAACGCGGCTACTTAAATCTTCTTAACTAGACGTAGGAACTCCTTAATAGAAAGCGTTTAAATAGTGTTACTAAGCCCTAGTATATTTAGATTAGTCCTGCGTATAAGGCTTCTAGCTTATTATATACTAGCGTAGAATAGAGTAATAACCCTTATAGTAAAGCCTTAGGTTATAATAGGCTCTATAAGATAATACTTTAGACTATTCTAACAGGTCTATAACTAACCCTAGCGCATAGCGTTACTAGAGATAGTATAGAACTGTAGTTAGCTAGATTTAGTTAGCTCTTAATACGTATAGACAATTATATATATAAGATTTATCTAAATATAAAACTAGGTAGAAATAGCATAAATCTATTCTCTGTAGTTATATACCTGCTCTATAAGACGTTGCTCTTATTTTACAGCGCGAATATAATAAGCAGTTAACTAGTTACTATATATAAGAAATAGCTGCTAGCTAAAGTTAGTAGACCTAGGCGAAGGGTTAAGGCTAAGCTAATTATAGAAAATATTATTATATACTTAATACGTGCCCTTAATAGTCCCTTTATTAGTACTAATTCTAGTAAATTATTAAAAGGTCGTTTTTCGTGCTAATAAACGCTTAATAGTTAGGAAGGCTAGATACTTAGAGGAACGGCCGTTAAATATAGCCTTAATAGCATCGCTATGTAATTGCTTAATAGCATCTATAATAAGGCTAGTAGATATAGCCTACCTAACGCTATCTAAATTAGTTATACCTAGTAATAAGATAATATCCTCTAACTGCAACAGTACTATAGAATTGTGTATTAACTAAGTTAGTTTAGTTATAGGCATATCTTTATAAATAATATAAGACGCGTTTATTAGAGCGTAATATATAGTAGCATGTCTAGCTACCTTATTACGTTTATAGTCTATAAAATTAATATTATTATATACTATAATAGACTACGTAACGTATAAGAGCTTCTTAATCTTTATCTACTACTAACGTTAGTATTTATATAGCCTAGAAGTTACTAGAAGTTAATAGGAGTTATAAGAAGTTACTAGAACTTAATAAAAGTATATAGAATACTAGAAATAGAACACTTATAGTAGCGTACGCCTTAAGGCGATTTATTATCTAATTCGCACTATAATATAAATAATAGAGACCTAACCTAGATAGCACCTCTATAACGCGATAGGGAACCCTAGATTCTAGAAGATACATATCTAGATAGAACGTAAGTATATTTAAAGTATTCTATAACTATAAGAAGCATACTATTAAAGTTACTATAAAGATACGCTTATCTAAACTGCTAGTCTTATTATATCCTATATATAACGCGTAAGAGGCGCGTGTATTAGCTATTATACAGTAAATAAAGTTATACTATACTAAGGCATTAACCTTAATATTTTAAATAGCTATAGCGTAATTAATCTGCTTAAAGTCTATAGTAACATTAAACTATCTAAAAGATAGTAGTCTTATTAGCTGCGTAAGCTTCGCCTAGTATACGCCTTATAGGTCTATAGGAGAATAAAAGCTATATATAGTAATAACGTTTATAGTAGTAGTAAGCTATCTATAATATATAGATAGCTTATAATATATCTAGTAGCCTACCTAAACGTCCTCTTTATCTAGGCTAACCTACGTAAATATAAAGTCTTTAAACGTCTACTATACTACCTATAACGTTTCTACTATAGCGTCTAGCTTCTCTCCTAGTATTATATAAGCGTTTTAGTATTAGCGTAGGTGTTTAGTAATACTCTTACTACTATCCTCTATAGCGTTATTATAATTATATATATTATCTTTAGAGTCTTTTAGTTTATTAATTAAAGGCGAGGGGCTAGACAGCTTATATATAACTCTAGATAAGTAATATAAAGGCGAAGAAGGAGGTATAATAGTAGTAGAGGGGCTTATTAGAGGGCTGCTAAATATACACTCTTAGGCAGTAAATAGTAATTAGGGCGGGCTTAAAGAAAGCGCTATATTATATTAATAATATAAATATTATTACAATAATTTAATTACGCGGAAAAATTTAATAAAAATGTAATATTAAGGGTATAAAATAGGTAGTTAAAAGTAGTATAGACGCACGCTATTAACAAGACTAAGTTTTATATAAACTACAACTAAATTACCTTAGACGCTCTAGCTAAAATAGTCCTTACTATAATATAATTAGTCTAGAAGTTTATAAAAGTTTATAGAAGTTAATAGAAGTTTTTTATTAGCCTAAGAGTATTAACTTTTCTTAGCGGCGCTTAGCGCCGCACTAGCAGCGCGCTAGCAAGGGTCATTTCAGCCAGAGCGGATGATTAATGAGATAACACTAGAGGCACCTGGAGCTTCTTCAGGCTCCTTGCTAATAATCATGAGTCCCCATGCTTGAGCACTTCGTCAACATTCTCTTATTTTAGCTAGAGTCCTACGTCGATGCGCTCCAACGCAAGAAAAAGAAGCCTTTCTGGCCCATATTGGGGACTCCTCGGAGCGAGACGATGCACCCGGATATAAAATTGTGACGGTGCGTCATGAGATCAGTGCGCGGGAGAGCCTCGGCCGAGGCCATCTTCGTATTCATCCTCCTGCATGCTTTTGTGGAGCTGACCGCAGGCGCTCATCGTGATTTTGAAGCCACCCATCGCTATCTTTAATGCTAGTTGGAGCTGCTTTCACCATGGAGTCGGTACAGCCGGCACCGAAAGGCTTCCCATGCAGTGCGATATCGGCAAAGAGGAGATTCGTTGAGCTGAGACGTCCCTGAAAGTCAACACCTCGTTCGCCCGTCTGCACATCAACCCGATACCTGCCCTCTGCGCGCGGGGATCGTCGGCCGCATCTCCTCTTTTACCCAACTTACCTCGATCCGTTCAAGCACACTACGGGCAGCAGCGCATATTTAGACTCCCTTTCCTTTTCTAATCCCGCGGACATAACGGCGTTTGCAACACTGCAAGATGGGACATGTAGATGCGGGTGCGTTCCGTGGTGGCGGCAAACCGGCACCCTGGACGCTAACCCCATGACGAGTTGCGGTCCTGTGGATCACCCTGGTAGGTCGTCGGCACCTTCCTCGTACATAACGTTTGGCTTTCCCTTCTGTTCGACGTCTTTCTCGCGCCACCCCTCTCGAGAGAGGCCGACAGTATGCCCGATATGCGCTCTTAGCGAATTTCCAGATAATCGCTTCAGTGCGCCTCCAGTTCGCGATCGTTGGCTCGCAATTGGAGCTTCAATTTTGCCGTCGGTATGC
The DNA here is from genome assembly GCA_010405425.1 of Lentithecium fluviatile CBS 122367. Classification (NCBI taxonomy): domain Eukaryota; kingdom Fungi; phylum Ascomycota; class Dothideomycetes; order Pleosporales; family Lentitheciaceae; genus Lentithecium; species Lentithecium fluviatile. Next base: position 803,711 of record MU005578.1, on the reverse strand, counting down.
GACGTGAGAGTTCTCGTCAGACCACCACCATACCGAACAACAAACGGACCCTGGAGGGGGCGCTGGACGAGAAGTCGGAACCTCTTTGAGAAAGCGATCCTTCAAGCTACCTGTACTCTGCCGCCGTCATGCCTGAACCATTATTTCGACATCCTTCTCGCAGCGAAATTATAGAGCTCGCCGTAGCTGAGGGGCACGATGCAGATATCCTGAGCAACGCAGGCTCCATACGTCGAATCCCCAGTCACTCGCCAAGCCAACATCCGGAAAAAGACTCATCTTTCATCATAGAAAAGGACACTGAGAAGGCCACTGAAGAAGAGTCGATATCGAGCGACGAGGAGGTTGAAGACGTGGCCGAACACGGTCCAGACATTGTCTTTTGGGATGGCCCCGATGATCCTCAGAACCCAATGAATTGGGCCTCTGCGAAGAAGTGGGGTACGGTTGCGCTAGTCTCGGCGATTACCTTTCTGACGCCACTGGCTTCGAGTATGTTCGCACCGGGCGTGCCTGAAGTTATGAAGACATTTAACTCTACGGACGAGATGTTGGAGGGCTTCATGGTGTCAGTCTACGTTTTGGGTTTCGCCATAGGACCGATGAGTAAGTCTCAAATTACTGGGACCTTCTAACTTTCACTAATGATAAGCAGTCATCGCACCACTCTCGGAGATGTACGGACGCTTGCCGCTGTATCATAGCTGCAACTCTTTTTTTGTACTCTTCTGCGTTGCGGCTGCACTATCGACGAACATGAGCATGTTCATCGCATTCCGTTTCTTCATGGGCTGCTTTGGAGGTGCGCCGTTAGTATTAGGTGGTGGCACGATTGCCGATCTCATCACTAGAGAGCAGCGAGGGACCGCCATGGTAGTCTGGATGATGGGACCAAGTAAGAAGTTTCGTTGACTTTTCGATCAACACTAATCACCATCGCAGCCATCGGACCCTGCGTAGGACCAATCATTGGCGGCTTCCTCACCGAGGCAAAAGGTTGGCGTTGGAACTTCTGGTTCGTTGCTATCGTTGTAAGTCATACTTGATGTCAACTTCCATCCCCTTATTCTGATACCTTGTAGGCTGGTGCTTTCCTTGTCCTCTCGATCATCCTGATGAACGAAACCTCTGCCCCCGTCATCCTCGAAAGAAAAGCAAAGCGTCTCCGTGCCTCCACCGGTAATCCCAAGCTTCGCTCAAAACTGGCCAGCGAGCTCTCCGCCAAAGACCTGTTCAAATTCTCCATTGTACGGCCCGTCAAAATGCTTACCCGGTCTTATATCTGTCTCGCCATGTCCATATACGTAGCCATCACCTATGCCTACCTATACGTCCTATTCACCACCTTCACTGCAGTGTTCAAAACTCAATATGGTTGGCACGGCGGCATCGTCGGTCTATCATTCCTCGGGCTAGGGCTGGGCTCTTTGATAGGCCAGACGGTGTTCACCCATTACGGCAACAGGACGGCGACGAAGCATATTGCTCGCGGGGACTTCAAACCCGAACATCGACTCTACATTATGGCGGCAGGCGGACCTTTTCTACCCGTTGGACTCTTCTGGTATGGATGGAGTGTACAAGCACAGACGCACTTCATGGTGCCGATCGTGGGAACAGGAGTAATTGGGTTTGGCCTGCTCATGACATTCATGCCCGCAAGCACGTATCTGGTGGATGTATACACCATTCATGCGGCAAGTGCCATGGCGGCAAACACTGTCTTGAGGAGTTTGGCTGCGGCATTGCTTCCGCTGAGCTCGCAGAAGATGTACACCGCTATGGGGTACGGATGGGGAAATTCGCTTCTTGGATTTGTGGGGCTGCTACTAGTGCCGATACCGTTTCTTTTCATCAAGTATGGAGAACGTATTCGGAAAGGGAATGTCGTAAAGTTATAAGACAGATCCGTACGCTAGATAAAGAACAATAGAACTTCTTCGCATTTGGAGTGGTCCTATAGAATAATTACGACTTTGAAGACATGACTCGCGCATACCTCGGTCCACACCAAATCATTTTCTCACATTTCACGGCGACAACGTTGGATTGTCCGGCAGTGTCCACATGTCTCTACTGTTTTCAATGGGCTAATCCCTTGTTTGTTCTGGCCAGTGTTTGTTCAGCTGTTTCTTACATGCATGTGCGAGCTCTATGGAGGAATGACGTATTTCGTTATCGGGTCGCGTACGGACGGTCAGAACCCATTTTTGGGGTATAAGCCCCGAGCGACTTTCGAGATGGGACAGCAGTTGGTTGATTGATTTGTCAGCTTTAAGTCCTTTGGTATAAGGGATTCTGCTGTACTGGGATTTCCTTCCAGACCTTTTTGAGTCCTGGAGGCCAACGACGACCGCATTGATTCTCCGAGTACTCTTCGATCGCGCCATCGAAAAAATTTCCGACCCTTTGAGCAATGCCCCCAGCCATACTCGCAGAATCAAATAAATCCCTGACGTATACTCAACCCTCAACACTACCGCACATAACCCACTCGTCAATCACAGGCCCGGGTCCCAATGAGCTTCTCATCAAAGTTCACACCACAGCCATCAACCCGGTTGATCTTCAGCTCTGGGGAAGCTCACTCATTGGCTGGGTCGCCGGCAGGAAAGAGAGAGGCATAGGGCGTGACTATGCCGGGGAGGTTGTAGGCGTAGGTGAAGCTTTAAGACAGAAATGGCAGGAAAGTGATAGGGTTTTTGGGTTGTATACGCAGCCGGTACACTCGCTCCTTGCTCGTGTGACTCATCAGAATCTTGCGGGTGTAATGGGTACGTGCTAACAAATCGAGAAGTGGATGGGCAATGGAACTCTTACGCAATATTTGACTGTCGTATCAACTGACTCCATCACAAAAATCCCCACTTGTTGGTCATACGCCCAAGCAGCCGCCGTACCCCCTCATCGCCCTCACCGCACTCGCGTGTCTAAACTGGCTGCCTTCGGAAAGCGATCAAGACAGCAAGCGCAGAGTGATCGTCTCTGGGGCGAGCGGCGGCGTAGGCACGTGGTGTGTGCAACTAGCAAAAAAAGTGTACCATTGCCACGTGATTGGTGTGTGTTCGGGGCGCAACGCGAAGCTTGTGAAGGATTTGGGTGTGGACGAGATTGTGGACTACAATCAGGAGGATGTGGTAAGAGCTTTGTCGTATAAGGGTCCATATGGGGAGAAGTTTGGTCTTTCATTGATTGCGTGGGTGGTACTGAGATGTTCGACCACTGGGCAAGTCCTCTCAACGGTAGCCTCTGATATCCTCGACTGATATTGTTAGCACGAAATCCCCCATAAAATGGCGCCTACGTCACCATCGTCGGCGATAAGACATCTCGTCTCTCTATGGATGGCCCAACAACCTACCTCACTCATCCCGCATCATTGTTTCGTTACATCTCCAGCTACCTTCTCGGCCCGCGTTACGGGAACATTATGTTGAGCCCGCGATCTGACTTGCTGGAACAAGTTGCTCAGCTTGCAGACGAAGGCGAGGTGAGAGTTGTAGTCCAGGATGTCGAGAAATGCATCTTAGACAAAGGAAATGACGCGTGGGAAAAGGTTTGGAAGTACATGGAAGAAGGTAGGGTGAGAGGAAAGATCGTCATTGAAATTGATCATTGGAGAGACTCAAATTTCTACCTCAAGGCCCATATCCTGCCTTTTCTGGCACCTTTGAGTAAGCTTCGTCCCAGATGCTCTGGCTCTGCGTCCCAATCCATTTCTGACTGTCGTTCACCCAGTCCAAGCATTTTCTAAAGTATATATTTTCCTGGGAGAGTTCGACAGTCTCCCCTGTCATCGTATCATCACCGAGGAATGCGTCGATGGCCTTCAACGCTGTTGAGAGCGGTGTGATATGCTTTTTAGGCCAGACCTTTAGGATCTGCGGAGGGCATAGATTAGTCGGGATGAAGCCGGGGCAAATGGCGTTCTGTCGAGACACGGCGTGATTAGCAGACGTTTAACTTTTCTCAGAGAGAGACTTACCACCGTGATTCCTTCTTTGACCATGACTGGGCCCGCCGATCGGACAAAGCCCACAACACCGTATTTGGAGGCCGTGTATTGAGGGTTCTGCGTCATAAAGCTACCGTCCTGATTAGCTCTTCTCACATCCCACGTCGAACAGCCCTGAGAAATACTCACTACAACCCCGCCGAAGAACTCGTAGCCACAAACTTCCCCGTCCCGCCACCCGCCTCCTTACTCCTCCTCACATAATACTTAAAAAGCCACAACCCCTGAATTACAGCCTCAAGATTAACCTGCATACTCTTCGTATTCAGCGGCATCACCAAGCCCTCAGCGTCCACTTCCTCCTTCTCCATACCATCGTACAGCAGCTGCCTGTCGTCGATGCCGGCATTGGCATGGCAGAAATCGAGACGGTTGCCGCCCCATTCGTAGGCTTGCTTGAAAAGTCGCGCTTGAGAGGTGTAGCTGGCGACATCTGCTTGGATGAAGAGCGCGTCTGGGCCGAGTTCTTTTGCGGCGGCGCTACCGGTGGTGGGGTTTAGGTCTGCGATCACGACGCGGTAGTCTTTTGAGTGGAGGTGGGTTGCTACTGCGAGGCCGATGCCGCTGCCGGCTCCGGTCACGATGGCTACGGGCTTGGACATGGTGAGCTTGCTCTTTAAAGAGTATTCCGAATGTGGATATTTCAAGTCGTATCGACTGAAGAAGGGAATACACTGGCTACAGCGGCTCGACACTGGAATTGACCCATCACGACCATCTTCGGCTGCTAATCCAAGCGTGCGGTAGTTGTGGAGGAGAAGTGACCCCACATGGAGGCCCCAAGGGACGGAAACATCCCGCCGGCGCCCTGCCCCTCACTAGACCCCATAAGGACATGCGGGGTAGCGCCTCACACCCAACCTCCGAGGCCGAACCCCCTACCCTCACAACAAAACCATACCAAACAATGGTTTCCGGAAAAGACACCGAAAAAGCCCATAAAGCTCTCTTTGAAGCCGGTCTCAGCATCCGCCGCGAAGTGGCTGGTGATTCCTACGTCGACGCCTCGCTGAAGCGCCACTCGTCCGACTTCTCCAGTCCGCTGCAGGAGATTGTGACGGAAGTGGGCTGGGGATGGATATGGAGTCGGCCCGGGCTGGACCGGAAGCAAAGGAGTTTGATCAACTTGGGCATGTTGTGTGCATTGAATAGGAGTACGGAGCTGGGAGTGCATGTTCGGGGAGCATTGAGGAATGGGGTCAGTCAGGTGGAAATTAGGGAAACGCTACTGCAGGTGGGAGGGTACTGTGGCTTGTGAGAAATGTCTTGTGCTATGTGGTATGGGTGATAAGAGCTAATTGTGGTGACCAGACCCGCCGCGATCGAAGGATTTCGGGTTGCTGAGAAGGTGATCGAGGAGTACAAAAAAGAGAATGGGCATGTAAAGGCGAAATTGTAGATGTGATTCAATACCGAAGAAATAATCAAAAGCTGATACCCCCCTTTTCCGCTTCCGCAAACGCATCCCTCATAAGCTTCGCGCGAGCCTCATCTCTTGGCATAATTTCGCACTCGAACGGTATCGGCACCGAAAAGAAGCCCTTGATCATCTCTTGCGTTGGTTCTATGAACGTTCCATCCGATCCCTTCTTCTTCTTGATATCAAATCCCCATAGGACGCGCGCAACGTTGATGAAAAGAGAGCGTTCTGCTACGTGAACGCCGGGACACACCCGTCTTCCGGCACCGTAGGTAAAGTGATCACGTTCGTAAGGATCCGTCGCATTGATGTAGTCTGCTGCTGATAAGGGCTTGTCTAGGTACCTAGATGGGTCGAAGTCGTCCGGGTTCTTCCAGAGCTGTGGATCACGATGTATTGCCCTGGAAGTGCTTAGTTGAAATTACCTGGCGAGGGTAGACAGGACAAGTTTCTTACCACCAGTTGAGCACTGCAATCGAGCCCTTGGGAATGAATTGGCCCTCGTACCAGTCATCCTCAGATGTCGCGTGCGTCATGCCGAATTTGTTTACCGGCCGCCACCTCAATACCTCCTTAATTACACTCCTTATATACGGCAAATCCCTTTCATCGTCCCAAATCGGTAACCGTTCAGATCCAACCACTCTATCCAATTCTTCCTGCGCTCTCTTCTGCGCGTCTTGGAAAAGCGTCATACACAGCATGAAGTTATTCAGAGTCGTCGCAGTTGTTTCCGAGCCAGCTTCGATGAGACCACCACATGTGTACGCGGCCGATAGGTCGTCGATACCACTCTTCGCTGGATCATTCAGATAGAATGTCTTGGTGAAACAGTTCTTTGCTTCTCCACTATCTGTTTCGCGCTTGAGTCGATTCCATAAACCTAGGTAGACTTTACTATCGTGCTCAAATGCACGCTTTCCATGTGTTCTCCAGTTCCCGAGGAGCCATTCTGGAAGAAACGTGAGCGAGGGAAAACTGTCAATTGCGTAGGCACCGGGAGCCGTCATCTCAGTGAAGTTCTCGAGAACCGTATAGATTTCTTTGATCAATGGGTCTTCCCATGATGGTATCCGGTACCCATACGTGACCAGCATAATGACGCTAGCCGAATACCTTCGATTAATCATATAGAAATCTTTCGGACTAGACAAGAAGTCTACTAGCAACTGCTTGCTTTCAAAGTCCTGGACTGGCTGATACTTGATACTCGTATTCAGATTCAACAAAGCATGACTATGCTTGCGGATCGATCGCCATCGAGGTCCATATGGCATGAAGAGCTGTCGCCGGCCGGCACTCATTACATCCTGGGCGAGCGGGAAGGGCGCTCGAGACGAGTAAACGCCAGACTTCTTGTCCATGAGTTCCTTTACGACTTTGGGCGAGGAGAGCCAGACATAATCCGTGCCGCCAATTTTGGTATAAAATAGGTCGCCGAATTGCTTGTGCCATTCGATCACTTTACCGCGAACTTGCTCGCTGTCGGCGAAGTCGAACATGCTGCCGACGAAAGGAAGCCCTTTTGGTCCTGGTGGGAGCTTGCGTCTTCTGGGATCCTACTTGGGTTAGCCCCCATGAGCCACCAACTTTCAGGTACTTACGGTGATAACATTCGGTACGAGATGGAGATAAACCGTTACTATGAGTAGTATCGGTGCACACACCACGAGCAGCAGCTTCGGAAGAATGTGCGACGCAGGCCAGTCGTGAAGCATATCGACTGCTGACATTTTGGGCGTAGGACGAATGCAACGTTTCGGCTGTAGACAAGCATTGAATCAAGATGCGAGGTTGAAACTTAAGTGAACTGCGCACGGCATTGTTGATTTACCCCTGCTGTCCCAACTTTAAAGAGGACGGGAATTTTAGAAGCTGGATCCCCGACGCCCCTCATGATTTCCCCGCAGAGTGATTTGCCCCACAATGTCCTGCAACGAACGCTCTCTAGCCTTCAGCTTGCACGCGTGATTCCCCATCGGCACCAATAAAGTCGCGTATGGCAGTACAGAAGGCCCGAAAGAGGTAACGACAATGGTTCGGTGTAGTCGTTCCGGAGGTCGTAAGCAGCGCATGCACCGGTACGTGGAGTGCCATACGTGCTCAGCGGACTCAAGACCTGAAAGCCTTGCGTAGAGTTGTCATGCGGCACATGCTGTTGAAGCGATCGAAAAGGTGTGGGAAGGACGCGCAGTGTGAAATGAATAGCTGTACTCTGATTGGCTCAAATCAGAAACATTACATGACCACCCCATCAATCATGCAGTTGTCTTCAGCGACTACATGTTGGCAACAAACGAATCCCATGCCCCACTCAAGGCATCAAGATCGACCTTTCCTGCCTCCTGGAGCCGGAATAAGGCATCCCTCCGTCCATGTCCCCACCCATTATCCTCAACAACGTCCGACGTTCTCTCTTTACTGGGACCGAATACTTTCACATTGCCTTTTGCAACATCATATTCGTCCCATGGTTTAACTTCGTTTGCAAATTTGATGAAGTCCTTGGCTAGGGCCAGGCCGACCCCCCTCTCCCTCTCTCCCATCTTTTCTTCGAAATTCCGGAACAAGAACGCAGCATCAAGCATGTGCGTCGAACTTCCTTTGAACACACCATCCCAAGGATTAGGCTCGTTGAATTGGTAGTAGTATGTCTTTCCAGGCCAAGAGCGGGCGAAGGAGAGGGCGGGGGCATAGTATGCGATGTCGGTCGCAAGATCGATTATGGATTGCATGGCCGCATCATCACCGGTGGTGGAAGTGATGCCATAGGCTTGAAGTACAGCTTCACTAAGAGAAGCGCCGAGGATTTTGGCGAAAGAGGCATGGAGCGCTGAGGCGATGCCGGGTTTGCGTTCTGCTAGCCCCATGAATAGGAGCACATTGCCCTAGTGCGCAGATTAGATGAGCTTAAACTGGTGGGGTATCATGTTCGAAGGCTTACATCGTGCTGGCAATCACCGATCATCAAGTCCTTGCACCATTGGCGACCGGGTACCTCAGCTTCCAGCTCTTTTGCATCCCGCGTCAGGCCCTTGAAGCTCGTCCTCACTGGTATGATATCACCATCTAAGAACGGTATCAGAGGCTCTGTCATGGGAGTGGCCACAACAAGGTCTTCAGGTGAGATTTTCGTGAGCTTCTCAATACGCTCTTCCACGGAAGCGCCTCCGAGATCAAGCGCCTTCATGATGTTGCCGTACGCCATCTCAGTGACCGGCTTGGGTAGTGGCTTGAGTATGATAGGCGTCCCGCTCATGGATATGGCGCGCTTGAAAAGAGGCTCTTGGGAATATAGCTGATCAAAGACAGCCACTGCAGCTTGTCATTTATTGAGATCTTTGAATGAGAGGAGACAAGGTAACTTACCAGCGCCGGCACTCTCACCGAAGACAGTGACATTCCCGGAATCTCCGCCAAAGCCTCCAATATGTGCTGAGATCCATTGCAACGCACACTTCTGATCGCGAAGCGAGTTATTACCCGGGTATCCGGCCTCTCGAAGTTCTTCAGACGTCAAGTTCCCTAGTACTCCAAGGCGATAACAACATCTAGTTAGGTCTGAACCCTATGCAGCAAAAGCCATTGGTCACTACTTACTTGATGTTGACAGCAATGACGTGCATCTGAAGCTCAGCTGATAGCTTGACGATGCGAGCTGGATCGTACTGAGGCCAGTGGTTTCCACCCATGAGGAACCCCCCTCCATGAATAAAGACCAGGACAGGAAGGGGCTTGCCGGTCTTCGTATCCGGAACCGTGATGTTGAGATTGAGGCATTTTGTCCCGGACATTGGCGGTGTGGCCGGGGCACCGATACTTTGCTGAATGAGGATGTTCTGCTCGAACTCGCAGCCATCCATAGAAGGAGCACGGGGTCTATGCCAATCAGCAAGGTAATGAATGTACGCTATGTTCCGCATACTCGCCCATATCCTGTAGCATCAATCGCATCGACTCCGTAATCCTCCACCATCTCCGGGACACTCAGCTGGTCTTTCAGTGAGGCGTATCTTACACCCAGATATTGTACCACCCCATCGCCGTTCTTCCCCTTGAACTCGCCGAAAGGCGTCTTGATAATCGTCGTCATCATCAAAATTGGAGCGAATCGATTCTGAACTTATAACGAGAACACAAAGCTCTTTTTTGGCTTATCTCCTGCTCTTTTGTATCTTCGATGTCCTTGTGCAGGACACGGCGAGCTCCCGGTGCTGGTCTATTGCTGGCAATCGCATCGGGCGTAACTGCGCCCCAATACCCACGTCAATGTGTCTCTTTACAGCAGGTAACCATTGCCGAATCATATCATCTCGCAAGAGCCACCATCATAAGCGTAAAGGCTAGGATCATGGAGAGGTCCGAAACGACGTGAGAACGTGCGGCGCAGTACCTGTAACCGGCTAACCCAAACGCGGATAAACGGGCCACTGACCATCTTGCTCGAGATCCATCATGCGACCTCCTAACCTGAATTTATCCTTTAGGGAGTATTCGCGACCAAATTTTGGGTTCGGGTGACGTCCAAGTGAGGCGGAGCCGGTGGTGCTGGCGCTACGAACTTGCCGTTCTTGTCTGCGTCCACCCCTTGTGGGGCAGTGCGGGGAAAGCGACCCTCCGGGCATGTTCTGCCACAAGAATGCAAAAAAATAGAAGATAGTGTAAACATTCGATGATTGAAACTAATTGTCTCATCTGTAAACGCATCAAATACCATGCCCCAAGAACGCAACGCGGAAGGCCGAACCTTCATCCGCCACCCCAACAACCAACAAACGCACTACATCCGCGACTCATTCGTCGACCCGTGGAAACCACACGAAACAATCCTAATCCAGCACGGTTTCGGACGCCATGCAGAGTTCTGGTACCACTGGATTCCCGTGCTGTCGCGAAATTACCACGTCATAAGGCGTGATCTTCGTGGCCATGGGTACTCTTCATATCCCAAGGAGGGCGTGAAATATGAGTACAGCGTCGATACCATTATTGGGGAGATAGTAGACACGTTGGATCAGCTGGGTGTAGAGAAGTGTCATTTTCTGGGAGAAAGTACAGGTGGGATGCTGGGAGAGATCATGGCCGCTAAGTTAGTCTACTTCATCTCTTCCTTACATCTCGTATTCATTCTCCTCAAACTAACACGAGTTCAGATACCCCGACCGTCTCCTGTCCCTAACAATCTGCTCAACGCCAACTCATCTACCTCCCCCGGCTCTTCAATTGTTCGCCTTCAACCATGGCGACTGGCCCACTGCATGCCGCACTCTCGGTGCCAGAGGATGGGCCGAAGCGCTCTCAAAAATCCCCGGCACCATTCCCATCACTGATGCTTCCTACCTCCCTTGGTATCTGGGTCAAATCGGTATAAGTTCTGGCGAGGGTCTCGCGCAGTATGCAGAGTTCCTGTCAACGTTAGATGCACGACCGTATTTGGAACACATCAAGGCGCGAACGTTGATTTTGGCGCCTAGTCAAAGTGCGGCGACGAGTGTGGGGGAGCAGAAGAGTATTGCAGGGAAAATTGAAGGGTCGAAGCTAGAGGTGATTGGGGGATCAGGGCATGAGATTTACGTCACGGAAGCCCAGAAGTGCCAAAGCGCATTCCTAGACTTCCTTACGAGTCTGAAGTGAGAAGAGTAGCATTGCAAAACAGGGATGCTCGTATAGCTACTTTGAGTACATCCTATCACCAATACACGACCTGTTCACATCGATTCTGCTGACCAGATCACCACCCAGCCTCTTGATGTCGTTAAGAACTGCCCTCTTGTTAATGTGAATTCCAACACTTTTCTCGTTCATTCCCTTTGGCTCGCCATCACGACTTCTGACGGGAGCACTGTTCCACCCAGCCTTCACCTTGAAGGCGCGTTGCCTGGATACAAGCGGATTCCACAATCCTGCAATGCGATCCAGAGATTCTGGATCCCAGAACCACAGCACCGCATCCCCAAATACGTTTTGAAGATCTTCCACAAAAAGTGGCACAAGATCCGTTTCGGCACCGAGTGAGCCCTTTGGAATCAGCTGGATTTCGAGGTTCTTGTATTTCGGTTCCGACTTCTTGTCCTTTGAGACTCTAGAGTATTTGGATGAGATGTGAATGACGAGGTCGTAGTCTCGGATTTGAGATATGAAGAGCGACTCTGGCGGCAAATCGGCTGTTGCTGTCTCTTTCCCATTTGCTGCAGCCATGATATGGTCCTCTTGGGCGCGGATAACCGTCGTAGCTGCTTTGGCAAGTGCGGTCATTCTAGCCGCCACGACTTTTTCAGGCCTCCCCATATCCGTCCATGTATTACCGCTGGTGTCGATATTCGTAGCCGCAAAGAGGACAACACGATTCATCACGGGGTCAATTTGCCGCCACGCCTCAAAACGCGTCTGCACCTGTTCCATATCTTCTAACTTCATGGTCCCTTTTCCATAGCTCTCTGATTCGGCGGAATTGCTGGGCATGGAAGAGGAGAAGTCGACCACTAGCGGGACGTGTCTCCAGTCCCAGCGGGCGATCCAGGCTAGGGTCCGAAGGAAGCCAGTTGTAGCACATGAAGGTGTAGGCCAAGGATGCGGCTGCAAAAAAGTTCTTACAACCAATAGCTCAACCAGCTCTGGTGCGAAGTGAGGCAACATAAGGTGACATGCAAACCACTTCTTCGTCAATCTAATGGCCGGCGAGAGCGCGGGATAGCGGGTGCATAAGTTCTGTATGGCTTGCGTATGAGACAAGACCTGTATGAACTCACGCTTGTACAAAGCAAGTGCAGTAGCGGAGGACTCGTGAGAGTGTACATCTAGGGACTTATCCTTGAGCTGACGCTCAAGAAGCGTTGCTTCGCGATCGTGATAGATTCGTAAGCGAAAAGTGAACCCCGTCCGAACCGTGATGTCAAGGTACGCTTGGTTGTGTGAGGGCTGTGATGGATTCTCGAGACCAACACGAGTGGCAACTCCAGAGTGTGCAGCAGAAAGCAGCTCCGCAATTTTGAGAAGGAATGCGGTCTTCGTTCGTTGTATAGCGCATAGATCATCCGGCCATCGTGCGGAAGCTTCGAACTGAAGGACAATGGATGCTGGCCTACTGAGAGGTAGATTGATGGACGCATAGCGCAGTTGTTCATCTGCAGCTCGAATATGCCGAATTTGAAGAGGAAGACCTTCGAGCTCGCGTATATCCTTTTCGATGCTTGTAAAAGCATTCATAGCGAGCGAAAATGACGCGATACCCGATTGGCCTTGGATACGGCCTGAGGCGATGAGAGGCGCAAAGGAGTCGTTCACGAATTCCGCGTTCTCAGCAATCTGAGAGTCTACGTGTCTCCCAAGAACATGAAGAGATATTTGCTCCAGAATTGTGGCGGTAGTATCTTTATTCGACCACACCACGCTTTCCAAGATGCTGCCATCCTTGAAGCGTCTGAGCTCAGCCTTGTCGCCCCAGAATTTACGGAAAGATGCTGCTTCCTGTTTGTTCTCTGCCGCTGGGCCATAGTCAATGGTACGGTGAGCGTTTGCTGGATCGATTGCGAAATTGATTAGAATATGCTTTTGTTGACTTTCAGGAGGCTTGGGTGTCGAAATGGGCCACGCGCCACTATCCGGGAGTGTGAATGTCACAGTCGTGACTCTGTCGGTGAGTGCTCGTATGAGAGTGCTATAGATCTTATTACATGCCTCTCCAAGCTTCCCATTATAGTCATCGCTTTTGGGATCAAATTCGAACGCGGATAGTGGTAGTCCCAAGGTTGCATCATAGCGATATCTCAACAGATCGGTTCTTAAGATAAAGGTCGAGTCGAATTGATCGAACACGGAATCGCCGAGCGCGTCGACGGTTGTCTTCGCTTCGAACTGCAGCTGAGAATATGACCTTATCGTCATCTTGAAGAGGATATTCAGACCACGGGGTCCATCAAAGAAGACAGGGGCGCCACTCGACTTGGGGAAATCTACATCGCGTGATTGGAGTGTAAATGGCTTCTTACACAGGTCGTTACGAGCCAGGAACTGTACTGTGGCCTTGAACAGCTGGTAGCTGCTATATCCTGGAGACAGAGGTGCCGTTCCAGGTCTAGGACTGGGCTGCAAGAGAAGTGCAGTGATGGCGGCCCATTCAAAGTTGCCGAAGCCGCCTTTGCGCAGACTGCTGCCAAAGCCACGCTGCCTCAACCAGATACGACCCAAGATGCACGCGTCTTTGAAAGCATCGCACTTTTCAGATACGGCATGCAGAAGCTTGAGATAGGATGTGACGGTAGCATCGGACCGGAGTGTGCTGTTGTAGAAAGGAGTCGGTGCAAGAGGCTTGGTCGCGGGTCCATCATCATCCTCCCCCTTGGGTCGTACGCAATTGGACTTCGGAAGCAGCTTTGCCCCAGGAAAGGTCTCTTCGGAAACAATGGGGAGGATGTTGATTCGGCAACTCGAGCCCGACGAGTCTGGAAAACCACTGCCACTTGGGTCTATGACTATGACCGGTTGGAGATGATTTCCGTTCAATGTGTCGAACGAGACCTTGAAACTGTGCTCTTTTGACGCTTTGATCCCAGCGGCCAAGCAAGCCAGATAATAGGCGCGCTTGTAGAAGTAGCGGAAATTGAGGTAGTCCTTCTCCTGGAAGATGGCCTTGGGCATGACCACCACCAGATCAATCACCACACCACCATCCGTGCGCGTTGCCGTCTTGAGGGGATAGCTTCCGGTCGCATTTATGCTCGAGGGGCGCTCGTATTGGAGTTTGTATTTTGCGTCTTTCGGGGGGCGCGGGCTCGGGAAGGGAATGGCCACTCCGGCCGACTCCAGCGTCTTCTCAGCTTCGGCTATCTACCTGCGGTCAGCAACTGGTGGACATGCACGAATAGGGTGTGGCGTACCGACGCTGGTGCGCGGCTGGGAAGGTGCTCGATTAGGCTCTTCAGCATACGCATAGCCTTCTCCGCCGAAGCCTCCTTCTTTCCGTGCTTTAACTTGACTTGGTCCAAGAGCTCGTTGACCTGGAGCTTGAACACGTTGTTCTTGAACGACTCGGCCGTGAAAACTCCATCGCGAGGTTGAACGTCTTGGCGTTTGTGTGCCTTTGCGGTATTGTCTGTCTTCGAGACAGTGGCGGGTGCGCATCGGAGTACTGGTTCGGACATGTTATCCTGCTCTTCCGGCTCGCCATTGCTCGCCTCCTCGTCGTCGTCTCGCTCCTCCGGGGCGTCCATAGAGACATTGCTGGCCTCGCTGTCCTCGCTCGAAAGCTCCTCGTCCTTGGTCTCTTCCAAGAAGTTGGCTTCGCTCTCATCGCTCCCGTTATCATGCTTGATTTTTCTTCGTTTTATCGCGGGCGCCATTGCGGTTGCCGTCGTGTGATATGGTATCCTGGGATCACACTGCGGAAATTTTGCGCCAGCAACCCGTGGCGCATGGACCGTGCATGTGGCTGGTTGGCCTTATCGATAACTTTAAATTTTCTAGCCGAGATCGGAATCGGAACTAGCAACCGCTCCAGTACCGAACAACCATCGCCGTCGCGCACAGCTTTCCCTCCCCCCGTATTTCTCCAGACGTTGGCTGCATCTTTTCACTCGAGCCACCGGACATATCGTACCATCACTTGTCTCTCGTCATGAGTATTCCTGTTTCATCACCACAGAACGAAGTGGAGGTTGGCGAGAGCATCCCGCCCATGACAGCGCACGTGAGTCACTGGTTTACTGGCTTCAATTTTTTGGGCTGTCACTCTACTAACGAGCCAAGGCTGTCAGCGTCTCGCTACCAACATGGCGAGCCAACGTTGGGTATGAGGAGGGCGAAGAATGGGTTCTGAGCAAAATGAAAACGGGCTACCCAAGGTACGAAGCCACAGCCACCTTGTAGCGGCACTCGTTGACAATGTCAGGTTCTTCATACATAAGACCATCGAGCGCCTCGCCAAAGCCATAATAGGGAAATACGGCCACTCGGGAGAGCGAGCTCTACTGTTCCCTTCACCTGCTACGGCGGCCAGATGCAAATCCTTCTTTGCCACACAGGCACCCGCTCTTAGCCAACAAGTGCGAATCGTGGACCTTGTCCCACTTTCAGAAAAAGCGCGCGCTGAGGAACTCGCGCTGATATCTCCCAAGATATCCGCAGTATTATTTCCCGAGGAGCACTTCAAGATCGCGAAGACATTTTGGCAACATTCTGGCGATGGCGTGTCTAGCCGGAGGGCAGAGTATTGTTTGAGCTTATTTGAGAAAGGCGTCTTGGTCGATGTCAAGACGATTGATGGGATGCCTACATTGTGCAAAGGCCCCAAGCGTTATCAAAAGAGAACATCGGTCGACTTCGACAGCGCTGCAGGCACGCGCAACGGCAAGACTGACCCTCACGACCCCACGCAGTTTGTTGAAGAGCGATTTGGCCGCAATTTGGATCTCTCCCAGGCCGCAAATGCGAAGACGGCAGTAAGACGACGTATAGCGGGCTCTTTGACAGCAGACGTTGGCTTGACGGAGGCTCTGTCCCTAGAAAAGGACATTGACAGGACTAGAAAGGTCGCCGACTTCTCCGAAGATGACGTTTACTTATACCCCTGCGGCATGAGTTCGATATTCAATGCGCATAGGAATCTCATGGCAACCAAAGGACCGCTAAAAAGCGTTGTGTATGGGTACGGACACTCCCTACATCCAAAGTGCCACCACTCATGAATCTAGGTTTCCTTACATCGATACTCTCAAGATTGTAGAGAAGTTCGGTCCAGGATGTCAATTTTACGGATTCGGCTCCACGGAAGAGCTGGATGACCTAGAGAAACGACTGGAGAACGATGAGCGATTTCTCGCTCTCTTCACTGAGTTCCCAGGAAATCCACTGCTTCGCTCACCCGACCTTGAGCGCATTCGTCTCTTGGCTGACAAATACGACTTTTACGTGGTGGTCGACGAGACTATTGGAAACTTCATGAACGTCAATGTTCTCCCTTACTCGGATGTTGTGGTCAGCAGTTTGACCAAGGTCTTCAGTGGTGATAGCAACGTCATGGGAGGAAGGTATGTATGGTACCAAAGACTATCACGCGGCAACCCTGACCTTCTCCAGCCTCGTCCTTAACCCAAAGGGCAGGAGCTACAAAGAGCTCAAACGTACCTGGACGCACGATTACGAGGACAATCACTGGGCTGAAGATAGCATATTTCTCGAACGCAACAGCCGTGATTTTGTCTCACGCATTGATCGCATCAATGTTAATGCGGAAGCTATCTGTGACGTTCTCCGGGCCCATCCTCGTGGTAAGTGAAATCCGCCCGGGAACTATCTCAGAGACTAATCTAACTGCTTCAACAGTGAAGCAAGTATACTACCCCAAGTACAGTGAGACACGATCCTACTACGACAAGTGTCGCACACCTCATGGAGGATACGGAGGATTGCTATCAGCTACGTTCTACGCAAGAGGGGATGCAGTAGCGTTCTTCGATAATCTAGATGCCGTGAAGGGGCCTAGTCTTGGAACCAACTTCACGTTGAGGTATGTCGAACCTAACAAGGATTTTTCGCAATCTTGAACGGATGTACACTGATCGTGCTGCAGTTCACCATACGTCATACTAGCTCACTACGGTGAACTAGACTGGGTAAGTCCCATCCGCGAAGTTGGCGAAAATGCGCAGCTGATACTTGTAGTGCGCATCTTGGGGTGTAGAAGCGGATCTAGTGCGCTTCAGTGTTGGCTTGGAAGAGACAAGCAAGTTGGTGCAAACCTTCCAGCGTGCTCTAGAAACTACTTCCGACTGATGCAATGTCACTGCGACGTACTGATCCACCCATAGAATCCTCAGCAAGCGTACACTAGTTTGCTCTGTCATACGAACACTTCACATCTGTCTTCTACTACTCTCACCGTCCAACAGGAGTCCACATGCTTCATCAACGGCCTGTATCATGTCTGGCGAATAATTCATACCTTCCAGCAAGCCTTCGCATTGAAAACTCGGTCCAGAACGACAAAAAGAAATAGTATGATGCCTAGATCTACCGCAGCATATGCCTACAGTTGCCCAAAGCTAATCGGAAGCTACTCTTTTCGTACTAACGTACGCTGTACGTTGTGTCCGATATTTACGGCCGAACGCATTCCAGTACTTGCCCGAGAGCGGAATCGCTCTAGCAGCGAATACGAACTCCACAGCTGGTATTTGCGCGTTAATATGTAGGACTTAGTAGTGTATTGCACGCGACAAGCATTGATGTTGGCTCTGGGGGGCTGGCTGAATTGGCGATTCGAGATGCTCAAAGAATGGATAGCCGGTCATGAAAATGCATGAATTACAGACAGAACCGCGCAGGCCGAAGACTTCTAGTTGAACCAGGCGTGGTATTAGAAATACTCGGTCACTTGACTCAGTGCCCATTGGCGTCTGCAGCTTACAATCCCAGTCCACTACACTGCATCAACATGGTTTTCTGGCCGGGATTGTGACCATGGATTTCCGCATGTAGAAGGGCGTTTGCCGTTTCAGCGGAGATGCTGTGCAAGCACAGTACCACAGCGTCGGAAAGGTAAAAGCGTTGAAGGAACTCCTACTGCATACACGAGGCTGACGGACCAATAGGCCCCGTGCAATGCCACTGTTATTGCATCTTTTCTGCACCGGCGTGAGTTGAAACCCGACGCGTCATAGTCTGCAATACGGACGCACGTGGACATACTCTGCAACCGGGCTGTGACCTTGGGTCCTGTCCTGGTTGCGTGGCTTGATATGGCGTCGCTGTACGGTGCAGACCCGTACGTCATCGAATTTCTGACGGTGGTGGCTGAGTGTTTGAGAGTCGATCATCTGTGCGACAGATACAAGGACGGATACGCTGTCCCAGTCCCATTTGACTCGATAACCTTTGACGGGCCTCTATCCATCAGGCAGCGGTGAAGAGCGACCGGCTATTGGCTTCAGTTTATAGCGAACATGGTCCTTAAAGCATTCCCATAGATTCAGGAAGAGCCAGCGCTGTCCAGGGAGCTCATCTTTCATGCTCAAACCCGTGCAATTTGAACGGGATGTAGTTACGCACGCGCCGTTCACGCATCTTCAACTGGTTCTTGAAACTTGGAGGTTGCGTCGAAAAAACCAAGGGCCGGAGACTACAATTTACTCGGACGACTGCTGGCGCTGAACCGGATTTCGACTACCATCCTCCAACACTAAAGATGTATGCTTAGTCTTCTATCGGGTTAAGTCGGCGTACACTGCCTTAATTGACTAAGAAAAATTTCGCGATCGGATCCAACTCGCACCATAGCCAAAATCAAAGAACGATTGCTGCGCCACGGATACAAAGCCAAGGGATGGCTATTGTGGGGAAATGAGGGTCGGTTACACCGACGAGTACGAGATCTGCTCGAGGATTGTGCAGAAGTGAGCCGCAGCAATGCAAGCTTGAATCGAACGCCACCGAGGTCGACCTCATAACGTCACCCTCCAAGTCTTGCGCTCATCCTACATACTTCCTACGGAGACGAAAATGAGAGCGCCGATGCATCTTACTGTCCGAGTCCAGCATCAGACAAGCTCCATTGCCGACGGACGGCGTTTGATGTCGTTCGACCCTGGATGATTATGCGGCATTCCCCAACGCGCCTTGACGGTCTCTAAGACTCGGCCTCCGGTAGGATTAAAACCCCGACAGGACCGCGGATACTGTACCCAGCACTGGTGGACAGGTCGGCAAACTACCCAACGGAGCGTGGACCAATACAAGCTAGCGAGGCCTGACCGAACGAAACGTCCAGCTTACAGTAGAAACATGATACACGCCCTCATGTTTCGTCTCGCAACACTGCCACACGGTGTTGAAACGTGATGGACAACAGCCTGGCACCATCATGCGCTTGTGCTGTGGGAGCTGACTAACCAGACGACGTGTCTTCATTTTCCCGTCGCCACGGTTAGAGTTAAGACCAGACCAAGGCTGGCCCAGGTGCCGTCTCCATGCTCGTAGCGTACAAGCACCGTCACCGTTCGGACCACAACCGCCACTAGCCTATCACGTGATTTATACGAGCGGGTTTGGGACTCGGGGCGGGAATTAGCGCCTAACTGACGACCACCCCCAACCACGCACGATATCGGCTTGTCTGTTTTGGCCATGGGCGTCTGACTGTGCCAGTTACCCCCCTTCCGCACCGCGTTCAGTACGGTGGTGACGCCTGCCGTGCTTCGGTACGGCTTCCAGAAGCCCTCGTCGCTGCATTTCCGGCTCCCTAACGTATGGACCTCTGGGAGGCGTGACGTACCCAACATCCGCCCACCAACCCATCGCGGCTGGATCAACGTGATGGGCGCGGGCGACGGTCGTCAACGACCGGAATTAGAAACACAGCGTCTCGCATGATGAAGGGCTCTCGATGATGAACATTCTCCAAACAGCGATCGCGTGGCTGAGCTGCAGTTGAGCGTACCTCTCCCCATCTTCGCGC
Organism: Lentithecium fluviatile CBS 122367; assembly: GCA_010405425.1. Lineage (NCBI taxonomy): Eukaryota > Fungi > Ascomycota > Dothideomycetes > Pleosporales > Lentitheciaceae > Lentithecium > Lentithecium fluviatile. The sequence continues at coordinate 783,827 of MU005578.1, read as the reverse complement.
GAAATGACGGGTGCACGCGCCACAACCCCCAAATTCACCCAAGCCCTCATCGCATCGACTGTGTTCTGCGTCGCTCGGCCTGTGCACCCCTTGAAACACCCAGGTCACCAGCGTCTGGAAACGGAAGTCCATCAGCTGTGCCAGCGGCATTCCGCACGCGCTGCATCCAGAAACGACGGCAGAGCGCGCGAGAGGCGAGCGGCACACCGGCAGCCGGGCAGCGCTCAGGCTTACCCAGTCGACGGCTAGCCAGGCGCGGTCCCCGTCCAGCAATGGCACGCCTGCGTGCATCATGTCTTGAGCCTCTACGCAGTACGCCGTCTGGGACGCGTCCCATCTACGGCATCCATGGTGCTGGCCCCTCTCAATCACCGCTGCAGCCTCGACAACTCGCTGACCTCGCCCTTGGACTCCATCCTCACCCCGACGCTGACATGGGCCCTCGTTAGCGCACGTTCCGCCACTAAACGGCCGGGAGCTTGGCCCGCACGGGCGGTCCAGGGGTGTCATCCCACAAGGCACCAACCAGTCACCAGCCGCTGTGCCGGAAATGTGATGTTGGCCTCGCAGCACGCTTGTAATGTAACGGGCGCTCAATGCCTATACCAGTATATACCCTCCAGCACACCCTGGACCATGGCGCAGGCCGCCGCTCGAGAGCCAGATCATGCTGTGAGTCTGCCTTGCGAGTCCTCATGCTCTTTTCATAAGGCTGTTATAAACCCATAGACATTATCCCAATGCAGGAACACAAATGTATGTTTGCCCCCACTACTAACCTTTAAACACATGACGGCCTCCTCTTGTTGATCATGACCCCACGGTCTCCCAAACCACACCACCCACCACCACCCAAAACGACCACCTTCTCACGAAGACTCAGAAACCGCGCCGACCAGAATCTCTCCATCCAGCCGCCCGAGCTTGTCCAACTGAGAAGTTTACGTACGCAGCGCCGTGCCGCAACACTCCCTTCAGTCCGCCGCACATCTGTCAACTACCCCACCGAAGAAACACATACGTCCACCTGGGATCCAAATCTGCTGGACGCATATGCGCGCAGCACTACTTCGCATCCCATAGGATTGGTACAAAACCTCCACTCTGGGCTTCTCTCCCAACCGCTAGATCTTGCAACTTTCCACACCGATCGTGCTTCACCTCCCACTTTGGCTTCTATCTCGACAGCTCAAGACTACGAAGCACTACCATCATCGGATTCAGACCTTCTTCCCTCGCCGTTACCCTCCTTATCTGGTAGTCACACTGCTACCGAGTTCGACCTTCGTCTCTCGGTGGAGCCTGAGCATCCCCACAATCCCTCTCTCGAGCTGCAAGATATGAGGTACAGTCCCCAGCCCAGTGCATCGCAAAACGACTAACCCTCGCAGCACTTTGGGTTTCATGATGGCGCCCGCGCAATATGGCATGGACCATTACGGATCCCCCCCACCTCTTGACTCTCCTAGTAAGCGACGGGATCCCTGGCTGTTTGGACGGAGCGGACGAACTGACCAAATTAGGCTACCCACCGATAAGCCAGTCGTACACGGAATCTAAGCATTCGACATCAACGTCTTACGCGCCTTCTTACATCGCAAGCTCTAGCCTGCAAAGCCAAAGTCAACCGCGGAGATCAACCGAGCAATCGCCTCTCCCACCGTACCAAGCACCATCGATGCCGCGAAGTCCTTACCAACAACCAATGGGTCCAATGCGCACAAGTCCGTCTCCTATGAGCTACCCACCAGCATCTAGCGAGCCATCTCAACTGCTCAGCTCGGCGCCGTTGAGCTATGCATACCCTGCGGTACACACAAATCTCCCTGGCCAAACTTTGGGGAGTAACACATCAAGCTACCCACCGTACGTTCCTAAAAGTTCTACCTGAAGTGGGCCAATATATTGACAGCCTTAGACCTGCACTCTACCCTCCAAGCAGCTATGCTGTGAGCGAGTATGCGCCTCTTCCAACCACTCTTTACCCGGTCTCCACTTCGCCAGCTCCGTATCCGCCGTACGAGACCTCTCCGGGTATAGCATCACCAAGCGCTGGGGGTGTCCCCGGTAACCAGAGCAATGGGGTCATGCCTCGTATCCTTAATTCCCGACCAAAGCCTCAGTGCTGGGAGCATGGCTGCAATGGACGTCAATTTTCTACCTTCAGCAACCTCTTGCGACACCAGCGCGAGAAATCCGGTACTGCTGCGAAAAGCTACTGCCCCCGGTGCGGTGCTGAGTTTACGCGTACTACTGCGCGAAACGGGCACATGGCGCACGAGAAATGTAAGCCACGGAGGGCATCAGACACGAACAGGTAAGCAGTAAGGCTGAGCATGACACGCTCGGGCTTACTGCCAGACTTATCTCACGATGCATGAGGGCACGAATAGATCGGAGGTCACAATGCTTTCTGCCTAGTATTGGGGGGACCCAAGGCACACCATCGGCCCCAAGGACAGCTTCGCATGGAACCCAGATGACTCTGCTTGCATGGGCAGTTTGACCACCGAGGCGCATCGTGGCGCCCGGCTTCCCCTTAACACCACACAATTTGCAGCCATAGACGGCACGGCGTAACGAACTTCTTCTTGGGATATACCACTTGTTCAGATACAGGATTACAAGACACGGGCAACGTGCATCACACCGGAGTTATTTGCAGCGCAATCACATCGCATTCGCAGCTTGGAAAATTTATCATTATTCGAAAGTCGGGTTCAACTGCTTTTCTTGGTGCATATGGTGGGACTTTTTATTTTATGTTTTCATTGTGCGATACCCGTGGTTTGAAGCGGGCTCAAGTGCTGAGCCTGTCTCGTACGAGAACCCCAAAACCTTTTTCTTCCAACGGTTAGGGATCAATAGAGGTGGACGGCAGCGATGGATGCGCGTGGGTCACCTGCGGGCTTTCGGGGTCTTGTACCTGCTAAGTCGGGTTTATGGGCGAAGGTTGCCGCAGAAAGCTATTGCCGGAAGGGGTCGAAGATCGTGAGCTAGCTGGAGCGGGGAAGTTCGAGAAGGAAGGGAGGCAACCTCGGACCGTCTTGCCAGTCGTCGCCCAGGCTATGCAACGGCTACTTTGAACAAGAGCCACGTCTGAATAGGAGGAACGCGTCTGTACAGCACGAGTCGATGTCACCTCTAACTAGAAAGGCTTGAAGTGACAATATCACAGCGAGGACCTCTTCGAAGAGTTAAAATTCATTCAGCCTGGATCCTTTAGGCCGCAGTCTCGACACCAACTACTGGTTGCATGTGATTCCCTACAAGTGTTGTGTCTTCGAGATTGCCTACTGAACGGCAAGTGCCATGAGCGAAGGTCGGCGAACAGGCCGAGCTCGAGATGCCGCTTGCGGGACCGGCTGAGAGCCTGCTAGCGGCATTTATCCCTTTTGAGACAGCCAAAACCCCCTCATGTCGGTTGAACTTGAACGGTTTGCTGCGCGGCCTCGAAACAAGGTTGTCCGCAGACCCATCGTGCCGTCGCTTTTTCGCGCGATAAATGCACACCTCCAACACACACACACACACACACACACACACTTCAAGTGTCTCCCCACCACGTCAGCACCAATTAATTATCCAAACGTGAGACTAGCAGGGTCTTGGAGTCCAACACACGGACTACTCATTGTGGCGATTCGATTGGGGCGGGAAGCCTCAGACCGCTTGTTTTCGAGATACCGCCTTACCTGAGATCGGTCGGAGGTGGTTCAATTGGCTTACCAAAGCCGTATGCCAGGTCGGACCGGCAACTGGTCTTCAGGAGACACAAAGAGCGCCTGACATAATTTCCTGCATGTCTCAGTTGCCATTGCGCTCACTCATGTCATCTTTTGAGTGTTAGAGGGGAGACCGGCGTTAGATGGCGCGATGACAATAGCGTCGCTTGATTACGCTTTGGGGTGGTGTGTGCGGAGATCGTCGAAAATAGTCGCAGCGGTTAGTTTGTGCGAGAGTCACGTGCGGAGTCGGTTGCAGCACTTGGGTGTGAGTCTAGTTAGCGTCGAACGAGCTCCACATCGCTGGGAATAGACTAAAATTAAACATGAGTTTGACAGTCCCCAGTCGCGCCGTGTGGGTCCTGGGTGTACCCTTGGAAATTCTTAAATGCTAGCGACTACCTAGTACTGCATTCGGCGTGAATGCCTGATTGCTGGGAAGTATCTAAGAGCCTTGCGGATATTGCACGACAACGACGAGTCGCCTATTGTCCCAATCTAGGAAGTGGTCTCGTAGTCGCTTTTCCACTTACCGACGACATGGGGAGTGCTTGGCTGTTCACGGCATCGGGGAATTTAGGACCGTTGCTTTCACGATTGTGCGACGGACATTTGATGCAGGGTCAGAGTACCGTGTAATACCATAGCGTCACCTCTTCGCCAGGGGACGTCACCCCTTCTCCGACGATCATGTCATGGACGACATTTGGAGAATGCCATCTGGAGATTTGCAGTTCAAGCCGCCTGTGTAGAAGCACGCTCCAGCGAGGTTTCGATTGGCTGCGGAACATGGTCCGTGGCGCAGTTCGCGATAGTGACCGGCTGCGGCAATCCTTCGCTGGGAATCAAGTTGATAGAATGCTCAGAAAGGCGATACGATCACTGATCAAGCCGTTGCGGGCGGGTTGGACTCATCTTGCGATCCAAAACTTACCAGGATACCCTCGAAGACTGCCCGTGGTCGTTCATCATGTCGAAGGCGAGACCAGACGCGGACCTGTGCGAACGTCTCACGCCCGCCAGAGTTCAATGCGTTTTGTCGTACGCTATACCGATCTCGTGCTCTGCGGCCCGCGCTGTGAGGTTGAGCACGGAGCTAGCCGGCGGCACCGTTGGTTTGCCCAGATTGTGCGCTGTGAGTGGACAGGCCGTTCGCTGCGCCGCCGTCTCGACTGAGTTCTGACAGGATCTGACGATTTTGCTGACCACGACAGGGGTTGTCCGTGTGAAGAAGCCGGCGGCGGCTACGCGGGAAGGATGGCTGTCACGAAATGTGGGCTCCACGTGAGGACTTGGATGGAAATGCAATCCTTTGCGAGCCAATCGAGGGTCTGCGTCTCCGACATCTGATAATCTAATCTCGAGACGGGATAGTGCACGAGGCTTTCGCAGCTTGCATCAATGGAGCCCTCCATCCATCCACGCATTGTTCCACACGCCCGCGCAGCGGAAACAAGACCACCGCTGGCGAGGCCGGCGTCATAGGGCTGCGTTCCGTGTCACGGAGGCTGTCACAAGTCCGCTGGAACCCACAACCTTCGTGCGACCATGTGCGGTCTCGCTTGTCCGGCCCGCATAGCGAGTCATCGCGGCGAAGTGGTCTCCATTGCTGCATGGCTCGCTGCGCTACCAGCGGCATGCAGAATATCAATTTCGCAAACTGCTGCAGCTGCCATTTTCGCCCCTGCGCCAGCCAACTGTTGGGTTGCATGGGACTCCTGCGTCGACGCAATCGAAGGTGTCGAGAACTTGCATGGAAGGCATGTGCAAGAGCGCACTCGCGCAGGCGCTTAATCCGCACACGCATGCAGCATTAGCTGACGCCATTAAGCACCCCGCAGAGAGGGCCTTCCGGGCCCTTCCCAGCTTCTGCGTTGTTTCAAGGGTGCATCGTGCGTCTCTCCAAGGCACCCGTCATGGCCAGAAGAAGCGGTGTTCGCCCGTGTCAGAGACGAATTGTGCCCGTGATAGATGGCATGCAACTGCATGGGGACGCCCATGCGATGCGATGTTGACTCATTAGACCGGTTTGATCGAGGTTACACTGGTAACATTGCATCGCTTCCGGGCTAGTGGCCACTTTGCCTGCCGGCATTCACAGTGTTCCGCCATCCAGCGCAACGGACCAGTGCCCCAGGACGCACGCAAGCTAGCACGGCAAGTCGTTTCCCCAACGGTCGCCTCAGGCAGGAACTGTGCCGCTTCCAAGGGAACAGTCGGAAGGAACACGAAGCGCACATAACGGGAGGAAGAATAAGAAGACAGATCTAAATGATCCTTTCTCAAGCCTCCAGCCACGCAACCTCCCAGACGCCAGAGTCGTTTCGATGAAACGCTCTCGTTCTACAATCTGCAAAAGGTATCTGGGCGAGCACCGTATTTTTGGTGAGGCTGCCCGCAAGGCTCCAGCGATCATCCAGCTGCTCGGACCCGAGTCTGCTACCATGTCGTCCGACGCCGGGCCGGAGAACGTGGGCCGGCCGATACGGTGACCCTGTCGGCTAAAGCCTACTGCCAGTAAACAGTAAATACTGCTAGCCTCTTAACCCTGGACGAACGCGCGAGAGTGCGGGCGCGACACCTGGCACCAGCTCTTCGTCGGCCAACAGCTCGCTCAATATCCTCTTTGAGCAAGCAATGCGATGGGGCGGGTACTGCGCCGACCCAGCTCTGGCCTGGTCCGTCCCCGTCGGAATCGGTGTTTAGCTAAGCTGCGCATTCATCTGAGGAAGGCGTTCATAGCGTCTCGTAGGAGATTGCCCTCCAGAATAGCGAGGCAGATCGGGGCCCGAAACTTCACAGCGTTCGCACGTCTCCAACACCTATCGTTAGTCTTCATCTAGCGCATTATCGCTGGTGCCATTATCGAAAGAGCAGCGTCGCAACAGCAGGTCTCCTCGAAGACCTTGAAGACAGTCTTGGCAGGCAAAAAGATTGCCGTATCCAATGGCCCCACATCCCTCCGCGCTCTCGTGTTGGGGTAACGGACCTATGTGCGTACGGCCTGATGAGGTTAGATGCAGCGACATGGTGGCTGCGACACGAACTGTAGCCTTAGGAACGGATAGACTTTCGGTATCTCCGATGCTCCAAGAACACTTGCAGCTATTTGGAATATCAAGTGGAACATGCCGCCACGTATTGTCAAACAAGTCATAGTGTAGAAGTGGGAAGTGCACTTGGGGGTGAAAAAGGCTCCAAATCTGGTACCTTTGGCGCCAGAGCCAGTATCGTACGAGTATGACGTGTACTGAGTATATCGCGTCCCGCAGGGCGGCTTACCTACGAATTGCCGAACTCGAGGAGTGTCATCTGCAATGAACAGTGAGCATGCGCAGCTGTGTCAGCGTAAGTTCCGTTATTTCACAACTGCGCGTCAAGCTTGCTCTATCATGATACAGACCATGCTTGACGACAAGATCAATACTACTCTCATCACGGAGGTGTGGCTCTCAGAGCTGCTGCTGCTTTTGCACCTTGCGTCTGCGCTCGCACTCCCTCTTGCAGGTACCCAAGCTCAACGGCTGGCGCTGCAAGGTGGTTTCGAGGATGTGACGAGCGGCTGTCAAGTGGGATTGGGACACTGAAGCGCGAGGTGACTCCATTCCGCCCTTCGCCCTTCGCCCTCCGATCTCGTTGGAGTCATTCAGGTGAAGTGGTTAATGAAATGTCACCTGGTCCTACGGACACGTGATCGGATTACGTGGCTTTCCCAGAAGGCTTGGCGGAAACTGCCACTAGGGTGACTCTTAGCCGACTTCAATTCAACCTCATCGAGCACCATTCATCTTCCCCCAAACATAATCTTGTCGAACTCAACGCAGAACTCCCTTTCCTACTTTGCAATGTTATCGGCTTAGCTTTTGTAGCCGAACTGGCTGCTGCAATCGCATCTCGCCACCAAATTTTCCCTCAGCATCCGCTTGATCAGGAGTCACTACACACGTTTGCCCACAACAGTCGCCAACATGTTTCCATTAATGGTTGTTCTCTTCAAGACATGTTTTTCACACACGAACTCCAGATCTTTATCTAAATCACACGTCTTCTGCCGCAGACGGCAGCACACGCCTTGAAATATCTGCCTAACAACGTTACGGGACTTATTACAGTCCACCGAGCCTAGAGACCGGAGCTTCCTACGGGACTACAGAATGGCTTCCATTTTTACATTTGACCCCGATCCACCGCGGGTTGCTAGTCCTTGGGCTGCAGCAACCCCACCACCTGGGCGATCGCCGAGGCAAGTGCCCGCTCAAGATCCCAACAGCGTTCTGCCACAGGGCGTCACAAACCAAAGTCTTAGAAACGACATTGGCTCAAGTCTGGATGTGGTAGATTATGGGTCCATAACCAGACTGGAAGCTGAGCCGCAAGAAGGACCAACGGAATACAAACTGCATTTGCTACTCCGCAGACGGCGATCCTTCACCCACACCAGCACCAGACGCCATGTGTCTGGCTCACTACGTCGTACTGAGCCTTCTGTGCCAGTGCCTGTGGGCCGAAGTGTGTCGGAGTCTGGCTTGCATGCCAGCACTTTGCCGCCTCTCACTTCCACGCCCCCGAGTTCAACTCAATCCCGCCAGCATCGTCTGGAACAACTCACCACCCAAATGTTGTGGCGTTTGCAGCAAACATGCACCCACCACACAAGCTCGTCAACTACTGGGGTTCTGTTGCACTTTCCGGACGAGGCGCAGCTTGATGCACCCATCACACCCCAGCGACTCTACCCGGGGCTAGAAGAAAGTAGGGGGGCGCTTTACGAGATTGGTGTCGCCGACGATGGCGAGCTTGTTGGGCTCGCCCAGGATGAAATGGAGGAGTCATTGGATAATCTGCGGGCCATGGCCGCAAGCTTGGGGTGCCGCGTGGAGGTGCAGCGCATGGTCTCGGTTGGAGAGTGTGAATGGGTCGAGAACGCCGGGATGCCACAAGCGCAAGCTAAGAAGTCGAAGCTATTGGTCGCTGAGGCTTTGGTTTGTCCAGATCAGCATCTGATTGACCAGCAGGATCCTACGGATCCTACGGACGGACCACCCCTGCCCAGAGTAGAGCCGAATACTCCGCATCATATCGAACAGCTGCGAGTCTCACTCACTGGTGCGACTATGTCGGGCAAGTCCAGTCTGCTTGGTACGCTGTCAACAGGGACCCTTGACAACGGAAGGGGAAAGAGTAGGCTGAGCCTATTGAGGCATAGGCACGAGATCGAATCCGGAATCACTAGCTCTATCACTCAAGAGCTAATTGGATATAATGATCTGGTCGGTGTGGAGGGGGGCAGAACTTCTGCGCAAGTGGTCAATTACGGCTCCTCAGACGTCTCTTCATGGGTCGATATACATGCAGCTGCAGAATCCTCATCGGCAGGGAGACTTGTATTTCTCACCGATTCTGCAGGCCATCCGCGGTTTCGTCGAACCACAGTACGGGGTCTCGTCGGCTGGGACCCACACTACACGCTGTTATGTATACCCGCGGACAATACTGAGAACTCCTCTGGAAAGATCAGCGCATCGCCGACTACGAAGGAGCTTCTAGGAGAGGGCGCTGCAGACTTAGACCTTTCCCAAGGGCAACTGCAATTATGCCTCGCCTTGGAACTCCCGCTTTTGGTGGTAATAACCAAATACGACTTGGCTACTAAAGCTGGGCTCAGAGCTGTGGTGTCCAAAGTCTTGTCCACGCTCAAAGAAGCTGGAAGGACCGGGCGTATTGTGGCAGATCCATCAAATACAATTCCCGAGGATCTTGATACAATAACCCCCAACGATCTTAGGGAGGCCAGGGGGATAGCACAAGCATTTAATGCTGCACCTCTATCAGTGGTGCCCATCATCTTAACTAGCGCAGTCACAGGCACTGGACTTAGCAAGTTACATGCCTTCCTTCGGGAACTGCCGGTGCCTCCTATTCAGAGTCCACCTACTTCCAGTTCCAATATCCTGTTCCACATCGAGGACTGGTACAGCAGGCCCACACAGAGGCTGAGGGCCGATGAACCAACGATTGTCGGGGGCCACTTGCGCTACGGCAGTCTCAGCATCGGAGATGAGCTGTTGTTAGGACCGTACCCTGCAGATGCAAGCTCGGATGATAGCGACTCTGGAAGTGGAAGATATTCATCGCGTAACTCTCCTGTCCCAACATCACGATCCTTCCCCGGCGCATTACACAGCCGGTCCACCACCTCGAGTTTGCAGTCGCGTTCGGGCTCGTCCTTACTCTTCGAATGGCGCCGCGTGCGCATCACATCCCTACGGAATCTTAGGCTCCCTGTTCACACACTGCAGGCCGGCCAAGTAGGAACAATTGGGATTGTAGCGCTCAGCGTGCCCATTGCAAGCCCTGCCATTGGCCGAATACGAAAAGGCATGGTCTTGACGCATGGGAATGCCAAAGCGCACAGAGTCATTTTCGTGCGCCTTGAAGGGACTCACGCGCAAGCAGCGAAAAGGTTAAGCATCGGAAGCACTGTTGTGATCTTTGTTGCTAGCGTAAGAGTAACCTCGAAAGTAGTCTCGGTAGTCCCAGTGTCCGAGCACAGCGCCGGTTCAACTCAAGGAAGCGTGGAGAATGAGGACGAAGGATTCGGGTTTGGGTTTAACTTCGACGACGATCTGGTTGGTGATCGTTCCGATAACAACGGGCGTGGCGCCTTGACGGCCGCTGCTGTTGTTACTTTTCAGTTCCTGGCTACTAGGGAGTTTGTGGAGGAAGGGGCAAAAGTACTTGCTATGCCCGGTGGGGGTCCGGGATTGACTGGCAGTACCGAGAGGGGAGCGAAAGGGGTTGCGGGCTTGGAGGGTTTCGTTGGAAGGGTTGTGAACGGTGAGCCGTAAGGGGAATTCCGGGCCGCCCACCTCGTAGTATGGAGACATGCCGGCCACGGAGCTGTCTCAGGTGATGATGTTGGTCAATTTTCGCTACTGTTGCTAGTTGGACTTCTTGGAATCTGAGAGGTGCTGGCGTGGGGTTGGCAAGCGTTGCATGATAAGTGTCGTATTTCTCATCGTCTCATTTCTCTCTAGGTTTGGCTTTCCGCAATTTTCCATTTCTTGTTAGGGATGAAGTCCTGGTTTTCGGCGATCTTCGGCGGATTAACATCTACGTCACGGATTTCGTATGCATATTTTTGCGGAAGTGCATTCTTTATGGTAATGGATAATGATGTAGACATATGGCGAGGGTCTGCTTCGATAGTGGCCAAAGCCATCTTGGGCGCCTGCTTGTGATATATTGCCTACTCAGATGCTACTTCGTCTACAACGCAAGGCCCTTCTGAACTCACTTGGTCATACAAAGATCCCGTGCTGTTGTCTCTTTATGGTATTTGAATACTGGATACGTAGACGTGTAAGATGCAAGAGCCTTACCGTGGAGCAGGCACGTGTGGAGACAGGGCAATGTATTCCAAATACTAGAATGTATTTACAAGAAAAACATAGGCATTTTACAAGAAAAACATAGGCATTTTACAAGAAAAACATAGGCATATCTGTTCTTTCCCACTTCAGTGCTCCCCCACAACCCCAACCCCCCCCCCTCCCTCGAGTTGCCATTCGTCCCGAACTCCATGGTCATAGTGTCCATTGCTCGTCCGTCGGATCACTCTGGCGGGTCGGTTAACGGCACGTATTGCACGCCAAACAGCTTCTTCTTCTCCAGACTCCCATCCTCCTTCTTATCCACCACATAGATGTGTTGCATCCAGCCCTCCTCCACAGGAACAAACATCCTCCCGGGAGCCTTCAGCTGGCTCTCCAACTCCTTATGATGTTCTGCCGCGGCAGCGCCCACATGGATAGCATCGTACGGCGCGCCTTCCACCCACCCCTTTCGCCCATCGCCCTTCACAAACTTGACCTGGCCAGAATCAAGCATCTGCCGGCCCGCTTCTGACTTCCTCATGTTGGTCTCTCCGAGTGTGGCGAGCGGCTGGATGTGTTCTATCCCGATAACGGTGCCGGAAGGGCCCACGAGGTTGGCGAGGACGGCAGTCAGGTATCCGGAGCCGGAACCGATGTCGAGGACTCTGGCGCCGGGCTTGAGGTATGGGAGGAGGGACTCGCAGGCCGAGGCGTGCATGTGGGGGGCGGAGATGGTGGCGCGGTGGCCGATGGGTTGGGGGGAGTCTTCGTACGCCGAAGTGGGGGCGTAGTGGGCTCGGTCTACCTTCAGCATAGCGTCCTTCACGCGGTCAGACTCTATGAGCCCATTCCGCGCGAGGTTGTTGACCAGCCCCTCGTTCGAGGAGCCTGAACTTCGCCATGCCATGTTTATGTGGCGGGCTGGGGGTCTGGTCGAGCCGCGCAGAGAGCGGAGCTGGCTGAGGAACGGCAACGCGAAGGAGGAGGGGGGAAGGAGGAGGAGGAGGAGGAGGAGGAGGAGGAGGAGGAGGAGGAGGAGACAAGCTTGAGAGCTTCGTAGGCAAGAGCGAAGTAATGGTGAGGGGGGCTAGAAGAAGGGGTAGGTGGGGTCATATCATGTCACATTGGGCTGGCAATCCGGGGTAGCACGCATGGGCCACCTGCCCCGCCAAATCTTTCCGTCAACACCCACCAGAGCTCCCTTCCTCTGCCCCTCCACAGCACAGAATGGACAATCTCACCCCGCAGGACCTCTTTTCGCCATCCAAAGCGCGCCAGAAACGTGCCCAGGCAGCCGACTGGGCGCAGATCGACTCGTGGCTGTCGTACAAATATTCCGGTCGCACCGTACCCACCTTCGAGCGCAACGAAGAGACGCTGAAAGTATTACGAGAGCTGGCGACGGCGAACGAGCGGGCAGATGAGGAAAGGATGATGCTGGAGCGAGTGGAAAGGGACGCGTGCAAGGAGCTGGAAGAGGACGAGGTATGAGAGGTCCGCGCCGCCAACAATCCCAGCTGCACACCCGCTCACCCCTAGCAGAAGACACAAAACGCCGAAGATGAGAAGATACTTCGGACGATAGAGGCGCATCTCTCTCCCGAAGGTTCAGAGTCTCTCCGGGCCCTCGCCTCCACCGCCGTAGCCCTGAACGCACCCTCCGCAAACCCCGAGACGCTCGCCCATGCCCTCATTGCAAACACCTCGACCTCCCAAACCCTCTCCAATAACCTCGCGCATATGCAGACCTTGCAGGACTGCCTCGACAGACAGCACGCCCTCCTCCGCACCCAGCTCAACGAGCTCCAAACCAATCCCGCTTTCACCGCCCCCTCCTCGGTCCAGCGCCAGACCACCGAGCAGACGCGCCAAACGAAGCTCCTCCGCACAAAGATACGCGAGTATGAGGACAAGCTAGCAGCGTTGCAGTCTTCGCAAGGAAGGAACACTACCACGCCAGCATCGAAGAATGTGAGCTCGGCCGAGGCCATCGCGGATATGCTGGAGCAACAGAGTGCGCTAGATGCCTTGAGGCAGAGAGTGGAAGGACTAGAGAAGGGGGTCGACGAGTTTGCGGGTCTGCCGGCGGACAAAGAAGCCGCGAGGAAAGAGGTGGGGAAGTTAGAGGTGGAACTTGACAACGTGAGGAGGCGGAGGGACGCGCTGTTTGAGGCGTTGGTGGGGCGGTGACAGCCGTGCATCGACATTTTTACCACGACTTCATTCTCAATTCGCTCTGTGACTGATCGTCGTCTGGCGTCTGTCCTGCACACGATGAGATCCCACCGGGAAGACAGTGTTGATGAGTTGCATCGCTACCTACCCTCACGCTCACTGCATACGGCACACTTCAGCATGGACTGGGAACGATCTCTGGGTGTATGCTGTCTTTACAGGCCGCAGTGGAATTCGGACAGAACTTGAAGCGTCAACGCGGGAAGAAATTGTGGCTGGTTCAGGGGATTGTACTAGACACCGAGGCTGCAGGCACCGAACGCGGCCGTGCAGCAGTATTTCAAATTTGGCATGATTGCGGATATTGCATCAAGTTAATAATTCACCAGGGTATCAATCTCCAAAAGCTCACTCAAAGGTGGGCATTATCGTTAATCGACACAGGCTGAATTACTCTTCCAGTATCAAAACGTGAAACCGTCAAAGTCACTACGACTCCTCTCCACACCTCCGAAGAGATTACACACACTCAATGACCCTCCCCCTCTCCAGCACCCCCGCCATCAACCTCTCCAAAACCTCCCTCCCAATCCACCTCACCCTCCCATCACCAACCCGACACGCCCCCTGCGCCCACTCGAAAACACCCTTCAACACCCATAAATCGTGCGCCTTCCAGCTCTTCGCCAATCGGTTCAGCACAAGCCTATGATCTACCACCGTACTTCCCGCATCCAAAAACGTAGAACTATACTGATCCGTCGGCAATATAAACCCGATATCCGCTTTCTCAAACTCGGCCAGAGCGGGCAGGGAGAATAGCCAGTCCCACATGAGGCGGGAGGTACGAGCAACCTGTGCATCGTTGAGAGCGACGAGGGCGGCTGAGAACATGTTCGCGTATTGGTCGTGCGGCGAGCGGCGGCGCACGGTGAGGGTTTGCGTGCGGTGGAAGTGCTGCAGGTGGAGCGGATTGAGGACGAAGTCCAGGATCGTGGGCCAGTATGCTGGATCGCTTGTCTCGATGCTCGCGACTCTTTGCAGCTCAGGCAATATACATGGCGCTGTGAATTTCTGCTCCATGTCGTTGTCTCTGAAGTGGATGGTAATGGGCATGGTTATTGCCTTTCCTGTGTCGACGTCGCGGATTATGAGGCAGCGCGGTTCGGCGGCGAGGACCCAGAAGTGACGGAAGGCTTGTAGGTGTGCGCGGGAATCTTGTACATCGGAAGGGAAGATGGGGTAGAAGGCGCAGATGAGGGATGCGATGGCTTTGCTGGATGTGCTGAACGTGCAGGTTCCACCTGCTATGAAGAGAACGCCGATGCCCATGTGTGCTGCCAGATGTGACCCGTATGGTGTATCGGGGCCTATGCGTCCATGAAGGCTGCGCAGGCGACGAAGCACGTCGAGGTCGCCTGTGCCTGCCATGACAGTGGCGGCAGAGAGCGCGACGAGGTCCTGACAATTGCGGACGGTGTTGCGAGCGAGTTTTGAATCGTAGCGGAGGGCCGGCAACTTGCAGATGCGAATGAACTGATCAAGGTAGCGGATTAGGAAATCCCTGACCTGTGTATTACCCGTCCCTGCGTACTTGAGCGACACGCTCCAGAGTAAGCCTGCAAGAATGTTGAAGAAAGGCATCTGGTCGCTGCGAAGCTTGAATATGCTTCTGAGGTTGTAGTCCTTACGGTACTCGAGAGGCAGATTACTTATTACCCAGACGTTTTCGGCGCGTATGTTGTCCCACATGATAATGTGTTTTGCGAGAGTACGAAGGAGGCATATGTCCGGGCGAACATAGTCGAATTGCGGGAGGGTGTCGGGGACATCAATCCTACGTGCGACAGCCTCATCGTGTGTCTTCATGAAGATGAGTGTAATGGCGATGACCGCGCCAGCAGTGGCTTGATCCAGAATATGGACGATATTGACCGGTTTGGGAGCCACAGCAACCGAGAGAAGGCGTTCGACTATCCTCATGTCGTGCAGACCACGAAGATCCTTGCCCTTGCTCAGGTTGATGAAGCCTAGTGCGAAGCCGGCGGCTAGTCTGTATGCTTCGTCGCGGAGCGTGTCTGGTGGCTCGGATGGGTCTGGCTCGTCTACGTGCTCTATTTCGGAAAGCATGACTTCGCTCATTCGTCGATGTTGGGTGTTGTAGTACAGAAGCCCGATTCCCATTAGGCCAGTAGTTTGGGTGTAGGGCGAGAGATTGAGCTCTGCTGCTCCAAGGGGCAACATCCGGGTGACATGAACGGAGAGTAAACGGGTAACGAGGGTGTCCATGGTGCCAATGTAGGACGCAGATAAGCCCAACAACAGTCCAACGGACGTCATTGTGTGCTTTGGTGTCAAGTACTTGAAAGAGAGCCATTTGGCGATGTTTCTTAGATGGCCGTTCAGCCCAAGGCCAAGTAAGAGCCCAGCATGTCTGTTGGAGAGGTCCGCTGGCTTGTTGTACATGATCCAGGAAGTGTCAATTCCTTGAGCATCCCGCGAGATGCTTAAGCCGGCCGAGACACCTTGATTAAAGAAGGCCCAGAAGAATTTCTCTTCCGAATATGTGGTCCGGTCAGCCGTTACAACATTGCCCATCGGCTTCATGACGCAAGAGGTTGAGAAGCCGATCAGCGGATACTTCTCAGTCAGGAGAGGCTTCTTGCTGCTGAACTTCAACATCGAGCTTCCGATCGGTAAAGAGAAGGTGCGTATCATGACCCATTGCACTAAGATCTTTTGTCCTTCCAAGATGGCTGCATCTTCAGACCTGTTGTCGTACCCATAGTAGGCAACTGACGGTTTGGTCGGCTCCACTAATGAGTAAGCTTCCATGAACCGGCGATCTTCCTTGAAAATGAGCCTCGTGATGGTGTGCCGATCTGACTCGGCCATTGACGCGAGCGGCTCGGATCGGTCGGCGTTTTGACAGATTGTATGCACATCCCGCGTGGCTCCAGTGGAGTGCAGAGAGGACTGGTAGCCCATCATTGCGTTACCGTGGGTCTGGTGGATGTCTTGACTGGAGTCCTGCATTGTCAGTAAGGTAAGATCGAGATCCTCTCTTTGAACCAGCTTCAGTAATGAGGAAGACCAAGTAGCAGGTGGGTTTTCCTGGCATTTGGTGATGGCTTCCATGAGAGGAGCTTGTGCCACCTCCGGTAGAGATGCCAGCATTTGACTAGTGATGCCGCATTGCTCGATGAGCTCCACCGCCTTTCGGGGGCTAGCATCACGGTCAATATCGCGGAAGAACTTCTGTAGCGCAACCGTTCGGGGGGTTACGTCGGTGATGACGTCGTCTATATTGACAGACGAGTGTGGTGATGCTTTTGACTTCCGGATCAGAGCACCCAGGGTTGGGAATGGTGCATAGATGCACGCGCCTGCTACCGTACTGAGCCACTCCAGGACAGAAGGGGGATTGTCCCATGGTTGCGAATGCAGCTTCACATTAGAGACAAAGCTTGAGTTCTCATATGTCCACTCTTCTGTCGATCCGCCATCCAACTCATAAAAACCTCCCTGTTTGCGACCCCAGGAGTCCCACCGCAGCCAATGACCTATCTGCGCAAGCACAGGTGCTAGGTTGCCCGCCTTTGGCGACGAAATGTTCTGTGCAAGGACGTCGAGTTTTAGCTCTTCACGAAAAAGGTGGAGAGTTACCAAGACTTCAGAAAGTGTCGAAATGCGCAGGTCCTGCCTCTCAGAGGGTGAGAGATGCCTCCAGTGATCATTTGCTGCTTTCCCAATGGGAGATTGGTTGAACTGGCGAGCGGCTTCGGTACAGTTGACCAATAACTCTTGTTTACGCTTGATTTGGTGCGCGATAGGCAAAGACTGCACAACGGAGGCCCGTTTCGACGGAGGACTCATTGTGACAGAGGATGGCCGCGATTCGAGTACCCATTGCCAGGGTAAGGATTCCCAACTCTTTGTGTCTGGTCGTGCAGCTTGACGATTGCACATCAACCGCCAGGCTGAGGTTTCGTCGTCTGCGTTCAAATCTTTCGACCATGTGGAGCTTCGCCTTTGGGTAGGCTTCCTGCTTCGCTCGTCTATGAACGGTACCGCCAATGTGAACAATGTAGTGACGAAAGAGGTCCAATCTGCGTCGGCATTCTTAGACTGCTCGACAGCCAATGCCTTGCGTACATTCCACCAAATACCCAGTAATAAGTCGCTGGTGTAATTCGGCAATATGCTCGTCAGTACCCGAAAAATGTTTGCGACCAACGGATTTGTGGGCAAGAGTTGAATTTGTGCTTGGTGTCGGCGAGAATCGCCGTCCACAATTTCAAATGTTCCCCGAGAACCAGAGGAGATCAACCTTTGCAGAGGTTTTTGAATGTTGATTGTTCTTTTTAACCCTGCGGTGGCCCTTGATCGACTGTCTTCGAAAATACTATAGGGGCTGAAGAGTCTCACTGGCCCGATAGTGAACTTCGTGGGTAGCTGAGTGGCCCAACCTGCCGCAAGGGACAGACATGTCTCGGAAGGATCAGCCGAAGTAAGACACACCACTCGCTCGACGTGACCATCGACGAGCTTGACAGCGTCCAGAGCGGTCTTCAGCTCTTGAGATTGGCTGAACTTTGGGACACACGCATATCGGGGAGCAACGGTGTGAGCTTTCGACTGGGATGCTGAAGCGGATGGTGAAAGACGTTTGCGGGTTATTGAAAACTCACACTCTAGAGGGTGCTCTAAAGATGAATGCACAATGTACAGATACAATTTGCGCTCGTGAAGCGTAGCTGAGTTGAAGGGGGCAGTTAATGATAGTACTTTTGATACACTCTGCATTACATGTTAGTCAACAGAAACTGTACTCTCGAAAGTGCAAGCACGTACCTGTGAGTCCGAATTTGGATCGTTCAGGGCAAATAGGCCAGCCTTCAGATATTGTCGAGCTGGAATTTCTGCAACCACGGTCATGACCAGTTCTTTTCGAAGCCCTTCCATGGGTTCCTGGTCCGTGCCTACATCCAGTGGTGCAAAAAGATCATCAAGTTCATCGTAGTCTTCTATCGTATCGAAAGTATCGTCCATTATGTCGTCCAGCGAATCGTCTATAGAACCAGCTCCCAAGCTCATCCGCGAAGTGATACTGCCGGGGGTGGATGCCCGATTTCTCGACTGCGAAAATCCACCGAAACTCATTCGATCATTGCCTAGGGAATGCCGGCTTCGCTGGCTTGCACCAAAGCTCGCCGAGATGCTCCCGCCTAGGCTGTGACGTTGTGTAGCCAAATCTTGAAATGCTGTCTTGTCAAAGCTTGTAGAAAGCTCAGCGCGTGAGAGAAGCGAGCTAACCCGTCTCGACTCCTTCGGCTGTCGCGACATATCATAATCTGGGTTGAGCTGAGAAGCAAGCGCATCCTCCACCGCTTGGTCCGAGAGTCGCTCTTTGGTTCGGGATGCACCCTTGAAAGACGGTGGCTGTGTCTTGCTCCTCCCGGCACCACCAATGCTTTCCCTGAGTCTATCAAGTCCTCGAGTGGCTGGTGTTGTCGCGCCCGTGCCTGGGGCTGTGGGACCGTACGAGCTGCGTCGCCGGGTCTTATGCGCTGAGAGCGAAGCGTGGTGTTTTCGAGAATGCGAGATTGATTTGGGTTCGAGATAAGCTGCGGACCAAATGGTAAATACATTGGTCTCATAGTTTGCGGTCACAACCAAGAGCAATGGCTTGTCATTGCCACTCCGATCGAAAAGTATCTCATTTTGTGGAGATACATATATGATCTCCTCAGCCTTGTCGATGGCCTCTAGCCTCCGATGGCCTGAGCCATTGACAGTGAGCAAGCCGGCACGCTCATTGCCCGCGACCACGCTGACGACCAAACCTAGCTCTGCGAGAGGATCCGTGAAGGAGTACAGTCTGGGTAGCTGTTCCGTGTTTGCAGCTGCGGAGCCCTTTGCCAACTCTTCCAAGAATAGCGGGGCGACCGGACCAGGCTTGGGACCCACGCTGAGCCGTGATGGGCCCAAAGAGGAGCCATGACGACGGGATTGCCCGAAGCTTTGAGAATGGATCTGAGACAAGAACGATGGGTTGTTGGTAAGGAAAGAATTGGGCGGTGCAGAAGGGATTTGAGGGCTTGGAGGTAGTGTCCGCCTGGGTGTTATCTTTCTTTGCACAACAACGCCACGCGCAGTGGGAAACGCCTTATCCACCTCAAAGGGGAGATTCACAATGTGTGTTGTACCCGAGAGAAAGAAGACGTGCGCCTGGGATTTCAGGAAGACGACAAGTGCGCGTGATCTGACCTCGACGGTTGGAGGGGCATGGCCGATGGGTGCATTAGGGTCGGTCGCGGGTTGAGTTCCTTGTGTGAGGAATGTCCTCGAGGAATCAACCTCTATGCCGCCTCCCGGAACCTGGGCAGCAGCGGCGGCCTGCTCCTCGGTGGGGAACCATGTGAGCAAGGCCTGGACGACACGCTCTTGTTCAAGCTCGAAATTGAACACCTTGCGCACCACGCCGCCCCGCGCCCACACCACATGGTACTCGGTCGTCACCACCTCTTCGGCGGGGTCCCCTGGTCCCTCATCGCAGTATGTGTCCCAGGTGTAGTCGCGCTCGGAGCAGTCTTCGGAGAGGATGGACTCGGCGATGAGGTACGGGAGCGCGGCGGGCTTGCAGACCCCGATTGAATGTAGGGCGGCCATGCGGGGTCTTGATTCGCGGCATGAGGAGACGTAGTCGCGTCGTGACGGCCCGGGGGACACTGGAGGTGCTGGTTCCGGTGGCAGGGGAAGGGGCAGGGACAGGTTTGGCAGGGTCCGCGGTCCGCGAGAGGTGAGGCGGGCACGAGGGACGACGCGAGGTGTTTTGGCCGACACCTGGACGCGCTTGCCCCAGAATTGCGCTCCGCAGCACCTCCGCGCTTCCACCTCTTTCTCTGTAACCCAACAACGCGTCAGGGCCGACTTGGACTTCTACCTAGGTACGACCTTACGGGCACTGCGTCGAGCTTCGCCACAGCCCTCGGCGCGATATTTCTCTCGCTCGGGCTGAGCAGCTGCCACAGGTCTCGCACTGGCGGCGCAAACATGGAGCCCATCATCTCAGCCAAGGGCAAGTCGACCCAGCTCAGGTACGACCTAGAGTACTCATGCGCCATAGACAAGTGGCTGACCTTGCGCCAGGTACGAGCTGCCGCAGCGCGTCTACGACACCAAAGTCTATCCCGTCAGAGCCCCAAATGGCTCGACCATTGTGCTCTACGGCCACGACAGCGGCGTCGGCATACTCTGGAGAGGAGGACGCCCTCTGAAGACGGCTGCTCCACCGCCGAAGCCGCCACCAAAGGTCAATGGCACTCAGGATGCTGTCATGATCCTTGACTCAGACGACGACGAGCCCGCCAAAGCCGCACCGCAGCCTCCAACCAAAGCCGAATTCGAAGACGAGGAGGAAGAGCTCGACCCAGACCAGCCATATCCGTCCATCATACAGCAGCTGCGACTCCCATTGAACACGGGAGTCTTCCACGTCGCAGTGCCGCAAGTGCCCATGGCGTCAGAGCTTCGCCCTGCGGACACCATCCCGCCCATCTTCAGCACGAAAATTGTGTTCGTAGTAGCATGTGCAGACTATAGCGTGCGTGTCATTACCCTGCCTCTGAACCCTCCACCGCATGCAGCAATGGAGCGGCCGTCGAGTGCCGGCTCGCGATATGGAGAAGAGATTGTCAAGATCCCGACCCACGCCGGACACCAGACCATCCCGGCAGGTGTGACCGTGACTTGGACCTCACAAGGCGAGCCGAGCCACAAGCAGCCCTCGGAAGACGAGATGGATGTTGATGGCAACGGGGAAGGCGCCGCTGCTCCAGGCAGGCGGAGTCCACGGAAGAAGCAGGCGCGTTCACGCTCAGCAACCGGTGGTGATGGCTTCGATCTGCTCGTTGCATCACACTCTGCTGAGCTGGGAGGTCTGTTGAACATATGGCGCTTTGGCCTGGCCGAGACGTCGGTCAAGGTGACAAGTCCCATCTCATCATACCAGACTCTCACCCTTCCAAATCCGGCTACCAAAATCGCGTTCAACACTGCACTGTATCCCATACGTCGCCATTCACGGCTGCTCGTTGCAGACTCCTCTGGCGTCGCACGCATCTACGACCCATTTGCTTCCCGCAAGCGACATGTAAATGGCGCCTCTTTTGAGTCTGGGGCATTTGTCGCTTTATTCAGGACAAACTTCGAGAGGGCCAAAGCAAATTCACATTCTCCTCCAGTCCTTGCGACCCGTAAAGCTGTTATCGATGCGACCTGGGCAGGTGACGGCCATCACATTGTTGCTTTGCTCGCAGATGGTGAGTGGGGGGTTTGGGATGTAGATCGAACGGGTCCCAGCCCGCCTCCCGACCCGTCGGCATTCTCACTCCGAGGCTTTGTGGGAACGTCAGATGGTGACCGAAGCGCTGCTGGGCCTTCTAGCCCCAAGGCTCGCAGCCGCACCTCTCTGGCACCGATGACGCCTAACACTCGGAAGAGGAAAGAAGAGACGTTATTCCACGGGAGCTCGTCTATTTCAATACCTACTCGAGGTGGCATTTCGGTAGCGACTTTGCCATCCGCAAACGGGGCAGCACCTGAAGACTCCGTTGTAATTTGGTATGGCGCTGAGGTCCATCGAATTCCTGATCTTGCCAAATTTTGGAGCCGCACCGTATCGAGCAGCAGCGGTACTTCCATACCTGGACCCGGACTATCGCCAATCCCGGACGTACCCCTACTGGGCGAGGCGGTAACGTCTATCGATCAATTCGGTACTACAGCGAAAGACGCAAGATTGGCGATACCTAGAGACATCATCATTGCAACCGAACATCGATTGATCATCACTTCCAATACCAATCAGCCGCTTGGAAGAGATACCAACATCGCTTTCACACGGGACCAGGCCGAAGAAGAGGAGACCAGGAGGGCTGACCAGGCCCTACTTCATCATCGTGAGCTTGACTTGGGTGGGGTGGGCAGGCTGCTAGAAGACATGGAGACGAGTGGAAGTACCTCACGCAGCATGGTGCTTAACCCCCGCAAGGTCCTGTTTGCTCCATCTGCGGCTTGAGAGGGACGAGGTGGCTTTCGATAGTGGCGGCACTCGTCTGTATCCGTCTAGGATACTTAGGCCTTTCGTTCAAGACAACTGAGAAGATGTGCAAACTCTTTTTCACAAACGAGTGATGTAGCTTCTGCCCGAGGGAAAAGACGAAACATAGCGAAAGATATGGAAATGCCGTGGAGTGGAATGGATCATGGTGCACTGTAAGATTTGGAAGAGTACTCGGTGTCTACCGTTCCTAGGCAGAATCTCGCCCTAGCCGTGGCCGCCTTTCCCATAACCCCGGATTCGCTTGCCCTTCGCTTTCCTTGCATCAACCCATCTGTTACTTCTATATCAGACCTTCGCGGCCTAAGGTGGAGCTCAGCGAACAAACTCATTCCTGCTGCTCAGTATAGCCTCGCGATAGATCAAACGGCATCGCCCAGTCGCCGGCTCGCTCCACTTAGTACGCCGCAAGGTAGGAAAAGTGCGCGAGTCTGGATTGCTGTGGGTTGCATGCGCTTTCATTCCCGTTGAACCCCGAATCCTTACTCGAGCAGGCCACTGGCTGTTGTGAGGACGGTTTCGGTGAGGGGTGCACGAGGCGTCAGCTTTTTATGACGCTGTGTGGGGAATGGGCGCGACATAATGAAGACGTGCATTAAGCGTGATGTTGATTGTGTTTTGAGTGAATTTATTCCATGCTACCGGGCCTTGCGTATTGTTGATGCACGTTTCTGTCAGGCTCCAGATATCCTAGGGCCAGTGTGGACTGCCGGCGCCTAAAACACGTCACCACGTGACCGGTCGCAACACTATTGGGACAACAGCGAGTTACACTATGTATGTAGAGTCAAATGAATGCAGATACTCATTCCACTCCGTGTCTCTTGATCCCACAAGCTTGGAAGTCCTCTGATTGTCCCCACAGAGTGCAGCGGTGAATGAAAGTGAGTGGTCGGTGGAAAGCGGTTCGCCAAGCAAATAAGGCAAACGCGTCCCAGGGAACCCTCAGCCAACTTCGCCCACAACCCATCCTCTGCCCGCGCTCTCGCAGCCTTCGCACTCCACGCCAGCAAATATGGCAGCAGTGCTACCAGCGAAGCGCCCCAACGGGTTCGCAGACCCACACCGAGCGTCAATTAACGGCGTCGCAGGTCCCAGTCGCGTAAGATGCACTTCTCCCCGCCCCCCCCCCCCCGGCTCGGACGGCACTGACTAGTTGCAGACCAAACGGCGGCGAATATCCGCACAACCCAGCGAACGGAGCTACTCCGAAGACGTAGAGTCGCGACGTGCCGAAGATGAGGACCCCCCCTCCCCCGTATCCGACGATGAGATGGAAGACGAACACGAACTATTCCGAGCGACCCAAATTGTAGAGAAGAGCTTCCGGAAGCATGCGAGCGAGGAGAATACACCAGCCGAAGCAGGTATTATCGAAGAAATCCGGTGTACAAACTTCATGTGCCACGACCAGCTCACCGTCACGTTGGGACCCCTCATCAACTTCATCATCGGGGAAAATGGCAGTGGAAAGAGTGCAGTCCTCACGGCTCTTACACTGTGTCTCGGCGGAAAAGCCACTGCCACCAATCGTGGGCAGAACCTCAAGGCTTTCATTAAAGCAGGGCGAGAGTTCTGCATTCTCTCCGTGAAGATTAAGAACCAAGGCTCCATGGCATACAAACCGGAACAGTACGGCGATTCCATTATCGCTGAGCGACACTTCAATCAATCCGGCACATCAGGCTTCAAGTTAAAGGATCGAAATGGCAAGATTGTGTCTACGAGGAAGTCAGAGCTAGAGGACATCACCGATGCATTCGCCTTGCAGCTCGACAACCCCATGAACGTTCTGACTCAGGATCAGGCTCGGCAGTTTTTGAACCAATCGAACCCCAAGGAAAAGTACAAGTTCTTCCTGAAGGGCACACAGCTCGAGGACCTCAACAGCGACTACAAGCAGATCGAACATGAGCTTGAGGAGCAAGAGGAGAAAGCCCAGACCCTGCACGGAGATCTTGAGAAGTTCAGGAAGCGCTACGAAAAAGCCTTTCAAAAAGCTAAAGGTGCAGAAACTCTTGAGAAAATGCGTCGGAGAGAGACGGAAATTGCACACCAAGCGGCATGGGCTCAAGTGGAGAAGGAAGAGCGAGAGCTACAGAGTACCGATGTCGAGCTCGAACGGATTTCTAATGTTATTGAGCAGAGGAAGGCTGAAGAAGACACCGAATCCGAGAGCTACTCCCATGCTGACAAAGCATTGAGCGTTGCGAAACGGGAGCTAGAGGAGTGTCAGGCCGAAGTGCAACCTGCGAGAGATGAAGTTGCCGAGTGCAACCGCAAATTTCAGGACAATAAGAAAATCGTGATGAAGTACAAGGTACGTTATGCCACACATTTCTACCGCATGCCTCCGTTCTGATCCCTGGTTCTAGGCAGACGAACGCCAGCTTCTGGGGCAGATCGAGACGAGCCAGAACGCCATCGACCAAACGCAATCGGATATCCAAGAACACAGAGAACGGCAAGCCGGGGCTGACAATGGACTACACGCTCAAAAGGTGCAGGAATGGGAGGACGCCAAAGCTACGTACGAAGAGCGG
Source organism: Lentithecium fluviatile CBS 122367 (assembly GCA_010405425.1). Classification (NCBI taxonomy): domain Eukaryota; kingdom Fungi; phylum Ascomycota; class Dothideomycetes; order Pleosporales; family Lentitheciaceae; genus Lentithecium; species Lentithecium fluviatile. The sequence continues at coordinate 758,884 of MU005578.1, read as the reverse complement.
AAAGCAGCATGGGAGAACCATGATCACAGCCTACCAGCTTTAACCAAGCAAATGGCGGAGGCTCAGAACCAAAAGAGCCAGGTGGACGGAAGGTTGCAACAAAAGCGAAACGAGGAAACCGGATCGAGAATGAAGCTTCGTAACCTTGCTCAAGGTCAACGCAAGTGGATCGACTCATATCCGAACCCTCCCACGCTCGAGAAACTAATAAGAGCGATCGTGAACGAAACGAGATTCCGAGAACCTCCAGTTGGGCCGATGGGACGCTACGTGGAATTGCTCAAGCCTGAGTGGGGATCCATCTTGGAGAAATCCTTTGGCCAGTCCCTCAACGCCTTCGTGGTGACGAGCAAAGACGACCACACCATTCTCTCCGACATGATGAAAAGGCACAACTAGTAAGTGCTGACTGACTGGACCATTGACAAATGTTGACCTGGATAGCCAAGTCCCGATCTTCATAGGTAAAAAGGATCTAATTAACACGTCCGCAAATGAACCCAACAAAGACCTACTGACCTGGATGCGAGTGCTCAAAGTAAAAACAATCCAGACCATCAATCAAAAGTCTCACGCTGACATAGGAATCAGATTTCCAACGAGCTCGTTCGAAATCAATTAATCATCAACCAATCAATCGAGCAAGTGGTGCTAATACAACGTCGCAGCGACGCAAGCGACTTCATGAACTCGGGTGGTCCTCACCGCACCAACGTGAGAATGTGCTTCTGCATGTCCGATAGCAGTCGGAGGATGGGACATGCTATAACTGTCAACCAACAAACGAATACCTCCAGCATCGGTCCAATTGAAGAATTCAGAGGTCCATCCCGAATGCAAGCAGACCAAGGCGAGCAAATCCAGGACGAGCAAGACAACCTAGCCAGCATTCAGCAAGAGATTGCGGACTTGGAGGCGGCGGCTCGAGCTGCGCAAGACCAGTTGAACGTTTACCAGGCCCGTATCCAGAACCACAAAAAGCAGAGAATCCAATTCAAAATGCAAATGGATCGCGCTCACGACGATATGGGAAGGCTGGAAGATGAAGTCAATGCCTCTACACCGGATGCAGGAATCATCGAGGAGCTAGAGAAGCAGCTTGTGGTCGCTAAGGAGCGAAAGGAAATGGATGAGAAGCAGTTCGAAGACTTCATCGCACAAAAAGACAAGGCTGATAAGGACGCGCGCCTGCTCAAGAAACAGCTCGATGAAACGACCAACACCCTTGGCAAAATCGAAGCTCAGTACGAAAGATTGAGTGCAAAGGTGCTCACGCTCACTCAACGACGGGAGGATAAGTTGAGGCGGAAGAATGAAGCGATTGATGAAGTGCAAGCCGCCGAGGGCATTAGAGCCGATTGGGAGAACCATCGTATTGAACAAGAGACTGAACTCGCCAGAATAGAGGCCGAGGCCACTTCTATCTGCGCTCGTGTACCAGTTCCGGCAGGCGAGACCTTTGACAGTCTCAATCGTAAGCGACAAACGCTAGAACAGCAACGGAAAGAGGGCGAGAAGGCGCTGGGCGGATCAGTGGACGAGCTTTATTCGCTCGCCAACGATGCGAAAAAGACCTTTCATGAGGCACGCATGGCGATCAATGGCACTGAAAACGTGCGAAGAGTAAGTCTTCCGCTTTCTGGCTTGGGGTCTGTCCGCTAACATGCGCATAGGTGCTGAAACAGGCTCTGGGCACGCGTCAAGAGCGCTGGAAGAAGCTGCGCGACGCCATCTCCATGCGAGCCCGGATAGTATTCAACTATCTTCTCAGTGAACGCCGATTCCGTGGTAGTCTCAGTGTCGACCACAAGAATCAGCGCCTCGACATCCACATCCAACCTGATATTACGGTGAAAGAAGATGCAGGAAGGCAGACCAAGACGCTCTCTGGCGGCGAGAAGTCGTTTTCCACAATATGTCTGTTGCTCGCGCTCTGGGACGCCATGGGGTCCCCGATTCGCTGCTTGGACGAGTTTGATGTGTACATGGACCAGGCCAATCGTGACATTACCATGAAGCTGATAGTCGGCGCCGCCCGGAAGTCGGTCGGTCGGCAGTACATTCTAATTACCCCACAGGCCATAAGTAATGCCAACGTGGGCAATGCGGACGATGTGAAGATCATCCGGTACGTCTGCCTCTATTCCGCGACAACTCTGGGGGCTATCATACTGACAGATGGGATAGACTGGCAGCCCCTGAACGTGGCCAGACGACTCTTGCCTTCAGCGGGTAAGGTGGCGGTGGATTGCAGGAATTTGGTTGCTTTGGGGCGTTCTACTGGGGCTCTTGGGCGGTGTGGGTGGGATTTGGACATCTTCAGGGCATACCCATCGGCGTCCGGGGCTTGGTAGCCACCTCTGCCCGAAAGCATCGTCTGCATTTGGTATATACAGTGCTTATTACGGAACGTGTGGGTCTCAAGGTTCTGCGGTGAGAACTTGAGGTCGAACACACCCTCCTTCACGTCCAGCGGCGCAGCAGTCACTCTTGTGCGATGAGCTTCTTATTCTCCAACCGATTTTTCGATTGACCCGGGACCCGTCGCGCAAGCTTTCGTAGACAATCCTTTCATGACACCCCTCGTCGAGTGAACAGCCGGTGGGTAGCATTTGAGACTGTAGCATGTCAGAAACACGAGACATCCGATGATGTTTTGATCGATGGGCGATTCCGGTTGCTGCCGCAGCCGATGAGACAGAGTGTTGCAGTGGCGGTGGCGGCGACCACGCCTCAAAGTTGAAGACGGTGGTCACGCAATGTTAGAGGAGACGAAAACTTTGTAGGCTATTTTCGCTATATTCGCTATATTCGCTATATTCGAGATCTGCACGCGTGCCTATATTCACGCTGGCTGGATCGGGCGCCTGGGATCGCTGCCGGGGTGATTCCCAGCGAGTATTGGCCAGCCAGAGACGAGAGACAAGAGACAAGAGGAGCACGGGCACGGGCCCCCCGTTGCGGGTTGCGACGACTAAGCACAGCACCCTCTCACACGTCTCTCCACAAAACAGTCTCCACGAGCCGCACTGCCGCCGGCTGCGCTGTCACACGCACCCTCCGTTTGACCTCGATGAGCTTTCATGTCTCCACGCCCCGGTGAGACGTGACCGTCTCTGCACAGTGCACAGCATGGATTCCTCCCCGCCCTCGTCGCCCGGCACCCCCAGGACAATTTCCCCTCCGCCCTCCGACGAAGAGCTGCCCGTCCCTGCGTTGCCCGCACCGCCCGCTTCTCATGCGCTACTGCCTGGCGAGGAGCTCGAGAGCCAGCGCGAAAGCGACGCGGCGGCAGCTGTGGCAGGCGCACCACTTTCGCCGGACGGCTCCGTCAACAAGTCGCTCAAAGGAAAAGAGAAGGCGAGGGAGCATCCGATGAGGCTATTAGATCTCCCCGTAGACATCCTCAAAGAAATCATACACCAGGTGAGCACAGCGCCCCGCGACCATATGCGCTTGCCAGCGCGGCGTTGGTACGAGGGCTGACACGGGACTCCAGCTCCCCCACACCAACGACCTCACATCGCTTGCTCTCTGCCATTCTGCGCTCCACCGCCTCGCCATACCATGCATCTACTCCCGTTTTGACATCGTCTGGCCCGACGAGAGCACCCACACGGAGCCCCGGTCCGGCGTGGACGCCCTCACCTATGGACTCGCAACGCTGGTCATGGGCGACGACTGCTTTCCGCACCAGAACCGGCTCCAACAGGACCGGAGCGTGGCCCCCAAAAGCAAGCCCTCCCCTACACCGTACCCGATTGCGCCGCGGCGGTTCGGCAATTACTACGCCCAGTTCACAAAGAAATTCTCCTTGGGCAACGGGCCGGCAGCATGGGTCCAGGAATACATGATCACCAAGGAAGGCGGGAAAATGCTCGGGACTCTAGTTGCGCTGGCGGTGGCCCGGATGATCAATCTCGAGACCTTTGTCTGGGACATGCCGACAGGCGTCCTCCGAGATGTGTGGTTAGCGTTAGCAAGCCAGGCTGATCGGACTGATGGAGAGGAGTGCCGGCTTGATCGTCTGTGGATTCGATGGCACGACAACACTATAGACGCGCCTGTTCCCCCTCCAGCACCTCCTATGATTCTCAATAATGTCGCCGTACCACCACCTCCCAACACGACACATCCCAGCGGACTAGGCGCTGTGCAGGCACCCGTCGTTGTTCCTCAAGGGTTCCAGTCGCCCGCCATCTCTGCGATAGACCGCGTCGAACACCCCACATTCTCTGTCATTCCTCCGCTGAAATGTCTAAGCGTCCTAGACATCGACGAGCTGCCATATTTGGACGAAATGAGCATATTAATAGCTCGATCGCAACGAAAACTACGAGAACTCAGAGTCGGGATTGCTCCCCACGCGCAACAGCGAGATTGGGTCACGGCCTGGGAAGGCGATGGGATCCAGCAAGTCGACTACAATGCCTCGTGGACCGGCGCAAGCGCGATAGGCGAAAAGAGGCTGGGCGGTGTTCTTGGCATACTTGTGGGCAGAGTCCACAACCTGCGGCACACCGAGGAATCAGCTGCTCAACGCCCAAATGCGACTGGATTGGGCGATCGCCAGCCTGAGAGCACTGCTGTCAAGTTTGGAGGCCCTGGCGTGTTACCTTCCCTCTCCATCCTACAACATGACCGAGAGCCAGAAAGTAACGATCATCCCGACAACGCTTCAGATGAGCCTGCTGTGCCAGAAGGGGTCAGTCTCATAGACGATATACAGGCACTCACCATCGACCCCGTCACGCAAGCCACAGACCCCACAGAAAATGTTAGCATCCTAGGGGCGCCGGTACCCCTGCCCCACTCAAGGACCACCCCCAGTCGAGCGACTGGCGAAAATGACGTCGTCGGTGGAAATCATACAGACGAGCCGAAACTGGCGGGTAAACTAAGACTTGAAGTCCTGGAGCTTGAACGAGTACCACTTTCGGTCCCTGTGCTTCTTAAGGCTTTCGACTGGTCAATGCTATCAACTTTGACCTTACTTAACTGTAGCAACCACGAGCAACTCTGGAAGTCACTTCGGCGAGCCTATACACCGCGCTCTCCGTACCCAGCTGGCTCGCCGTCATCTTCGAAAGCGTATAAAGCGTCTTTTACCCTTCGAACAGATTACAGTTTGAACCTCAAGAAGATCCATACGAACACGGTCTCGCCCTCCCTTATCTCATTTTTGAAAGAGACCCTCGCGCCGAACAGCCTCGAAGTGCTCTTCCTTCAGGAAGGCCGATCGTACACATCATCGGTGACGGTAGACGCGATATACCGGGGACCTCTTCGTCGACATCGATCAAGCTTAAAGAAGCTGATGATTGACAGCAGCGAGAAAGGACCAGATGGACACGCAACGAACAGTTCGAAGTGGAGGCGGTGGATGCTAAACCGCGAAATCCTCACTTTTATCACGAGCGGGCGGATGGGCAGCCTAAGGGAACTCGCGGTCTCAATTGACTACAAAGATTGGGTGAGTGAAACCAACCAATATGACACGATATAATGCCGCTAACATTTTTTAGCACCACTTCCTGCAGCGACTTCCTTTGATACCGCACATTCGATCCTTATATATCCCCTTCATCGCCGACCATGCTCATGGCAACAATATCGATCCACGAGAACTTGCCTACCAGATACTGGACATCGTCCATCTACGCCCCGACATTGAGTTATGCTATATGGGTCTCTCAACTAAGTGTTTCGAAATCCTCGAGAATCGACCATCCAACTATGACTTGCGGAATGACGGCATGAATGTCGGCGATGGCACTGGGACTGGCTATGTAGCGCACGAGCCGATGATGTCTGATGACGAATCCGAAGCCACTGAAGACGAAGACGAGGATGATCTTGACGGCGGTATGCCCGCAGGCGATGACGAGGAAACGGATTCCGAGGCTTCGGAGGACGCTCATGACGACTCCGACGACGACTCTTTCTTACAGGACGCTCATAAGGGCCCGAAGCTTAGGGTGCGAGAGATCCTCTTCTACGAGGAACGAGTAGAGGCTTTTCGGCGGCGGCATGGCGTGCTCAGGCCTTAGCAGGAAACGAAATCGCTACCTTGGACATTATCTTGTGGCATTTGCAAAGGTTTAAGCGGGACAAAATTCATCGGCGTGGGCGCGTCTTCGGAGATATCCATCGGTGTTTCATGGTTGTGTTTTATGCGCTCCATGGAATTTGGACTTGGCGTAGGATCTCGGTTCAGCAGGCTAGGAGCTGGAAATATTAACCTCTGTAGTTTACATAGTTCGGCGCGTTTGCACCCGCCGGTGTGGCATCAATCTAATGCGGGTGCAGAGAAAATACAATCTCATAGCAAGGATGCCCGATTGAGACTAGTGGGCGTTGTCTTATAGCTTAGTTTCCCAAGTTTGCGCACGGCTTCCATCTCATGCATGCATGTGTCAACTGGCGCGTGTAGGACTTACGATAACACGTGACTGCGCGACTTTAGGTCCGTGCACATGTGCACCCTGTAATGCCACCTTCGCGTCACTGTTGAACTCCACGTCACTGACACAGCGCCAAAGGCGCAGTTGGAATTACACAAACGACCTGCGATAAACCCGAACCCTCTTACCGTGACACGATTGTCAGTACGGTGGCCTGGCTCCATGTTACAGAGCAGCCGTCCGTATCAACCCAAACATCAACATCCCGCGACGCGGGGCTGACCCTCGCCCTCCACGATGGACCACGCGACCCATGTCTTCGCCTCCGTCTTTCCCGTTCCCTCACTCTCACATACAACCCCGACGCCTGTTGCGACGCCAGACTTGGGCTATACCGCGCCCGATGTGTCGTTTGGCAGCCCCTTCACACAAAATGCTGGAGGTGCGCAACAGAGGGCTGCGAAGAGGCTTGTCGCTTGGAGTACAGCAACGAGGTTTCTAAGCTTGCATGAGAGTCATGGGAGGTCATTAAGGAGGAGTAGGGAGGTCGACGGTGCATTGCACTACCTGCTGGTGGGGGAAGGGAAGAGCCAAGATGGAGAGGCTCGAGAGGAGGAGGGGCTGGTGGAGTGGTACACAAACGAGGCGAGGATACATTTTGCGGGGTCTGTGAGGCCGGGTTTGAGAGAGCTGTGGGAGAAGGTATGATTGAGTCAACAGGCGAACGAGGAGAAAGAGCCTGACCTGCCGCAGGAGATCAAACTGCGCGACGCCTGGGATCTTCTCGAGAAGATGCAGCGGATGCTAGAGCAGATCCAGGCCCTCTACATACAGCCATTCAACGACCACATCCTGCCCTTTCTGCACGAAGATGCCAGCAGCATCACCATCCGAGCGAGCAGAGATGTACAAGCGGTTGAGGCTGAGCTAGTCGAAGGTGCCAAGGCAAAGTTCGCACGAGACATACACGCCGCTTTTGCGCACAGTCTACCGCGCAAACGTTTCTCGAAGACGCTGAGCTACATTTTATACGACGCAGGATGTAGGCTCTTCCGCTTCTATAACCGCCATGACGGCGTCGAAACGCCTTCAACTCCCGAGCCTACGAGAGCTGTTCGCGAGCGCATGACCAACCTCCTATCCAGCCTCGAGCGCGTTGGTCTCGGTGGAGACAATGCGCAAAAGGCATTCGCGCATGCTATGAACAAACTTCTCGATACATTCATTTCCAGTCATTACCTGAAGGTTGACTGGTATTCGAAGAAACCCGTTGTGCCGGATTTGAAGAGTTGGATTGAGAATGGGTTTGTTCCACTTGTGGAGCTGGTCATGGAGTGCTTGAGGTGCAACGATGGCGAAGTACAGCCGATGCAGCTGAAGGCATGGCAGGAAATGGGTTTGGTCCGCTTAGGAAGAGCGAGAGTTGAGGAGCTCTTCAATTTCGTGATCTACTGGGATAGGAGCTTGGGGGCTATATTGGATCTCAAGGAGTACCTGAAGCTCAACGGTGCAAAGGAGCACCTGAGAGCGAGCTTCTCTCGGCAGGTCTCAAGTCGCCTCCTTCACCCGGGAGCTACCACGACATACATACTCAACGTCTACATTTCAATTATTCGTGCCTTCCACCGACTGGAGCCGAAAGGCGTTTTGCTACAGAGTGTAGCACGGCCGATCAGACGATATTTGAAGGAGCGCGAAGACACCGCCCGAATCATCATATCAAGCCTTCTTATTGATGTGGACGATGAGAATAGCGGCAAGTTCACGTCAAGCGGAGACTTGTCGTACGAGATCGCCAGCGAAATGTCGAAACCCTTCGCCCACTCCGAAGCCGCAGACGATGAGTTCAACTGGAACGACATGGATTGGCAACCGTTACCACACGATGCGTCTCCAGAGTACAAGAAGTCGAAAGTAGAAGACGTCATATACTTCCTGCTAACGCTTTGGGACCGAGAAGACTTCATCAACGAGTTGAAGAATATCCTTGGTGATCACTTATTGCGCTGCCAGGATCTGGAGTATCAAAAGGAGATCAGATTGCTGGAGCTCATTAAGATTCGACTGGGCGAGGATAAATTGCAAGCGTGTGAAGTAATGCTCCGCGATGTGTTGGAATCGAGACGCATCAACGATACCATTCGCACCGCAGCTATGGCGTCCACACCTCATAACCAAAATCCACATACTCCAGAAGGCCGGGGCGCACGAACCCCTCAACCACACCGGCCTACCACTTCAGCTCCTTCTCATCATATTCTTTCAACGCCGCGCCACAAGCCCACCTCAAACGAGCCCACTCTCAACGCACAGATACTCTCGTCATTCTTCTGGCCAATCCTCCGCGACGACGAGTTTCGTGTCCCCGCTCAGATCGAATCTCTACAGAAAGCCTACGAGTCACGCTTCGAACGTATCAAAGGCATGCGTAAGCTACGCTGGATGAATGCACTTGGCGACTCGACGATCACGCTAGAGTTTGAGGATAGAAAAGAAGAGTTCGCGGGTCTGACGATGTGGCAAGTCAGCGTGGTTTACGCGTTCCAACCGCAACCTAGCGAAGAGTGGGTTGGCAAGGGTAAAGGCAAAAGCCAAGGTGTAACAAGAAATGTAGAGCAGCTTGAGGAGATGCTAGACATGGACGAGGGCCTCGTGCGACAAGCTCTCGCCTTCTGGGTCGGAAAATCAGTCCTGCGCCTCACGTCCCCAGACACCTATACCGTCATCGAGCGCCTCTCCTCCGCTACCACCGCCGACGATAACGCAGCTGCCGCCGCTTCTGAGCTCGCGGAAGTTCAAGCTGCGCAGACGACGACAGTGAAGTCGCAAGCTGACTTACTGAACGAGAGGAAGGACGTCTATATGTCTTTTGTTATTGGTATGCTTACAAACCAGGGCAATTTGGGCGTGCAGAGGATCCTTATGATGATGAGGATGATGGTTCAGGGTGGTTTTCCGTTCGGGCCTGAGGAAGTTAGGGGGTTGTTGGGGGAGATGGAGAGCACGGAGAAGGTTGTAAGCCTTGGGGGTGATGTGTGGGGCATAAAGAAAATGTAGTTTGTAGCTGGGAGAAGGAGTGAGGTAACTGCTTGAAGGGTCGCATAGGTACCCATTATTTTTGATAATGATTGCACTCTCAAAATTACAATCCGAGCTAGGTTCAGGGCTTAAGACATGCGTATTGAAAGAGGTAAACGAATTCGTGCGAACAGGAAATTATGCTATTATATTCACTGCTGTGGTGTTTGTTGTGCTCGCACAGTCATCGGGGAAAAAAAGCCGGTCAAAAAAGATAACCCCAAATGGCAAAAGAAGAACTCGAACCGAGTGTCTTTCAAGTGTTGTCCAAAGATTGATTAAGTGCAGTGTTGTGCGGGACTCGCGGCCACTTCTGGTAAAAGGCAAGAAATGGGTTCGTACAAATCCTCGCACTGCACAATAAAATTCAATGTAATAGTAATATATATAGTATGCGGTTATGATTTTGGAACAGACACAAATTTTCGGTGGGACGGCTTAGCGAGGGGCGGCTTGTCACGCACAGGCAAAGGGCAGGCGCTCATGCCTTCCAAAGCTGTCATGTTTACCAGCGAATCTCCCTGATAATTCGTGGTCATGGAGGAATTTGGCAAAATGTGGACAACGCTTGCGTCTGTAGAAGAAGATGATGGCGACGAACACCCCGCAATTGCGCTGGATGAATTACCCCTCGGCGCTCGTCCAAGGAAAGAATTTGACACACCCCGGCCAATTTACTTCCGCGCCGTCTTCGTCACGTCTCCTACCCCACGCTTGTCGACGGCTATCACCATCATCGTCGGGATCTGTCGCGCCGGCAGCCGATGAGATTCAGATCTGCAAAGCATCGGGTCCGCGCTGATCAAATTCACTTCCCGATCATATCGTCTCGCGTGCCCTTCGAGGGACCCATCAACAGTCTGCATATGGCAACCCTCCACGGTAAGCTATCATTGCAAGAGAAGGCACGGGGTGGATGGGTGGACGAGTCTCCTCCCTTCCCGATGCCCATTGATCTTGGGGTCCTTCGAATGCATGCAGCCCTTCCCATGCCAAAGGGGCATTGGAGTTATTCGACAACCCTGCGTTTAACAACCGACTTCGACACTTGCCACTATAACTTCCGAGGACACCCCAGTGTCTCACGGTGGGCTACGTGAAGCGTAAGATTCTTCAATTTTCTAGCCGCTATGGATCGGGACTACACGGTGGCTTGCTTCGAATGACGCACGGTAATGCACACGTTGAGTCTCCCACTATGCTTTCAGGCAATTCTTTCCTTGTGACAAGAGATCGGGCTTGCCGTTATCATGCGCCTTTGTAACTATTTCATGAGCACCGACTATCCAAAGTCCTTGACTTCCGCTTAGTATTCCTCAAAACGAGGCGCATTCCATCCATGCGGCACCGGTCTGAACGCTTATCCATATCAAGGACGCATGCAGGTGGCAGCTGCTGTGGTGGAAGGGCACCGGTGGGTGATGGCCACCTATGCCCAGGCAGTATCGGTCCCGTTTGATCACAGCTGCAAGTCCTCGGATTCCACGATGGTTCCATGCACGAACAAGGGCATTCTAGCTATTCCTAGTTCGACTTCTCTACTCAGGCGCAACGATACGTCCCTCTCTCAAGTTTCGTTCGTGTCCAAAGGACAGCCAGGCCCGCAGCATTACCAGCACCTACTACGCACAGAGACCACAGGATGCCGACATAGACGGTCGAGTGTCTCGCACGCTTCAACTTCCTTAGTGTAGTCACACGGTGCCAGAAGGTGTGGCGTTGCACACCGCCCAATGCAGCTATCCGATGCTGCCTCAACCCACATTCACAGCTGTCGAACGCCCCCGCCGGGGTGATTTTCCTCACCCACTCACCAATGGCAAGTGCGGTTGCCCTGACGTTTGTGTCGCTGCCTAATTCAGCTAGCGCATCAATACACAGGCACGCTCATAAATTGCAGGTCTCCCTTGCCCTCCAGTCCACTCCACCACTCCGTCCCTTCTCTATTTCCCTTACATTCTGTCAACCTCCCCTTCTCAAGTCGGCTGAGCCCGACTCTCCACGCTCATTTCTTCAGCTACTGCCCATTGGCAAGTCCAAAGGTAATTTGTCCCTTCCCCGGCGGTCACGCAACCCTCTGCACTGCCCTGTTTCGACAGGCTGTCGCACTCCAACATCCTGCGTATATTTGCCTTGCATTTCCCCGCTGCATACCATAACATTCGCTTAGCCTGCGCTTTCTCGTTGACCGAGGAGCATAGCGAGCATCTGAGAGCGAGCCTCGTAAGTTGGGAACGTCCTTATTTTGACTTTCTTCGGCGTTCGGGACTGCCACCTCTGCGCCCCAGATTGTTTGACTGACGCCGCTGGCCGGCATTTTTAGTCTTTCATTCAGCCGTACATATTTACGATTCCCCTGCAGCCAATACAGCCTTCACGATGAAGTCGGGTGCACTGGCAAATTCCCTCGTTCTGGGCGGTGTTCTAATCGACGGCGTTTTCGGGCACCCGCTCGGTGAGTGCGCTTTCCTCAAGAGCGTCGGGTTCAGGCTAATTCCTAGACAGGCTTCCTCAAAAAGCGCTCCATGAAAACCGAGATTGTCTTTGTCACCGAGACCGTCGCTGATGCCGTGGTCTACGTTGACGAGAACAGCATCCCGTACTCGACTTCGAGGGTCCAGCGAGTGAGCAGCATCCCAACTCTGGCGGCTGAGACTACCCCTGTCTTGTCCACCTCTGCCATTCCGACCACAGTCTACCTGGCCCCAACGCCCGTTGAGTCTTTCCCGACGTCAGTTCCGCTTGCTAGTCCTGCTCCCTCGGCTCCTTCCTCGTCTGTTATTGTACCGGTCCCTACAAGTACGTCTATGGCTCCGCTATCAAAGTCTCCAGAGCCGACGGCGTCGTCGGACGCGCCTCCCCCTCCTCCGCCAACCACGGCTCCGGAACCCAACCCTTCCCCAATGGGAACCGCCCCGGCACCGATTGCCAAGGTTTCCGAGGTTGTCTCTCACCCAGAGCCGAAACCGAGTATAAATTCTGAGGATAGATTTCCGCTTGGGATCACATACGACCCTTTTAAAGGCGTTCCCGGCCAGTGTCAATGCAAGACTGCAGATGAGATGACTGCGGAATTTGAGAAAATGAAGGAGTTCGGGATCATGCGCATTTACGGCAACGATTGTGGCGTCATTCCCGTCGCTGTCCAGCAGGCGAAGAAGAATGGCCAGAAGCTGATGGCCGGTATCTATACGCCTGACCAGAACATTGACACTGTCGTTGAGGCGCTGTCGAATGCCGTCGATCGGTACAATGGCGGCAACTGGGATATCATCAGCCTGATCTCTGTCGAGAACGAGAGGGTCAATGCTCATGTCATCACCGTCTCCGACGCTCACGATTCCGTCTCACAGGCACAAGAGGCGCTCAAAGATGTCGGGTATACTGGGCCCGTCGGTGTTGTCGAGACTGCTCCCGCTGTGATCGACAACCCGTCCCTATGCGAGAAATCCGACATGGCCTTGGTCAATATTCACGCCTTCTTTGACCCGAATACGAAGGCAGAAGATTCAGGAGATTTCGTCAAAAGTGAAGTTGCCCGCGTCAAGGAGGCCTGCCCTGGGAAGCGTGTTGTCGTCACTGAATCTGGTTGGCCTAGCCAAGGCACCAGTCACGATCAAGCCGTCGCGTCGAAAGATGCACAGAGGGCAGCTATCAAATCCATTCGAGCCGCCTTCAAGTGCGACTTGTTCCTCTTCAACGCTTTCGACTCGCCGTGGAAGACGGACGATTCAAGCACCTGGAACTCGGAGAGGTACTGGGGTATCTTGTAGCGATTCTTCTTTGACTCGCGGCTAGTCTGCACATCCTTTGTCGTCATCCCAAGGGGCACCGGCAGCAGGGGTCTGTACGAGTGCCAACGGCATTTTTGCGACATTATGAATCACAGACATGGGTCATGTAATATAGATATCAGTCTCACATGACAGACACATTCAAAAATTCAAGTTGGCTCTTGTGATCGTCCGATCACAGAAAACACATAAGCCCTTCCACAGAATTTTCTCACTTAGTAGTATCTCATAGTCTCTGCATCTGCACTCGGCCTAGGTATGAACTAGACCAACCCCACAAAAGACTTCGTCGTATCCACAACACTCTTCTCATATCCAATCCACTCCCCACTCTCAAGCAACTTCCTCGCCTTACCACTATCAACATCAACCTGCGTTTCCCCATCAGCCTGATAATCAGCCCTATATCCCCGCTCCTTGGCCCCCTCCACAATCCTTCCCACGGCATCAGGAAATGCCTTCCGCAGCACATCAGCAATCGATTGAGAAGTGCTGTACGCGCTCTTAGCAATGTAGCGCTCCCCGTCAGTTCCTTTGGGATGCGAAATGAAATAGGAAAGCAGAGACGCGATGTCGCGCACGTCGACGGTGAAACCGAGGCCTGCGGCGGCGGGTGGGTGAGGCGCGCCGGAGAAAATGGTCCAGATGGGCTGGATGGTTTCGCTGATTGCGATGGGGGTTGTAGGGGGGTTGAGGGGTGGGCCTGTCACGAAACTATTGCCCATCCATCGTTAGTCCCTGTACTCACAATTGGAACGAATTGTCACAAAAATGGAGTGAGATGAGGGACGTACACAGGACACAGCGCCACCATCGCAAAGTTCGGGTTCTCGTCCTCTCTGAACTTCCAAAACGCCTTCTCAGCAGCGACTTTACTCGCCGCATAAATCACAGGTCCGGGAGTGTTCGTGCCCAGCTCAGCGACTTTTGCCTCGGCGAAGTCGTTCCAGTCGGACTCGGTGAGGGTGTAAGGAGCGGGCTTACTGTTCATGATGGCCGCGATAGAGGAGAGGAGGACGAAGCTTCGTAGTTGAGGCCCGGTTTTGAGCGCGCTGTTGAGAATGGACTTTGTGCCGTCAAGGGCGGCATGGATTATGGGGTCGGGGTCCGTGAAGGAGAAGGAGACGGGGGAGGCGAGGTGGAGGATGGATGTTACGCCTGCCATATGTATAGGTCAATGTCTTTATTCCTTTCTGTTCTTGAGCAAGGTTCGAATACAAACCTTTAACGGCTTCATCGAAGGCGCCGTCGACGGTTATATCTGGAACCTCGACGACAGTGAAGGATCCGGAGGCTGCATAGTCTTTCAGGGGACCTTCGATCAAGGAAGTCGCGGAGGAGAGGTTGCGGACGGTGCCACGGACGAAGTAGCCAGTGGATAGGAGGTGCTTTGCTGTTACGGCAGCGATGTAGCCGTTTACGCCAGAGATGAGGACGAGTCCTTGCGGCATGATGTCGGTGTTTGATGTTCTAGAGGTTAAATGAATCGAATGTTGAACAACCTGGTGATTGAGAGTAGAACTGATCGAAAAACGAGCCTGCCAAGATAGGATTGACTGAGTCTCGAATGACCTACGTAGTCCCATCTTATACCGATCCATCTCGCTCGTTGTCTAGATGTTTACTCAACAACTTATCTTGGACTCAGTCAAGTTTTGCCATCTTTTCCCATTCCATGGCACGGATGTATTCGAAGCGTCCCCCAAGCTACAGCTTTGCTTTGTCAGAGCCTAATATCACTCTTCCTCACCACACTGGTGCACGTAAGGCGCATTCGCCGAGACCAATGTTCTCAACCGGAAACACGCTAACCGGAAACAGCATCGTACGAAAGTGGTTGAGTAAACATCAGTCTTGTGGGAAGCGTGAGTAATCGTTGAGCATTTGCGGTGAGAATGACAAAGAGCTTGGAAGTTCGTCGGATGGGCTTGTGAGAGGGGAGATAGGGGGTGTTTGGTGGTTGGACGGGTTGTGGCGTGGTTACTCAGCGGTGGTGTCGCTTGGGGAATATGTGGAGAAGGTGAGCGGGTGAAGCGATTACGGCGAGATGCAAGATGGAAGCAATCTGAACGGCACTTAGCCAATAGGAGTCCATGTCCTTCATCTACATCTAGCGGGAACGCCCGAGTCATGGCACGGTTTGGAAGCTGCGTAGGGGTTGGAAGCAGCCAGTACTTAGACTTTCGACAGGTGATTTCCTGGAGACCGATCCGTGACGGCGAGGTCGGACATAAGGCTCCGCATATTCGCATTCAGCGGCCGATGCATCTTTCTACAGCTTCGCCCTAGGTTTTGACCCATTGTCGCTAAACCGATACACAATCTCTTCAAACCCACCCGCCGCGAAAACATACAACCACCTCAGCTCCTCTTCCTCATCTTCATTCCTAATACCGTGCTCAGCGCCTCCCGGGATGAACACAACAGCGCTCTTCTCTACCCTATGCTCTTCCCCATCAATCTCCATTATCCCTCGTCCCGAAATGATATAGTACATTTCAGGATGTGTGTGCCGGTGGCACTTCAAATGACCACCTTTGGGCGCACACATGGCAATACCGGATGTGAGAGTATTCGATGGTGTCCCAGGCGCAGAAAGCAGCGTCTTCCATGTTACATTCCCGGCGGGCGTCCCTGGTGCAAAGCCCTCCGCGGGAGCATTTGCGATAGATTGCGGGCTTAGGACGACTGGTTGGATGCGCGGCGTCATGTTGTGCTCCCCGTGATGATTGGATTGTGCGACCTCGCGTGGAATCTCTGACGATGGGCCGGAGGCAGCGACATGCTCGAGCCTGCGCAGGTATATGTCGTGTTACATCGTTCTGATATCATGGCTTTTGAGTGGAGAGAAGGGGACTGAGGGGTAGACGAGGATTTGACTGCCGCAACCATACTAGCCCAGCTGGTCTGATGGTCAACAGAATGGGCGATGGAGCCCGGGCGCTGCACGCGTTTGGGCATGTGATTCGAGATGTATCGTTTTCGGGTCGCATCTCGAGTCCGCCATGCGCCATCCAATCGATTACACGCCTCTGACGCTCGACGCTCTCTACCTATCTTGATGTACGTGAGCGGACAGTGCAGACAGTGCAGACAGCAAGGGACAGAGAAGACATCTCTGAGAAAGAAAGCAGGAGGCTGCCTCGCTTGTGTGGCAGCACAGCATACACTGCAGCAGATCGCATATGCGTGACGAGAAAGCCACATGGCCACGAGAAAGCCACATGGCCACGAGAAACAGCCGCTGATCCCCATCCGAGTCTGTAAGCCACCAGTCGTCGTCTCGGCGATCTATACTAGCAGGCGCGTAATCGTCCAGTCGAACGCGAGCTGCATTGCGGTGCCTGCGCTTGGACCGACTGCTCAGTGATTGTTTATGCGCCTCGCGGCGAAACAGAAGCCGAGGGACTGCATAACCACCTTCCCTACACCGCACGTCGCACCCACGGGTTCGACCGTCCGTCCGTGACGGTTCATCTGAAGCACCCTCGTGTCGCAGAGAGCAAAAACAGCACGTCCATCTGAGTGGTGGCATTTCTTATTTCTTAATTTAGCAGGCTAGCCGCGGCCGGCAGAGTCGAACGTTTCAGATTTCCCTCGTGGCGTGCGGGCCCCGATTGCCGCAGATCCAGATGACGGCGGCCTGCTGGTTTTCCGACCACCCACGAGGGAGGAGGGGTTAGGGTCTGCGCACGCCTAGAACTTTTGCCGCTGCAGCTGGCGTTCGACACGACTCCAACTCCTCGCCTCCTATTCCTTCGCTCGTGCCGTGCAACATCTTGCGAGACGCTTCCCGGCGAATATGACTTTGGCGCTGTGGGGCGACGAGTTCCGTTGCTGCGCTACTGTATCTTTCTCTGCGCGAGTCGTTGTGTGACCGGCGAGTTTCGGCCAGCGGCGGTTTGCCTACTTGGGTGAACAGGACGGAGATGTTGGGCATGGAGAGGTTTCGGCAGCCTGAGCGCCGGAATCGACTCGCCGGAAGTGGGTCGTCGAGTCCGAGGAAGAGACCGAGTATTGGGCGGGCGGCCGAGAGTTTCCAGAGCAAGGTGATCGCGTCGCTCAGAAGTGTGAGGAAAAGAGGGTCGGGCGAAAAGCTGTCGCAGAATGGAAAGTACGTGAGATGCCATGCTGCTTAGAAGACCAATGCTGATTGCCGTAGTCGTTTCTACACGACATTCTTGCGCCTACCCAACGAGCTCCACGTTCACATCCTTAGCGAGCTATGCATCGCCGACCTCCTCTCCCTTCGCATCTCGTCGCGTGCATTGAACGACCTCATCACGGCATGCGGCTCACCACTCGTCCGCTTCTGGGTCAAGCGCAAAATGGGGACCTTGCATACCAGACTTTACCCACCCCCGCGCACCAACGAAGCCGATTTCCAATACCTGCTTGCCATGCGAAGACGCCACATAGCCTCTGTACGACTGACCCGCGAATTGGCCAACTTCGTCTTGAAAGACACCTTGAAGCACACGAGCGAGCGACAGCGCCAGATGTGGACGTCTGTGTACCAGAAGATGATCCCGCTGGTGTTTGGCGTTGGCTATTTCCTCGAGGAGCACAGACGGCATATCCTAGAAAGGGATCTGGGACGGATACGGCCGCGATCGCATATTGGATATGATATTTGCACGACGCCGGGTATCACGAACCATGAGAGAATGGTCCTGAAGAAGTTGGATCCGCCGCTTCGGTTGCAGTTTTTCTACATGTACTGCTTCATCCTGCAGGTCTTGGCCAGGAAGCTGAGGCCTCCTACTTATGCTGGATCCGTGGAGAAGGTACTTCGAGGCTGGCATGGTAAGCCCGCCTGCGCCGAAGACGTCGCTTTTGTGCTCGTCCTCGGAGGAGTAGGCCAGATAGCCAAACTCCTCGCTGTCCAGAACTACAGCGAGCGTCGACGGGTGCTGCACACCTTCATAACCCGCCTATCGCCTCACGAGAGCGTCGGCTGGAGGAAGCACTGGCGGGATGTGGGTGTCACATCGCCGGCGTTGTTGGACGATATCCCGTGCAGCAGTATTGGTATTACGCAGCTCGACCAGATCTGGGAGCCGTTCATCGTAGAAGGAATGAGGCCGGAAAGCAGGGAATTCACGCAACAGGAGAAGGAGAGGTACGGGGAGGTGATGGCGTCTCGGAACTTTCTCAACGAGTTGATGGGGTATGATATTTTAAGGGGCCGCCCTCCTGATGAGGATGATTCTGATGACGAGGGCCACGGTGATAATATTTCGATCTAAGGTATTGACCTCAACCAATATTGAAGCCCACGATGCTGCGGTGGTGGTACCACGCCAAACCGTTTGACACATGTACCTCGAATCGCGTTGGTACACCATCATGCACCAAGGCCTGAACTTTCACGCGTCGCATACCGCACGGGTCGCCATGCAAGGCAGCAGACGTCCTGTCCGTGACCAATTCATCAAGTCTCGCAACCGGCTAGGTGTCGTCTCCGCGCTGAGCACCCGTAGTTACTGCTCGTGTAGTCTCTTGGCGTTAATCTGCGGTACTAGTGGTACTCGGGCCGGTCTGGACAACGGTCGCCGGCTATGCTTTCGTCCCACACTTCAGGCATAATGCATGGAACATGCCAACGAATTGGAGTCGTGCTGATGACCCTCGTCTTCCCCACATTCTCCGTAATTTTCCGCAAACAGAGCGAACAACACCCTGCAGCAGTTGCAGCCCGAGTCCGGAGCACTTGTCATCTCTCGATGAGTGGCGGAGGCTTGGAGGCCCACTTAGGCCAGGGATGCACACTTATATTAGTGCAGCGAGATGCGTCTGCTTCTGGAAAGCCGTCGCATGTCGAATGGTACTGGTTGGCTGTGAGGCAGCAGAACTGTGGCTACGACCAGGCCTAGTCCACTCCTGCTTCCACTTTGCATGCATGTCGTCTGCAACGGCAAGCAAAATTAAACAGCAGGTGACAATACTCTTCTCCTGAATGTTTTCATGCCTTTGCAGTCTACAGGGTGCATTGGCCGGGACTGCCCAAAGGAGGGTGCAGACGCGGACGCGGCTGGCTTCGACGTGACTCGTTGGGGCAGGTCCAGTCGTGGAGGAATGACGGGCAAGAACGGGGTGAACTAGATGCGCAGATCGTTCAAATGTTGCAAGGCCGCAATCTCCCGATCGGAACTCTCATCGAGATACATCGAGACGGTGCTGCGTCATGGAAGTGAGGATGCAGGTCGCGCGAGAGGTTGCACTGTTTTGCGGCAGCGCTGCTGGGATCATGGATCATGGTGGTTTCGGCGTCGGCGGCGGACCGGCATGTCTTCATTGGGAGCTGGAGGCAAGCCAAGGCGCAGGTGGTACGCGGAGGCCCTCACCGTCGTGTGTGAGTTGAGATGAGTCGGGATGAGGCAGGCAGAGAGCAGAGGGCAGTGGTACAGGCACGGCAGCCTCGTGTTGCAGCTGCATCATATCATATGCAGAATTAGAGAGAGGTGCGTCTGCGGTCGCACAGAGGCCCGCGTCGTCTGTGGGTTTCTCCACATGTCAAAGGACGCAAGTGGGCATACATACATAGATGCGGTATCACCGTAGACGGCGTCCGCCAATGAGGGCCCACTGGATTAGCGGTGAACCCTAGCCCCGGCTTCGACCATCGTCGCTCCGGCGCCGCGCTGCAATTGCTACCAGATCCCATATTGCCCTCTAAAACCCTCGCCTCCCCTTCCTTCGTATCCCTATCTATCCCCAGGCGTCTCCGCGAGCCCTTTGTAGTCTGCGCAGCTGCGAGCGGAAAGTCCGTCCACGCCGCCTCGGTCTTCCATTTCACACCAACGGTTGCGACAACACCGCGCCAGAGTGCCACATCTCATTCCACCGCCCACGCACGCGACATCGCCCCCCCCTCCCACAACTGAGACCTGTGGAGCTGTGCCTGGCGACCACTTTCGCGCATTCACCACTCACAGCGACGACCCGTTGCACACCACAGCGTTCCGGGCGCGCCGCCGCCGACATCCCTCTGAGTAGGCAGGGGTCCATCCACCGTCAGCTGAGCCACCACACCGACCCACCACCCCTTCGGAACCTGAGCATCATGAGGCCGTAGAGCGAGCAGAGAAGAGCAACCATGGACTTCACGGTAAGTCTGCCCGCGCGCTTAGCCCTCACACGGCCAGACAAGGTTTGCGCCCGCTGCCGGCCCCTCCTTTGGCGGCTACATGCCCGCCTGACACCCGGGACATCATCGCTAACTTGGGCGTGACAGATCTCGCTCGCACACTTTTGCGAGGTCCACGGTCCTACGTCTATCATCTGCACCCAAGCCTCGACCTCCCCTTGCAGCGCATGCAGCCCGTGCGTTACGCCGCCTACCGAAGAAGCCCTCCCGCCATTCTCCTATAACGGCCTGTATGATCAGCCGACCGCCTTGAAGCTGGGTCGCGTGCCCCAGCTCTCCCCCTTCGAGACACCCCCGACGAGCCCACGCTCACCTACCCATAATCCGTATTTTCCCAGCTTCCCCGCCTCGGACAGCAGCTTCAGCAGCCGGAGACCTAGCAGCACCTTCGACCCAGAGCCCGATGTCTGCGAGAACTGCCGGTTCGTCGTTCCCAAAAAGTACAGCGATAGACTGCCAGACGGCGCTCCTGGGAGCCCTTCCAAGGATGGCCGAGGAAGGAACGGTAGTCCGATATTGCGGACATCCCACAACTTCCCAGTGCGAGGCTCCCGCGCTTGTGATGAAATGAGCAGCTCTGACTCTTCCGAGTCTTCCGACAACGAGCAGTCCAAGTCCTTCGAGAGCAACGGTTCCCAGTCGTATCCAGACTCGATCCCCGCTTCTCCCATGTTCATCTCAAGAGGTATGCATACCCACACGTTGAGTTACATCTCCACGAGCCAGCCGTCATCCCAATCTCCCGCCACGTATTCGCTGCTGCGACGCACCTGCATCCGCACCCTGTCTACTGAGACTCTCCCCATGGGAAAGGCATCCGGGCCCATGTTCTTTGGAGATTCGCATGCCGGCTACACGATTGCCTATGTCTTCCGGCTGCAGGATCCCCGCTCCCGTGGGGCAAAGCGTACCTATGCGCTCATTGCAATGGCTGGCCGCGACCAAATGCGGGCCACTAGAGCCTATGTCAAGGTTACCGAGGAGTTCGAACGGATCGCCAATTGGATCGTCGCGCTTGCCGAGAAGGTCCTTGAGAGAGAAAGTGCCGCCTCGCAGAATCTGTCGAATTCACGTCCAACCACAGCCATCCCTGGCACCCCGCCGTTTGGAACGTCTGTCTCGTCGACGTCCTCTATGCCGGCTTTCACATCGCCGCAAAAGGATCGCCAGTTCTCCTCGGTCGCCAGCTCGCCCACCATGCGTAACATCACGCCGGTATCCTCGTTCCTCTCTGCGAAGAAGGTCGACCCCGATGGGTTTCCGCGTGTCTCTCGCGACGTGATGAAGGCCAAGAGCCTGATTGAGATCGTGGGAAAGGAGAACTTCTTCGTGGAGCTGCACCGGTTCTTCTGCAGTCTCCTTCATTCCCTCATCAACCAATTCGGGCAGTTTTAAGAAGCCATAGTCTCGGCCATATGTCATTCGCCGGGTCTTCTTTGCGTCGCTCTGGGCCTTTCCTATTCTCTCATGTGCTTTATATGCCTTGTTTGTTCTTCTGTCAAGCATTAGCGGTATCTTTCCTTCAAGCAATGGCGTCTTGGTGTTATTTCTCTGTTCAACGCGTGTATTTCCATTAGATGGTGTTCTTGGACCATCCTTTTCTCAGCGACGGCCGATTCTCTTTCTGCGAAGCAAGCGGCCTCTTGCGGCGAGCTTATTCTATACCCTTTGAGATACCCTCCGGTTGTTTCCCTGTTGTCGTGGAATTGATTTAGATGGATCTTTCTTAGTGCTAGGATGGGTATTTGAAGTGGTTGGAGGGCGGATTTTGCCGGGTTGGAGGATGTCGTTCGTTGCGAATCGACGCAGGCATTATGCGTAACGGCCTGGTGGGATGTGTGCGTTTCAACCGCCGATGAGGGTGGCTCGACTGAGCCTGGTAGAGCTGCGGTACGTAGCAATATGTAACAATGTGTTTCAAGTTGCGTGTTCCTGTGCTCTTGTGTGCTCTCTGGTGGGTTGTGGGTGCAAAGGCGTGCTCAAGGGTCTCTTACCAGGACCAAGGACTAGTCTGTTTGAACGCAACTGGCTATAGGGAGATGGAGAGAATGTTGGTCTTGACAGGTGTATATTGCCTTGCGGGATTAATTATGAGGCTGAGACATCCGTTGAAAATTTTGCAGGTCCTCAAGGCAGCCATATCGATTGGGCCGTACAGGGAAGGAAGAGGGTGCACGTGGCGTGAGTGCTGCAAGGGGCTAGCGTGGGTGCGAGGCGAAGACCTTCGGGTACTCACGTTGGGGAATATTTGTTTAGCGTGAATATAACATAGCATTTGTTTCAAGTCGAACGTCACGGTATGTAAGGAGAAGTGAAGGTATGAGAGCATAGGTGCATCTTGCCGCCTGTCATCAAACATCAAGCGTCCCCGAACATAGCTTGAGGACACCATTAACAAAACCCATCTCATGCAAACACCCGCAGACCCTCTCAGCGTTCCGCATGCCCCAGCCGTCCAACGTCCAAACCAACACCCCCACATATCTGCCGTCATCCCACCCGCAAATCTTGGCACATATGTGACGTCATTTGTACCGCTGCACGTCAGACTCGCTGGTCCGTAAAAGGCAATCAGGGAGCGAAACGAGGGCAAGCAAAGTTCTCGAATGGGGTGATGTCACTAGATTGGGGGTGCAGGTACGCAACGATGCCAAGTTAGGGCTGGATGCGCTAGGGTAGAGCCAAGTTTTGAGGTGTGAATGATGCTTGCGCAGCGCCTGTGGGATGAGCGTTTAAAGGATATCCTACCTGGTAAGATAGTCTAGCAGAGGAGATGGTGTGAGAGCATGATAGCAAGAGGGCGATACAGCATGGACACTAACAAGATTCCCGCTCCACTGTAAGCACAGCAATTCCCCGCTAGTAGTAGCCAGTATATAAAACGCTCTTATCCCCCGCCATCCGCGTCAGTCCTCCATCATTACCCGTTACCCATTACAGATCAATTTCTTCCGCAACAAGCCACACGCCTTCTATACCTACCTAACCGCTACCATGAACACCAGCACCAACAACCAGGCCGGCAACAAAGACTACCTCGATAAAGCCGTCGAATCCGCCGAGAAGAAGTACGGCGGCTCCATGGGCCAGAACGTTCAGAAGAGTAGGGGCATGAATGAGAAGATCGTATACCCGCCCTTTCCTAACTTTCATCCCATCTACCCACTGTCCCACATCCCACCCTCCCTTCTCTTCCCAACGCCCAGGCTAATAGGCGTGGTACGCAGACCGATGGCGCACGCAACATGTTCGAGAAAGCCACGGGCAAGAAAGTCCCGGACAAGTTCTCCAACTAGAGATTCGTCATCCATGGGAGATGGGAAAGGGTGTCTGAAGTTGAAGCCGAAACCTGGACGGAGAGTGAGCCTGGAGGGCAGGTGGAATAAGATCAGACCGACTATTGAGCGGTTGAATGGTTTGATGTAACGTTCATCATGATTTTACCATTTTGGAGTACGGTCAATATGACATATGGTATTTCAACCTTTGCGCAATATGAACAGTGTGCGTGATGAGTGTTGTTGGTGCGATGAAGCCGCTCAACTTCCGCTTCACGTCGATGGCAGAGGTTTCCAAAAGCATTGGAGTCGAAGGATCGTGCAGTCTATGTAATAGCCTCACTTGAGAGTGACGCGTGACCAAGCGGTTCTCGAATTAAGCCAGTCTCAGACGCGTAAAGGCGGTGTGAGGGAATATGCTATGGCTTGCATACTACTTGCTCACATGTATTCGATAAACATATAATCCCATATCGAGATCTAAAACGGGGAAAGCCTTCCTTGATCTGGATTTTCCACTTTACTGGGTTTAGGTAGAGTGACAACATATCTACAGACCACTGTGGCAAATATCGTCCGACATTCCACCAAACGGTCAAGATTAGGCGCAGGGAAGCCTCCATCTGCAAAACCACCTACCGACATTTAACCCGCCAACTCCACTCTCCGGCCAAGCACAGCCCTCGCCTCCGTCTCACTCAACATCTCCATGCCCAACTCATCCAACACCTCCCTAGCGCTCTGATTATCCGCAAAGAGCCTCTTCTCGACCTCCCACAAGCCCACTTCCCCATTCGCCGACGCCGTGCCACCGCGCCTTTCTTTTTGCGGCGCCGCCTCGTCGTCTCCACCCCAAGCGTCCCAGTCATCGCCACCGCCTTCCTCCGCATCAGACGACTTGACCTTGGATTTGCCACCCTTGACGGGCAGCCCAACGAGTTGTGCGCCCTCGAGGCATTTCCTCAGCCCGATTTCTGCGACGCCGGGGCCGATTGCTTTGTTGATGACCTGGCATATGGCCTCAAGATCAGCTGAGAGTTGCGCCGCACCCGCGGTTGAGAAACGGTGACGACTGAGCACGTTATCCCAAAGGACAGTCGATATCGTAGCGAGGACTGCTCGGGCGATACGGCGGAGTGGGGCGGGCGCCAGGGCGCGCGACAAGAAGCCCAACGTACTGGTCAAGTGTGTGAGGAGTGGGTCGAGTTCCGCAGTAGGCGACAGATTGGCGCTGGCTGAGGCTGAAGATCCGGTAAGGGTCGCCCAGGGATTGCTGGGAAAAGTAAACATATGGCACAACGCTGGAATTACCGCTCGTGGATACGTACATGTGTCGATACGGCCGCAACGCTTCTCGCACGTTAGTGTTCAATGTGTCAGTGATGATCTTTTCGCTGCGTATGCGGAGGCGAGTGTACCACCCTGCCGTTTCGTCGAAGAGAGCCCCGCCATCACAAGATTCTCCGACAGATCTTGACGTGCGCTCAGCGACGTCTGAAATGGTCATGTTACCGATGCTGCTGGCTTGGCGAGCGCGATCCTGTAGCTCCTCCCAAATGTCAAGGAAGAACTATCGTTCGTTAGCTCGCCGCTCTTCATCCGGTAAAGCGGTCAGTGGCAACTTACCACATCATCACTCCAGTCTCGCATTGCCTTTTCGAGATAGTCTGCACTACCGTATGTCTTGCAAAGACGCTCAAGTCCTTCAATGCCAAGCAGCTTTTCCTGTTCCTCCTTAGTAACACCGCCTACAGCACGACCCAGCGACGTGGTCAAGGTGAGATACGCCTCCAGATTGCTCTGTAGCCGCTCGTGAAGTTTGTCGAATATGGCAATCTGGATGTCGATCAAAAACCTGAGCTTGTGCGAAAAGGAATTGAGGGGTCTGTATCGGTCTGCAGTGCTGATCAGCGCTGTATTCTCGTGAGTCAATATTGATTTTACTACCGGTAATGGTTTCAAGCAAGTCGTTCACGCGAATCGCGCCCTTGGTGGGTTTGGTGGCTTTGGGATCGACGCTTTCGTAGTCTAGATCTCCAAAGTCGGGAGCCTCGGTAATACTCTGATATCGAGCGAGTGCAACTGTCTGCATGTCAGTTCCCGCGAAAGGTCTCGCTTGCACGTGGATGTGTTCTCGTACAGTCTTTTTCAACCTGCAGCCACCGCCCAAACCAGTCGCCCTGAACAAGAAACTCCCACGACAGGCCCTTCCACCCGTCAAGCCCAAAGCCGCCGTCGTACCTCCATTCTTCTCTAATGGTAGTGTCGAAACTCATGACCTCATGCATGAGATGGCTGAGAAGCTGGGGCTGGCCGGCCACTTTCGGAAGAAGAGATCCAATCTTTGCCCTCAGGGTGGGCAGCAGGGCAGTGATCAAGGCCGCCGTTGCGTCGATGTAGACGGGGTTCAGGGCGAGGTCGGTTCCTCTGAACTGCTTCAGAAGAACGGGTTGCACATAGTCTACCACGAAGCCACTGTAGTCGTTTAGGAGAGTAGTAATGTGGGAGAGGAAGTATTCAGGTCTATCAATGCGGTTCGTGGGTTTGTCGCCCTCGAAGTGGTATCGGAAGCGCATCTCCAGCGGCTGCACCAGCACCTCGAAGGGGAAGAGAACGACAGGCAGGTTGGTCTTGTGCCCCGGGCCCCGTGCATATGCCATGCCTTCCAACTCGGGCATCTGCAGATCCAGCAGCTTCACTATAGCCGTCTCCCATTCTGCCTGCAGCTGCAGAGGGATGGTGGCTGTGGGGTTCGGCCACCGTATCTTCTTGAGCACCTCGTCGAGGTCGGCCGAGAAAGCGTCGAGGATTCGCGCGCGCAGGGCGCGGGTGATCTGATGGACGTGGTAGAGCAGCTGGGGAGCGGCACCCTCGGCGTCGCCCTGCAGGCGGTTCAGGCGGGTGTAGAGGGAGCGCAGCTGCTTGTAGGGGCCGAGAGCAGCCTCATTGGACGTCTGCAACTGCGACTGTGCTTCGTTGCTGGGCCCATCAGCTGCTGTCGCGATTCAGGGCCGCGGACCGTCCTACCTCAGCGCATCCACCTCGCGCAGGAGCTCCACGTAGGCATTGGCCACGTCCAGGCGCTGCAGTGTATCTAGCACGGCTTCGAAGCGCGGGACGGCGTCGTCGCTCGTCTCGGAGGCCGTGAGCACCAGCAGGCGGCGGTCGATGTCGGCCTGCTGGGCGCGGAAGGCATGGGCGCGCTCGTGCAGCGTCGTCTGGTGGGCGTGGGAAGCGTGCTTGGCGCCGTCGAGGTCCCGCTGCGCATCGTCGAGCTGCTGCTTGAGCAGGCCGTGTTGCGCGTGGATGTTGGCCAGCAATCCCCCCAGCGAATCGAGGTCGCCGGCCGTCTGCAGCTTGTCGTCGAGGTAGTCGGCCACGCGCGTCTGCGTCTCGTCCAGCGGCAGGCCGTCCATGGCGATGGCGACGGCAGTGGTGACGGGCGTCGGGGTCGCACGCGGGGGTGAGCTGTGAGTTGTGAACCGTGAGCCGTGAGCGTGCAAGAGGCTAGCGCTGGGGTCGTCAGTCGCGGTGGTGGCGCCCGCGTATCGAGGAGCCCCCCCGATCGATCTGGCCGACATCTCACGCTTGGCCGCTGCAGCCACTCAGGCGCCCGTTGTGCAGAAGCGAGGTATTCCTCGCTAGAAAAACACGTTAATGCACCCTGCCGTGCCTCCCATTCCCACTACGTGCTGCACAGGACACGCCCACCAGCCTTTGCTCCCGGATGCCCGTGTGGTAGCCCGGGCTATATATTCGTTCCGCCTGCAGTCCCTGTTGGCGTGCCTGTCCATCCCAATTCCCCCCCTCCCCCGCAATCTGGATAGCCGAAATTTCGTACACTTCCTCCCGCCCCCCCAACCGCGGCCATGCCCAAGGAGAACAAGAGGCGCGGCCGCCGCGAGGAGCAGAAGAAGCGCAAGCGCGGGCACGACGACCCCGATGCCGTCTCGAAGCGCCACAAGCACCATGGCGACGCCGCAGAGCCTGCACCCGAGGGCGGCGTGTCGTTCCAGGACGAAGCAATCGACGACGTCACCCGCCCCGGTGCCATGCCCTTCTACGGCATGCTCGACGACGACGAGCAGGAATACTTCAAGCGAGCCGATGAGATGCTCGAGCTGAACCAGTTCGACGGGCCCGAGGAGCGCAGGCTGTTCCTCGAGAGCGTGTACAAGGAAGCAGAGGGCAAGGAACTGAAGCTTGCCAACAGCCAGTCCTGCTCGCGGCTGATGGAGCGATTGATCCTCCTGTCTACGCCGAAGCAACTGAAAAATCTGTTCCAGAAGTTCAACGATGAGTAAGTGCCTGCGTCGTGCCTTCCGTTCTTTGCTGACTGCTGCAGCTTCGTCCACCTCGTTCAGCACCGCTTCGCCTCCCACTGCTGCGAAGCCCTCTTCATACAAGCCGCACCCATTGTCACGCAAGAGCTCTCCAAGTCAGAGCCTCTACAGACCCCGCCGTCGTCCGATCCAAACGAGATCTATGTCTCCATGGAAAACTCGTTCCTTTTCGCCCTGGACCAGTTTGAGCCATATTTGGGTTTTCTGATG
Source organism: Lentithecium fluviatile CBS 122367 (assembly GCA_010405425.1). Taxonomy (NCBI): domain Eukaryota; kingdom Fungi; phylum Ascomycota; class Dothideomycetes; order Pleosporales; family Lentitheciaceae; genus Lentithecium; species Lentithecium fluviatile. The sequence continues at coordinate 730,627 of MU005578.1, read as the reverse complement.
ACGGATCGCTTTGCATCGCATGTCCTCCGCGTGCTCTTGATCGTGCTCTCTGGAGAACCGCTCGAGAAGGAGAGCAAGGGAGCCCTCCACAGTAAGAAGAAGGAGAAAATCAGCGTTGCAGGCGCAGATCGGACACAAGAGCTGGTATTAGGCAAGAGAAAGGTACCGCAGTCGTTTCTCGACGCTCTGGAGAAAGTCATCAAGGACATCTCGGAGGGTTTGGACTCGTCCTATCTCCGCATTCTTGCGACGCATCCTACGGGCAATCCCACCTTGCAGCTAATGCTTAAGCTGGAGCTTTCGAAATTTGGAAAGTCGCGTGCGAAGGACGAACATTCAGTCATTCACAAACTGCTCCCCGACGACCCCATCCTCGAAGGAACCGAGAGTGCATCATTCATCAACGGTCTTGTCTACGACCCTGTTGGTTCTAGACTGTTGGAAACCATCATCGAAAACGCTCCGGGGAAGCTTTTCAAGACGATATATGGTGAATTCTTCAAAGAGCGCATGGGCAGTTTAGCACGGAATGAAATCGCTGGCTACGTTGCTGGAAAGATTCTGGAGCGACTGGGCAAGGACGATTTGGAAGAGGCGACGCGGCAGATTGTTGAGCAGATACCGGGCTTGGTGGAACGGAACCGGACGGCCATTTTGAAAACGCTTATTGAGCGCTGCGCCGTCCGAGGCGTAGACACGGCGCCCATCAAGGCTCAACTCGAGCAAGCGTATGGCGCACCTGACGGCTTCGAAATAACGCGTCTTTTGAAGCTCGGAGAAGCGCCGTCCGAGGATGGCAAGTCCAATTCGAAGCACGACCACTCCCATCCCGACAAGGTCCATGGATCTCTACTAGCGCAGGCTATGATGGCTATCCCTGGCCCCTTGGGCAACCTAATCTTTGATTCCTTCGTCAACCTAGGCGAGCCACTGACGCTTAGAGTCGCTCGCGACACGATAGCCTCGCGAACGCTCCAAGCAGCATTGACTTCGCCTCACGCCACTATCATCTTCCGTCGAAAAGTTATACAGCAGTTCTACGGCAAAGTCTGCGAGCTCGCCCTAGATCCTGCGGGATCTCATGTCATTGATGCCATTTGGGAAGGCTCCCACGGTCTTGCCTTCATTCGCGAGCGCATCGCTGAAGAACTCTGCGAGAATGAAGCATCGCTCCGCGAATCCCTGGTCGGCCGCGCAGTCTGGCGCAACTGGCGCATGGATCTGTACAAACGGCGACGCCCAGATTGGGTCAAGCAATCTCGATACGCTGCTGGCAATGAGGGTTTCCAATCATTCCCGGAAAGTAATGGCGATGCCACTCATGTCCCAAATCAACGGGCGGGCAAACAACCGACGGCCATTGAGCTAGCACGACGCAAACACGCAGAAGCGAAAGCGAAGAAGGATGCGACCCATGCGAAAAAGGAAAAGAAGGGTAACAATATGTCCGCTGAAGGTGATAATGGCAGTAGCAAGGGCAAAGGAAAAGCGAGCGTTCCCGCGCATTAGAGAGATTTTGGCGTTCGTATGGGCAGAAAGCATGCGAGGCGTTTCGGCATTAATCTGTGGGGCCCGTCTCTTGGAGTTGATCTGATTCGTTATAGATATCTTTGGTGCCTTCTTTTCTCAGCGGTGAGGATTTTTACCGCTGTCTTTTTCAGTCTGACGCAACACTCTTAGAGAGGCTAGCTTTTGAGTAGCGCACATGTGGCCAATTGTAAAGGGCAGTTAAGACAAAATTTTCGAAGGATTTCGGGTCTTCGGTGAGAAGTCCGGATTGTGATGCGCCGTGGGATGCGGTGACTCGTACATGAGGGGCATTACCTAAGGTACATAGATGATGTCGACATCCCGCTAAGGGCTCGTGGTTTTGTGTTACCGAATCAACCGTCAACATTCGCAAATTTTAACTCACATTCTTATCTCTACTTTAATTGCTATTTGGATCTTGGTTTGTTAGAGAAAGCTTGCCATACAGGGCCCCATTTGCGTTCAGTCCATCTCGAGTATACCAATAGAGGTCGCACTTAGACCCTGGCATAAGACCACGTCGTAGCTACGAACGTAGATCATTGTTACGAATCCTTGCAAGATGGCGACCAACGGTAGCAACGGTGTCGAAGCACCTCTCAACCGAGCAGACGAGGCCAAAGAGGTACCTACCCTTTCCCTCCCCCCACTCTTTTCAAGGTCACGAGGCGCCACATAATCCCATCATCCCTTCTCTCCCAAACACTAACGCTCGCCAGCTTCTCACTGCCATCCAATCTCTTATCATCCCCTTCATCCACTCCGCAGACGAAGATGCCGCAACCAAGCACACGGGTCATGGTCTCGCCATTCTAGGAGGCGGACCGCGGACGGCCCTCGTAGAGCACCACCCTCCACAGAAGCTTGAGAGTATATTGGATCTGAATGTACCCAAACAGGGAGGTGGGAAGGAGGGACTTGTAGAGTTTGTGGGGATGTTGTTGGGGTACAGTGTTAACACGTGGGACCAGGGGTTTATGGATAAGTTGTATGGGAGTACGAATGCTGTAAGTGCTGTAGCAGGGAGTGTGGGTTGGAATGAGCATGCTGAAGGGACTCGATAGGTTGGACTGGTTTCGGAGCTACTACTCGCCACGTTGAATACGAATGTAAGTCCTCCCATGCACTCCACCTCCTACCCAGTTGACAAGACGTCAGGCCCATGTCTATCAAGTCTCCCCCGTCCTGACCCTCATCGAAAAACACACAACCCGCTTCCTCGCGCACCTCTTCGGCTACGCCTCCCCACACGCCGGCGGCATCTCGCAACCCGGCGGTAGCGCCTCAAACAGCACCGCGATCGCCATCGCCCGCAACACTTTGTACCCTTCCACCAAGGAGCTCGGCAACGGGGCCCATCGCTTCACTATCTTTACCTCTGCGCATAGCCACTACAGCATCGAGAAGGCGGCGCAAATGTTCGGCCTTGGGACTCGCAACGTGATTAGTGTGCCTGTGGACGAAGCGACGGGGCAGATGTTGCCTGAGGAGTTGGAAAGGTTGGTGAAAGAGAGCAAGTGCAGGGGCGAAACACCCTTTTTCGTCAACGCCACGGCGGGAACGACGGTTTTGGGGTCTTTCGATCCTTTCCAGTCCATATCTACTGTCTGCAAGGTACACAACCTCTGGCTGCACATCGACGGCAGTTGGGGCGGCAGCGTCGTGTTCAACGCGTCGTATCGCTCCTCGCGGCTCAAGGGCGCGGAGTGGGCGGACAGCATAGCCGTCACCCCGCATAAGATGCTGGGTGTGCCTATGACGTGCAGTTTTTTGCTGGGCCGGGACCTGAGGCAGTTCTGGGGCGCGATGAGGTTGGATGCTGGGTATTTGTTCCACACGGCGGCGACAGACGTGGGTGAGATTTATGATCTGGCGGAGTTGACGCCGCAGTGTGGGAGGAGGGCGGATAGCTTGAAGATGTTTCTTGCGCTGCAGTACTACGGGCAAGAGTACTTCTCCGACTTCGTCGCCCGCGCCTACTCCAACGCCGAGTACTTCCTCTCGCTCCTCAAAGCGAACAGGAATTTCGTGTCCATTAGCCCGGAGCCATTGCCGTGTCTGCAGGTGTGCTTTTATTGGTCGCCGGGAGGGAAGCTTGGGAAGGATAAAGAAGCGAACGGGAAGGTGACGGCGGATGTTGCTGGTGGGCTTATCAAGCGCGGGTTCATGATTGATTTTGCGCCTGGGGAGCTGGGCAAGTTCTTTAGGGTCGTAGTAAATGGGAATACGAGGAGGGGGACGTTAGAGGGGCTTGTGAAGGCGGTTGGTGAGGTGGCGGGGGAGTTAGGGTATTAAGGTTAAGGTGATAGGGTAGATAGTCTATATGTCTGTTTGTGTGATAGTCTCTGTGTTAGGGTCTCTGTGTGTAAGGGTCTATAGGTGTAGGGGTCTATAGGTGTAAGGTTCTATAGGTGTAAGGATCTGTAGGTCTGTTAGGATCTGGTTGTGTGGGTGTCTAGGTCTATGCTTGCGCAGGTCCGTGCTTGTCGGCTTAGAGGTCTGTGGGTTTGTAGTTGTGTAGTTGTGCAGTTGTGTGGCGGGGTGGTTGTGTTGATACGAAAACCTACAAATTAGAGTAAACAAATGTCGCTAGCACTTCAGCTTGATCCCCCTCCTTTTCTCACTCTCCCTCCACTCGAACATAAACTGTGCCCCACAAAAGAGCGCAAAACACGCGCTCCAAAAAAAGGCCAGTCCAGACCAACTCGCGATAATTCCCTCAATCAATCCTTTCAATCCATCTATGCCGAGCGCAAAGCCCACTAGGTTCGCAACCATGAGCATGAGGATCTCCACGACGGCGCCGAGACCGCAGAGGTAGCGGTACGTATTGGGGTGGTTTTTCCATCGGCGGGCCGGAAAGATGTAGGAGGCGAGGACTTCGGGAAGAACGAAGAGGGTCACGAGCCAACCCCACATGAGCAGGCGCAGCTGGATGTCGTGCCAAATCGCGATGAAGGAGAAGACGGTTAGGTAATTGAGGACCGTGCGAGCTTTACCCCACAAGCCAGGAAGCGCGCTGCCTCCGAGTGGGATAAACAGGTACCGCAGACTCCACTTGTTGAAGCTGCGATGCCAGCCGCGCCAGAAGTTTGTTACGGAGTAGTTATCGCTCATACAGCGGACCATATTTTCGGGCGGGTCGATACCGTCGAGGAGCGCCCAGAGGCGGAAGAAGCGCCAGGGGATGAGCAGCTTAAGCCAGATGTGCTTGAGATTGAAGAAGCCAAGCATGCTGAGTTGGGCTGGCGTGTAGAGGTCCCAGTCTGGCTTTGCTTTGAAGATAGCGACCATGTAGCAGTAATGTATCATTACCTCCATGGTGAGGAGGACGACTACGAAGCGAATGGCGTATAGTACGTTTCGTTTTGAAGTGATGCTGTGCGGGCGATATCGTAGTTGTGACATGTAGTCGTTGAATGTGACGATTGGGCCTGCGAGGTACAGCGGGGAGTACACGGCGTAGGCGAAGTAATTGCGGAAGCAAAAGTCGGATGCTTTCGAGGGAATAGAGACGCGATCTCGCTCCGAGAGATTGGCGGGATCGAGTTGTTTCTTCTTGATGTCATTAGCTCAACTCTTGGAGAAATTGCGGGGAACCCACTTCTATCACGTTTCCAGCGCTAGAGTTGAGGCTCCAGTAGTAGTCGAGATTGAAGCTGATGAGACGCAAGATGGTGAAGTTGAATAAGACGTCCCATTTAGGGATGAGACCACCGTAGCTATCAAACGTGTGGCCAAAATTTCGACCCGGCTCCCGCTTTTCGGAGACAGATGAAGGCAGAAAGACGCCAACTATCGTTTCATAAGAGTACCCATCGCAAAGATCATTCACGAACAAGACACCGACGTTGAAGAGCCATGTTGCAGCGGGCACATACGGTCTCGGCAAGTTCTTCGCAAGGCTGTAATTGATGTAGAGAATAGTGATGATCTTGAAGATGGAGAAGCCATGCAAGGCCACGAGGAAGACAATGGCAAAAGGTATGTCGAAGGATATCCTCTGATTCAGGCGAGCGTCAGCAGCAGCTGAGGCTGTCAACCCCATGGTCAGCCCACGGCCAGCAGAGGGTTGGACCTGGGTGTACGTGTCCGCTCTCCAGAAGGCATCGTAGGCTTTACGGAGGAGGGGGTGCACGGCTAGCAGTAATATGAGAAAGGGGATGTTTTGGCGGAATCCACGGTATTGCAGGTCGGAGTTGTCCTGGAGGGGTTCAGTAGTCTATCCTCCTAGGTGCGGGAGGTACGAAAACCATACGACTTTACGGCCAGGTATCCAGCCGGCAGAGAGCAAATGGTCGTACTCGCGATAGCTTGGATGCGACTCTGGGCAATATTAACAACAGGCCGTGGGTTACCCCTTTCGACCAACCTTTGGACACCTCGATGTTCTTGGCGAACATGAAATAAATGGACCACGCGATGACGGCGTTGTAGAAGTAAAACTCTGGGGTATTCCATCGTGAGGGCTGGACCCTCTCCTCCAGTTCCCTGCTCTTTAGCTGTCCATTCCTCACGGGCAGTGGTGTTGCAGGGTCTAGCTCGGCGAACTCGAGAGCCTCCTTTGGGGGGACGGTGGCCGGGACGACGAAGCGAGTGTCGAGCGTGTCCAGCGAGTAGAGCTGGCGCAGGTAGTTGAGCCACATGACTGGACTGTTTCTGGGCTCAGCGGGGTAGAGCAGCGTGCTGGCGGGGGGATCAGGGGGGCACGATGCTGCGGTGAGGAAGGAGGGCCGCCCGACCTCAATAGTCCAGCTCCGTGATGCGACCATGGACCTCCCACCACCAACACGCATCCCAGCCCCCACCGCCGCACCCTCAGACCGCGCATCAGCACCGGGTTGCCACGCGTCATTTCACCCGTCCATTTCCAATTGAGGCTTTGCGAAGCTGTGGAGGCGGCGATAGCTTTGCGCCATGAATATTCCCAATTCCTCGAGCGCGCCCGCGCCAGGCGAGTACGCGGGAGGTGAGAACGCCATCCACGAAGCTCCCAACGCGCTTTCTGACGACGTCCACAGATGAGGTCTCCGCCATCGTCCTGGACCCCGGCTGGTCGACCACCCGCGCTGGCTTTGCTGGCGAAGACGTGCCCAAATCAGTCATTCCCTCGTTCTACGGCCAGATCGATTCCGACTCGGGCTCGCAGTACCTCTTCGGCGAGAATGCGATACACAACCCGCTTGGCAACCTGCAAGTCAAGAATCCATGGGGCGACGACGGCATTGTCGAGGATTGGGAGACGGCGACAAAGCTGTGGGAGTATGCCATAACATCGAAGCTTACGGGCACAAAAGCCGGACACCCTTCAAAGAATGGACTGAACGACGGCAACGACACAAATGGCGATGCTATGGATGTGGACATGGACACGGTGGAAAACCAGGAGAAGCCGCTGGAGGACAGCCCGCTGCTCGTGACGGAGCCAGGCTGGAACAGCGCAAAAGCGCGGGAGAAGACGATTGAGATTGCCATGGAAGAATGGGGCACCCCGGCTTTCTACCTTCAGAAGACGGGCGTGCTGGCTGCCTTCGCCTCAGGGAAGGCCTCCGGCATCATCATCGACGTCGGCGCATCGCATACCTCAGTCACACCCGTTCTAGATGGCATGGTCCTGCGAAAGGGCGTCCAAAAGTCCACGCTGGCCGGCAACTTCGTCTCCAACCAAATTCGTCTCATCTTCAAGCAATCACAACCCGAAATTCCCCTAACGCCCCACTACCTCGTCAAAGCCAAAACGCCAGTCGACGCCGGCGCCCCCGCGCAAGCCATCTACAAGACCTTCAACATCCCACCCCACGACTCCTTCCGCCGCCTCGAAGAAGAGCGCGTCCTCACCGAATTCAAAGAGTCAGTCGTGGAAATCTGGCCGGGCCCCGGCCGTTTGTCTAACGGCACAAATGAAGAAATCGCAAAGAGCATGCCGGGCCGCCCCTTCGAAATGCCAGACGGCTGGAACCAAGTCTTCGGCCTGGACCGCTTCCGTCCCGCAGAAGCCCTCTTCGACGCTAAGGCCGCCGTGCAAGATGCTGACAATCCGCGTCCCAAAGACGAGCACACCATCCCGCGCCTCGTGCAAGCAGCCGTGCAGCATGTCGACGCTGACCAACGCCCCTTGCTCCTGCAGAATATTGTGGTGACGGGTGGCAGCACGCTGCTGTACAAGTTCAATGACCGGCTGAATTATGAGATTAATAGTATCTATCCTAGTACGAGGAACAAATTGATCGCGCCCGGCCCTGTCGTGGAGAGGAAGTATGCGGCTTGGATTGGTGGCAGTATCTTGGCTAGTTTGGGGAGCTTTCATCAGCTCTGGATAAGTAAGAAGGAGTATGAGGAGCATGGGGCAAATATTGTGGAGAAGAGGTGTAGGTAGAGGGCTGGCCATGATGGGGGTTTCAATTCAGTCCACGTCCCGAGAGCTGTGGGTATAATTTGGAGTTGGTGGTATCCATACCATGGGTAAGATCAAAAGCTTGTATCGAGTATGAGAATACGACTTTCACAGACTTGGACTGCTCTCAAAACCTATTAATGATGCTCTTGTGTCAAGATGTTCCTGGTCATTGCTCGTCTCTATCTCTCGGGCCGCCATAGACGACTGATCACTCGGTCTTCCAGATCCGGGCTATAGTACATATCCGCCATGCCTAAACGCCGGTGTGCGATACTCATTGACTCGTATCCACCTCCACCTCCACACCCTACGAGTCCACATCCATCGTCTCCGCCGTGGCTGTGACGCTGTCGTCCTGCAGCTCATGTACGGTAACGTACTTGCTGATCTCTTCCCTCGTGATGATCTTCTCGTTGAGCACCGCCGTCGTACCAGGCTGGAAGCGGTAGTTCCTCTGCTTCGGTACACGCACATTCGGCGTGATGTGATTCCGCATCAACGTCGTCTTCTCCTCGGTAATAACGGCAACATCTACATTACTACCCGATCCCAGATCGTTCCAGATACCCGCCTGAATAGCATCCGAGCACAGCTTCACCGCCTCATCCCTGCTCAGATTGCGCTTCCACTGTGTCTCGAAGACGGACATGGCAGCCAGCGACCCCGAGCCCATCGTCACGTACGGCAGCTTGTCTGTGGAGCCGTGGGCGTGCACGGTGAAGAGGTGGGAGCCGGTGGGGTCGACGCCCGCGATGACGAGGTAGGCGCCGATGTGGCCCTGGTAGCGGAAGAGGTGCTGCTTCAACATGGTCATGCAGGTTACTACGCGCGGCTTGCGGCCGGTGGAGAGGGCGTGCAGCTCGAGGTTGGAGGAGATGATGGCGGTGGTGAATTCAGTGTCGGCGGCGGTTCCGGCGCCTGCGCACCAGATCTGCGGCGCGATGTAGTGGAGCTTCTCGCAGTTCTATGGAGTTGTTAGATGGCATGCATAGTAAGCGGGGGGGTGTCGAGGGCGCACCTTGTCTGCGACTATTGGACCACTGGTTGCTCGTGTGTCTGCTGCGATTACGACGCCGCCGGCAAAGAGACATCCCACAATGGTCGTGCCGGTGCTTGTGGCTTTTGGCAGCGGGACACCTTGGGCGTGGAGGGCGGCATTGCGGTTGTGGTTGGAGAAGTCGAAGCCAGCCATGATTACGGTATCGAGGATGCTGTCTCTATTCGAGGCGGAGATGCAGCTGTGAGGATGTGTGAATGAGGCTTTTTGGGCGAGGCAGCAGTCGACGGCGTAGGCTGTCGTGGTTGACGCAGCTGTCGATTTGCCTGAAGCTACAGCTGGGAGCTAGCCCAAGGGCTCGGACCTGTAGACGTAGGTCTTGGCTCGGCGCGTTCCCCAAACATCGACAGCAATTGACAGGCGAAAGAAAGAGCGAGTGAAGCCCCCCAGGTCCTCGTCGCGTGCCTTGACGCTCTTCTGCTCCAGAGCGCCAGGCTTCTCTGCCTTCACTATTCTCCACAAAAGCCTCGAGCTCTTCCGCCCGAGCCCGCCCCGGGCCTCACGTTCGTTTTCCTCGTCGCCGACCCTGCAGCGCTCCACCTCCAATGCGAGCATCCGGCCTGTAGCCCGCAGAACACCGTCGCGCGACATCAGGCCAGAGTATCTGCTTGCAAGCATGGCTTTTGGGCTCGGCAAGCCCACGCCGACGATTGAAGTGCGCGGGGAGATTGTGGATATCAACACAGAGGTAGGGCAGCTCTCTGCGCGGCGCATTTGGCGAATAGGCACAGCTAACTTGTGTAGGTCGTCGGCTTCTCTGCGTTAGGCCTTGGGTTGGAGGGCGCGAAGAAGGTCAAGCTGCTTCCTACGCCGTGGACTAACGACCATCTTCCTCCAGCAACCGCGACACTTCTAGCTGTCGCCTCGAGACGCGGACTCCTTGCCGCTGCTGGCCCCGACACCCTCATCCTCACCTCTACCGACAATGCGCGGCACGCCTTCAAGAAGGAAGCAGGAAGTAACGATGTAGTCACGGACTTTACACCCGACATTACGCTCCCCGTACCTCGACTCCGCCAGATCGCCTTCTCCGCCGACGAAGACTTTCTCGTGATAAGCCGGGAGAATGAGGGGGGTCTGGCTGTGTTCGCGGTGGATGATCTTCTCCAGCAAAAGAAAGAGCCTGGGCAGCAAATAGACACAGCCAACACCGCGGTCAGGGCAATGCTGCCGAATCCGGTGCCCGAACACGCTCAATACATGGCTGTGATCCTCGACTCTGGACGCATGGATATTACCGACGTCACAACTGGAAAGTCGATAACATTTCGAGGCCAGGGTGTGACCTGCGCTGCATGGAGTCTAAAGGGGAAGGCCTTCGTGGCTGGATCCGCCGACGGAACTGCCACTATCTTCAACTTTTCTACTCAGAAAGAGCTTGGTACCATTCCACGTCCACCTTCATTGGGAGAGGGCTATACCAGTAAGTTCAAGACCTGCCCATTATGAGTGAATCGGCTAACTATCATAGTGTCTGGGGTCTTCTGGCTCAGCCAGAAGGAATTCTTTCTTGTCCATTCTCCGCCGAATTCCTCCTCTGAGGATGATGCATTGTTCCACATAGTCAATTGTGGCTCCAGCAAGGACTTCAACACCTTCTCTTTCCAGAATTCTTCCTATCCGCTACTATTTCCGGCTATGGACGGTCCTTCGCGCAATCCTCCGATTCGTTACTCCGTTGCAAGACTTCGTCAATGGACACCAGTGCTCAATGATATGCTTATCATAGCTGGCACCAACTCTTCTGATATCGCAGTCCTCACAAATTCAAGCGAACACATAGCACCGGACCAAGAAACTGTCAACGAGTATCAGAAGGCTGGCCTCATTGACAGCAGGATGGCGGCCGTCCCGCGTATGAGTCTAGGAGAAGACGGCGAAAGTGTCATTATTGGTGAAGCCTTAGATCTTTCTAGCAAGGACAAGGTTGAGCGACCGGCACCGCGACTGGAGGAGATTTCGGAGTCTCCCACTCCATTACCAGCATACCTTGTCCTCACCCATGAAGGAATGTTGGCCGCGTGGTGGGTTGTCCATGATCAGTCTGTCCAGGAGGGTATTGCTTATAGCGGCCTCACGTACCTGGACCAGGGAACCGATTCGACAACGCCGGCGAAACAGACACCCCAAGCCGGGCAACCAACATCCTTATTTGGACAACCAGCATCCACTTCCCCAAGCGCACAACCAGCATTTGGGCAGCCGGCAGCCACCTTTGGAACCCCAGCAACCCCGAAGTTTGGAACGACCGGTTTTGGAAGCGCAGCTCCAGCTTTTGGGAAGCCTGCACAGCCAGCATTTGGTCAGCCTTCGAAACCGGCATTCGGAGCTCCATCTCTGCCGGGAGCACAGGCTGCACCCGCTTTTGGAGCCGCCGGTGGATTCGGTGCTCGCCCGTCTCCATGGGGCGCTAGCTCACAAGCAGTCACTGCTCAAACACCTACCACCTCTTTTTCTAGCGCATCTGGGGACAATGCCTTCGCCAAGCTCGGGGCAAATGCTAACTCCGGCGGTTCTGGATTTTCCAGCTTTGGCAGTGCCAATGGCGGTCAGTCGGCTTTCTCAGGCCTCGCACAGCAAAGCTCGCCATTTTCAGGTCTCGGACAGCAAAAGTCGGCATTTTCAGGGACGTCGAATGGTTTCAAAGGTCTGAGCACAGAACCAAGCTTTGGTGGTTCCACCGTAACGATACCCTCGGGTACAGGATCCTCTTTGCCATCATGGGCTGGGACACCGGCGTCTCAAGGAGGCTCCATTTTTGGCCAAGGAACATCTTCGTTCGGTTCAAACAAAGAATCGGAGATGAGCGAAGCAAGCGATGTGCAAAACAGGGAACGAGATGAAGCCACACCAACTCCCCAGCCGCCTCCGGCCCAAACGAAGGGTATATTTGGCCTGCCGAGCAATGGTGGGTTCAAGCTTGGAACTACCCTCCAGAGCGATGGCTCGTCGAAAGAGACTGGAGAAAAGCCAGCAGCTTCGTCCAGCGATTCCCTGTTTGGAGGTGCCTTCGCTGCCACTTTACCCCCTGCAACTCCCGGCGAGTCGGAGCAGAAAAAGAGCCTTTTTGGCGCTTCTACTACTCCAGCAACACAACCGAAGCCGGTGAATTCATTTTTCCCAGTGACGACTCCTGCGGATGAAAGCTCCACGCCCAAGGCAGCACCCCCGAAAGAAGAAGTGGTTCCCGAAGAAGCACCCCTACCACCGGATTTCACGACATACAAACCTCCCAAGACGGATGACGATCTTCCCCCGCTTGCCGGCAGCCCCCCTATCAAGGTTGAAGCTCCTGGTTCATCAGCGTCATCGGAACAGCTATCAGATGAAGAAGTGGACGAGGGAGAGGATGATATTGAAGTCGAAGAGGAAGAGGATGGTGACGAGGATACACAACAAGCGTCACCATCAGACACCACACGCAGAGCCCGAAATTCACAGTCAGGCTTCAGACTACAACAGAGTGTTAATCAGTCCCCGAACATACTCCCCGCCGCCCCTACACCACCACCCGCTCGGGGCGCTTCGCCGTTTCAACCTCCTTTTGGACAACAATCCAAGCCATCATCCGGGCCTTTTGGTCAAACGCCCAAGGCTAGCCCATTGTCATTTGGACAGTCTGCAGCGACTCCGCAGCCATCCGCTTCTGAGGGATATTTCAAGCAACCACCTTCGTTTGCTCCTTCCCGAACGCAGCAGAACCTGCGTTCCCCCAGTCCAGTGCGAGCGGCATCTACACCAGCGCTTGGCGGGATTCGTAGAGAACCGATGGCTGCTTCGGATGGCTCTTTGAGTGCATCAATGCAACAGCAGCCCAAACCACCAACACCCCAAGTCACTGATCTGGTTGATGACGAAGACGAGCGAATTCGTCGTGAGCTTGCAAGCGAAATCGAACCTAGCAGAATGCTGGATGATTTCCTCGCGCGGCAAGAGTTTAGCGGACCTTCGCTGGGCAAGACCGGACATGCCGCTCAGATTGAGATCGTCTACCGAGACATAAACAACATGGTTGATACGCTCGGCCTCAACTGGCGCTCGCTCAAGGCGTTCATCGAATACCACGAGCGGCCGCAGCGATACACCGAGTTGGCTCGAGCTGCTCTTGAGGAGGTGTTAGAGCAGGGCGAAGAGGGACCATGGTTCGAGCAATGGTGTCTTGCCGAAATTGAGGATCTGCAGCATTTGGAAGAGGAGCTAGGGCAGGAGCTGGATCAGGGACGCGTGCAGGGTGTGCTTGAGAAACTCAGCCAATTGGCCCGGCTGCTCCGCGACCAGGCGAAGCTGAACACAAAGGTGAACGACTTCCGACGCGATACCGTCCTCAACCGCAAGGACCCTGAGAAGGTCGAAGGCCTTCGCAAGGCAGCCCTACCCGCTGAGCTTGCGGATCAGCAGAAAGAGCTGCGCAAAAAGTATGCACAACTATTGACGCAGCTTGGCCAGGCCGAAGAAGCTATTTTGATCCTCAAAGCTAAACTTGCATCGCGAGATGCACAAAATGGGAAGACGGCAGCAGTTCCAACCGTCGACGCTGTGAAGGGAACTATCACTAAGCTTATTAGCTTCACTGAACGGAAGAATAACGAAATTACCCTTCTTGAGTCAAAGCTCCACAAAGCTGGCCTCCTGGACTCCGGCCGACCGACCTCGTCTTCCTCTCGTCAGCCAGGGACCCCACGAAGGTCCCGCCGCGCTCGCGAAAGTGAGAGTCCGTTCGCCACCCCACCTACCAATTCGAACAGAATGAGCCTGAGTCAGTTGAGCCGTACGGTGATGACGCCAGAGGTTGAAGCCACGCCTACCAAAGGGGGGTATGGGTTCTACTACACTCCTGAGGGCAGCCCAACTTCTGGCCGGGACTTGATTGGCTTAGGCGATCTGGTGGAGGAGAACCTCGTCGAATTGAGGGAGACGGCGAAGCGGAGGAGGAAGATTGCTGAGGGACTTGCGACTGCGCTTGTTGAGAGGGGCGTTAAGGAGACCAAGGTCAACTGATGAGAGTGATCATGGCTGTGTATGATTAGGCGCAATTTGTGTTTGAATACCAGATGAGCATGGGATGACGGTGGATTTGAGCGTGCACTGGATCGTTCTGGGCACGAAAGTACGTAGAGTATCATCGTGTACAAAAGCGCAGAATGTGTACCTATGTATGAGGACTCTCAGACGAAGCTTGTCCGTAATGGCGCACTGAAAAGATGTCAAACTGTTATCCTTGAAACTTGCTAGTGAACGGGAGCGCGAAGTACTTATCCCGAATAACTCAAGACGCCCTGTCCGAGCTTTCTGCGTTGCCCGGTGGATGAAGCTTCGAAACAAATGGGGGGAAGCGAAAACACGTGACAGAAGTCGCGACGCGTTGGCGGCAAGCGCTTTGCGAGGTTCCTCCGCTGTATTTATTCGTCGTCTTCACCGCTTCCAAGCAACTCTACAACAAACCCGCTTCGCCACCCGACTTCTTTTGAACCCCAGACCTTTTCCTCTCAGCACGCTTCATAGCAACTAACATCAATCGCATCAACACCCCGCTACGGTCTTGTTTGCCCCGCATCAATCACCATGTCTGTCGTCTCGCTGCTCGGTGTCGAGGTCAAAAACAATCCGGCCACGTTCGACGCGCCGTACGAGTTCGAAATCACCTTCGAGTGCCTCGAGCAACTACAGAAAGGTAATTGCATCGCTCTTCGCTGCATTGACACGCGCTGACGCTCTCGCCACAGATCTCGAGTGGAAGCTGACCTACGTTGGCTCTGCTACCTCGTACGTACTGAGCGACTTCGCACTGCTGCCTACAGGCATTGACCCACCCCAGCAATGAGCACGACCAAGAGCTCGACTCCGTCCTCGTCGGTCCCATCCCCGTAGGCATCAATAAGTTCCAGTTCTCCGCCTCGCCTCCCGACCTCTCGCGCATTCCCAACAGCGAGATCATCGGTGTCACTGTGATCCTCCTCAGCTGCAGCTACGATGACCGGGAGTTTGTGCGCGTGGGATACTACGTGAACAATGAGTACACAGACGAGGCGCTCCAGCTTGAGCCGCCCGCGAAGCCCGTCATCGAGAAGGTGCGGCGGAACATCCTTGCGGAGAAGCCGCGTGTGACCCGCTTCGCGATAAAATGGTATGACTCGCGCATCTCATGTAACCTAGGCAACAACTCTCGCTAACGTTTGACAGGGATTCTGAGGAGTCTGCTCCCCCAGAGTTTCCCCCTGACCAGCCCGAAGCCGACCTTACCGCGGATGGTGACCAGTATGGCCTCGAGGAGGAGGAGGAAGAAGAGGAGGCTGAAGTCGAAGCGGAGGGTGTTGCCCCTACTGAAGGCGAGGACGCCGAGATGGCTGGCGCCGATGACACCGCTGGACCTGCCGTGGAGGAGGATGCCGCTTCCGAGGCCGGCAGCGAAGAGATCGATTTGGAAGAGGAGAGCGAGGGCGAGTCCGACGAGGAGCAAGAGGGCGAGGAGGAGGGTGGTGATGACATGGAGATGGATGAAGCCGGACCTGCCAATGGTGATAAGAACCACCCGCAGCAACCCGTTCAGCCCAATGCCGATGTCATGGTCCATTAGATCATGTCTGATCTATGCTAACATCTATCTTTTAGATGTGGACTTTTTGGAAGGTACAGCGGCGGCCGATTTCTCAACTCCCATCAAGATCTCGTTGCATTTACCGGCAGATCAACTGCATGTATCGCCTTCGAGCGTTCGGAAAGCGACTTAAACAGACTTCCTCCGTATATCGCCTAGGCGTTCTCATTTTCTTTGTTGGCGCGCACGCTAGGTTCCCTCGGTCGTTATGGGGGTTATCTGTGATGATATTGGATACCCAGAAAGGGGGAGGATGGAAAAGTCATTGGCCACGGTATTACTGGGACGCAGCAGAACTTCACCTCGTTAGCGAACATGGGTAGGAATACACATAGACCATTGATGTTTCAATTGGTTACGCTTTCAGGTTCCCGCACGTACAGCACAGTGATCAGGCGCCTTATTTCGTAAAGTCTATCCGTTTCTTATTGACAGAGAAATAGTAGAGAAAGGAGCCGTCTTTCATGTCGCATAACGCGCTCTATATGCGCTGCCTCCTCTCATGCGGATTGATCCGTATCACCGCATTCCTCCCCTCGGGACCGTATCACGGGCTCGTCATCTGTGGCGCCGACAGGCTAAAGCGAATTGCATGACGGCGAAGTAGGCTGCTCGGTACTTGAAGGTCTCTGTGCAGCTTACTTTTTCGTTGCTCCGCCGTCTGTCGGGCCGCCCCTGGAGCCCTAAAGTCATCCTGTCTCGCTTTACGAAGTACAGGATTCGGAAATTTAATGGGTATAGTCTGCGATGGGTTCCAAATGGGGCTTGTAGCTACACGACCATTTGCGGCGCGTTGCATGGGTGAACGCGTACTCGGTATTTCGGTAGGTCTCGCATTCAAGGCTGCCATTGCACACCTTACCTAAAAGCATTATTTATCCGAGAAATGTTGGAAATGAGTCGGACTACACATGGTCCGTCACGAAGAGAACGAGTGGCTTAAGGGCTGGACATGATCACGCAGCCCAAAGCTGAAGTCGACCCAGGGTTAAAAACTCAAAATTCATCTCCCTCGCCGTATACAGTTCAGCTCGCGGGCATGTTGCGATGTCCAATAGGTAAGCGCAGGCGAAACACGCCAAATGCAACACAGCCTCTTCCAAGGTTCCAACTCTGAGGATGCTGGCGCAGCCTTGTGCATTGCTCATCCCGACGCGCCCGAGATCACGGACATTTATAGTAAACGAGCGAGGTACCTGACAAGGCGCGCGTCAATGTTAAAAGCAAGCGGCTCGGTGTTGGCTGTGACAGACGGCTGCAAGTGCAAGTGTCTGGTTTGCAGATGCCCGTTCGAACCGTGGGCCCATATACATCAGACTGGGCTCTCATTCACTGATCCTGAAGACCTGCCTGGTTGTTTCAGCAGCAAACGGCGATCCGTACCTGTTGTTTTCAGAGCCTCTCTACCTCTTGCGCGAGCACACAGCCCCTCCGCGGTGTCCTAACGCCTTCCCTTGCCCTTGAAAATAAACACGCGCCCCTGATTCTCGACGACGCGCATTCAGACGCACTTCATCCGCTTACACAGCATTTCTATACTCAGTGGAGCCACGACGAGCTGCTCAAGCCACGGAGCAGCCGGGAGAACTCCGCGTGCATACCCCGCCACCACCACCATGTGAGTAGATCAAACTGCCCTCACATCGACAGGCCGTCGACTATATCCATGAACTTTTTCCGACCCGCCCTCCCGCGCGGCCATCCCGTCCACCCCACACTCTTGTTTGTGGACAAAGGCTGACCAGGGCCTGTTTGCGCTCTTTGCAGAAAAGCTTGCGAACAATGAGCTACCAACAGGGCCAGCCCCAACTCGGGGCGACGTTTGTTCCGGGGGGCTTCGATGACTACTACATGCCGGCACCGTCACCGGAGGTCATCTCTCCAGCACCTCAGCGGTTCGTCTTACTTCCACATGTCCCGAAATTGCGCGCTTGCTGACGTTCCCTTCGCGTGGTAGGATTATGCCAGAGGTGCCCGAGAACATGCAGGAAAACATTGCTCACCTGGAATTAGAAGCAAATCCACGTAGCAGCGCAAACGCGCCCATGTCGCCGCCAGCCCAAGGCTTCCAGCAGCCGTCGCCGTTCCCGCCACGAGGATCGAGCTTCCAGAGCGAGCAAGCTCCGCAGGCTCGTGGACAGGGGCAATGGCCCCTCAGACAAGCGAGCATTTCTTCGACCTTCAAGCAGCCACCGGCCGTGCAACCGCAAACGATGCAGCAGCCCCCGAGCCATGACTACCACAGCTTCGCCCAGAGCAACGAGGTGCCCAACTTCTCCATCTTCCCGAAACTTGCGAACCGCCCGCCGAATGTTCCGCCGTCCGACGACGAGAAAGAGGCAGTGTTGGAGAATGCGCGGCTCCCCGTGCTCAATTCGAACGACCCGGAGATGCAGTTGGCATGGGCACAAGACGCGCTAGCATACGTGGATACGGCGCAGCTGCACGAGCAGCGCATTGCTGAGATTCAAGGCGCCCGACCAGCCACGCCTGCGGTGGAACACCAGCTGCGCGTCGACGCTATGAACGTTACTAGCTTTCTGGCGGACCAGTTCCACCCCAAGGCCGAGTTCATGCGCGGCATGTGGCTTGAGTTTGGGAAGTTCGGGCTCAGGGTGGACAAGAAGGAGGCTTTCCGGTCATATACTCGTGCGGCGCAGAAGGGATACGCGCGGGCAGAGTACCGCATGGGCATGCAGTTCGAGCAGTCGAATGACCCCATCAAGGCTCTCCAGCATTACAAGGCGGGTTCGGAAGCTGGAGATTCGGCATCAAACTACCGATTGGGGATGATGACTCTGCTCGGACAGCATGGGCAGCAGCAAGACTTCGCAAAGGGCATCCATTTGATCCGTCAAGCTGCGGCCACTGCAGACGAGAATGCTCCTCAAGGTGCCTACGTGCTCGGCATGCTACAGGCTCGAGAGCTTCCCCAAATCAACGTTCCTGACACATTTCTTCCATATGACGAGAAGGGTGCCAGGCAGAATATTGAGAAGGCCGCATATCTCGGTTTCGCAAAAGCCCAACTGAAGATGGGATCTGCGTATGAGCTTTGCAGTCTTGGCTGTGAATTCAGTCCCATTCTTTCGTTGCATTACAACGCCCTAGCTTCGAGACAAGGGGAGCCGGAAGCGGACATGGCAATCAGCAAATGGTTCTTGTGCGGTAATGAGCCAGACTTCCCAAAGAACGAAGAGCTAGCCTACCAATACGCACAACGCGCTGCCGCAGCAGGATTGGCTACTGCGGAATTCGCCATGGGCTACTTCAACGAAATCGGCATGCATATCCCGGTCAACCTCGACAAGGCACAGGAGTGGTATGAAAAGGCCGCCCGGAACGGTAATAAGGATGCAGAAGCACGCATCGAGAGCATTGGAATGTCGCGGACGTTATCCAAGACGGACCACGAAAAGGTTGCCATAAAGAAGATCAGATCTCAGCACGGCTCTATGCGTGGGCAACGTCCAGCGAGGTTACAGAAGATGGCAGCACCGGCGTTGCCGACCATCGATAGCAGTCCATCTGACTATGGAGATTCACCAGCAACGACCACTCCCGGTGGCGCTCGATTACCCGACCGCAACGCTACAACTACCCCTTACCCTATATCCGATAAACCTCCCATGCTCGGTGGTGCATCAGCACCTTACGAGCGCTCTGCCACAGCTGCGCCATATCCCATGGACAACGGTCCGCCGCGGATGGATTCGAGACCCGGCCTGGCAGGCGGATTTGCACCCGAGCTACGGGCCGCAAGCGCTCGACCTGCGTCGCAGGCTTTCAACATCAATCCAAACGTGTACGGTCCTGGTCCCGGCCCTGGTCCTGGGCCTAATGATCCCTATGGTCGTGGGCGGATTCCCCCACAAGGACCGAACATGGGCCATCTTCCTATGCGTCCAGCTACCAGCGTAGACAACATGGGTCGTGGGGGTGGACGAATGCCCAGCGGCGGGCCTCCGGGTCCAGGAGGTCCAGGCGGATACAGGCAACCTGGCGGACCAAGCGCTCAACGACCAGAAATGCGCCCGGCTACAACCCAGCCATCTGATATCGGTTTTGCTGCTCCAGATAACAGGAACAAACTCCAGAAACCCGGACCGGGCCCGCTTAAGAAGCAGGGCACTCTACCCGACATTGGCTTTGTCGCACCTCTAGAGCCAAGGCAACACACCCGCCCGTCCACAGTGCAGCCAGGACAGGAAAGCAGGACATCTTCTCGGCCCGAGCGACCATCGACGGCAGCACCAGGACCGCGACCAGGACAAGGACCGTCTCCTCGGCCAGGATCTGCAGGACGCGGATCAGCACAGCATTCTTATCCGCAGGGCTCCAAACCAGGCCTTTCACCCATACCATCCAAACCAGCTACCCCGCAACCTCAGCCGTCTCCTGCGAAACCGGCACCGGCCCAGGCACCGAAGCCGCCAGGTCCGCAACACGCTACATCCACGCCGGGCAAGGGCCCCAAGACTTTTGATGAGATGGGTATCGGTCAGGCGCCCAAGGACAGCGATTGCGTAAGTCACTCTTCATTCACCATCATCGCAGTTTTCACTAACCGCCCACAGGTTGTCATGTAAATATCGCCACAGCACGCACAGCATTGGAGGGAATTTGCATATTGGCGTTCTCAGTCCAACGGGACGGAGCATTTTTGTATAGAGTTGCGTTGAGCCCTTCAGCATGAGCAGTAACGATTCATTACTATTCCTATACCCATTTTCTGGTAATGTTGCGATCTCGCAAAAGAGGATTGGTTGGATTTTTCACATAGAAGAAAATGTTATTCATAGCATCATAGGCTGGCGTCTTTGGGGTCTGTCTTGTTCTGGTATTAGATTTTTTTTTCTTCGTCTGAAGATCGCTGTGCTTCCATCCGGCTATCGAGATGGCGATGTGTCGTGCCTTCCTCAATCGCGATGCACGTGCTTCTGGTGTCCTTGCCATCGCTCCTTCCTTGAGGCTTAATGCTCACGTCAACTCAAACGCTTCCATTACTCCTTCACCTCACTCGACATCTTCACTTCACACCTGTCTTCATCGCCATATCGTCATGGCTCCACGCAAGAAGACCGATGAGAAGCCTGCCGCGAAGTCGAGCCCCAATGAGCAGGTCGACCTCATCCTGAATTACTTGCGTAAGTGCTAGATTCTATCAATTTTATGCTGGTGAACTAACAGCTCTGTAGGCAAGGAGAAGTGAGTTCGACGCCAGATGGTGGGGTTTGGGTGATGAGGCTGACCACAAATCGCATTGCAGTCGTCCATACTCGGTGAGTGGTACCTTCCCATTGTGCAAGCAGCACGCTGACTTGGTAGGCTGGAGATGTATCTGCCAATCTCCACAACAAGGTCACCAAAGGTATGTTCCGTGTGCGTTTTTGGTGGAAGTGGAGATTGATGAAGTGCAGCTGCGGCGGCGAAGATACTGAAGGACCTCCACGAACGCAACGAGGTCGAAGGACGCGCCGCTGGTGAGCAGACATACCCACCCAGCCCAGGCCCAGCAGACTAACATGTCGCTAGGCAAGCAGATCGTCTACCATGCTATTCAGGTACATTTCCTCCCACTTGATATCCGCTCTTCGTAGCATCTGACAATCTCAGAACCCAGAGGACTCCTGCACCCCCGAGCAGCTCGTCCAACTCGACACCACGATCGCCGACTTGCGCACCCAAACCACCAACCTCATTGCCACCGCCAAAACCCTCCGCAGCACCCTCTCTTCTCTCAACTCCACGCTCAGCACTGCGGATCTCGTCGCCAACGTGCAAGCACTCGAAGTCGAAAAGGCCGATCTCTTAGGCAGGCTAGAGAGCTTGAAGGCGGGCAAGGCAAAGAAGGTAACGAAGCGGGAGAGAGACGAGGTGGAGAGGCAGTGGAAGAATTGGGGAGCTGTCGCGAGGAAGAGGCAGAAGATTAGCGGGAGTGTCTGGGGGGTTATTGAGGATGTGGTGCAGGAGAAGGATAAGAGGGCTGAGCTCAGGGAGGAGCTGGGGCTGGATGAGTAAGTGGGAGTCGAGGGCATGGTGGTGAGCTGATGGTGAGCTGGTGGATGATTTGTTGGGATGTACGAGTTACGGTGACGTGTCATGTGTGGAAAATATGACCAAAAAGGGGGCAGATTATGTTTGGAAGCTATAGGCAAAATCAACCTCGCGAATGCTAATTTCGATGCGCAGCTGACGGAGAACTAGCCAAGTCCGATGCTATAACGCCTCTCGAATGCAATACCAGAAGATGCAAACGCCGAAACATGCGTCGCCAATGCTAATACTCGTGCTCGATGTCCCTTTCCATATTACTAGACATATCTGCCTCGCACTCATCATCGATGTTAGCCAAAGCTTCTAACTCTTTCGACAGAGCAATGCCTTCCGCTCTTCCCCTGTCCACATCGACCATCATCAAAATTGGAAAGGGCAGTCCTATCAAGACAGCCAGAAACCAGAATGCCTTTTCAACTGTCAGTTGTGTCCTTATATATGTAGATTGAAAGGCGGAGGAGGAACTTACAGGTCTAATCTGCCCACAAGCATCCGTAATAGCCCCTACAATAGCAGGTCCAAACACACTACTCCCCTTATCCGTAATAGCATACAACGCATAAAACGCCGCCTCATAACCCGGCGGAATCAGCTCACCGAACAAGCTCCTACAATAGCTACTCAGCCCGCCGAGCACGAAGCCGTATACGGCGCCAAGCGGATACATCTCCCACTGCTGCTGCAGTCCGAACACACCTAGGCGCTGGATGGCGGGTATGTAGCCGAGCAGACCATATAACGGGATGAGCTCGAATAAGAGGATGCAGGCAAGGATTGTTTGTGAAGGCTTGAGGCGCAGGTAGATGCTTATACGCGACCAGGTGAAGGCGCCTATGACACCGCTTACTGTTGCGATGACGTTGATGAGGGCGAGCATGGCGTAGCCCATACCCAGCGTCGTCTTCGCGAAGAGCACAGCGGTCCCGGAGACGGTAGCTATGCTGTCGCTGAGCAGGAACCATGCCGCGAGGAAAAGCAGGAGGTCTTTCAAGTGTCGGGCATGCTTTGCTGTTCGCCCGAGGGATTTCCACGAGTATGTGAAGTAGGCGAGGCAGGTGGCAACATTGCCCTTTTGGCCAGAAATGTGGAGTGGTGGGCCGGGGCGAGGGCGAAGCCACATGGCGGTCGGGATGGTAAAGACGAACCACCAGGCACCTATTATGAAGAGAACTACGCGCAGACCGAAATTTGAGTTGCGGAAAGCGATTACAACGAGGATGGAGGTTGTTTGCACGAGGAGCGCGGCGATGTAGCCGATTCCGATTCCATAGGAGGATATCTTGGTTGATAGTGCGAGCTCCTGGGAGGGAGTTGCGCTGGAGGTTGGGTTGGGGACTGTGAGGTCGGCAGTCGATTGGGTGCGTGGGAGAAGGGCGGTTGTTGCGTCTACTACGCCATCTAGCACGCTCTCTTCTTGGGCGAGCTCGTTGGAGTAGTGGGCGTCGCGGATTATGGACGACTCGTTTGGAGACTCGGTAGAATCGTCGTCTAGGTAGCTTGATTCGCCAGATAGATTTGCATAGCGGACTGTTGGGTGGAATCTCACGAGCAGCGGGAGAAATGAGTTCAACAGCACAAAGCTTGCTCCGAAACAAGTGTTTGCGACGATGGCGAAGACGGCGCCTAGGATATAGACCTTTGGTACTACTGGCAAGAACAGCATGGTTGCGGTGCTGCCTATGAAGGCGAACCAAAGGAGCAGTGTCTTGCGAAAGCGGCCGTGGTCTGCGGCGCCTGACATGGAAATTATGAGGAGCGCTTGGATCAGCACGCTGATGCTGAAGGTGTACATGGCAAAGGACGCCGTGTTGATCTCGATGCCGAGGAGGTAGACGACGCATTGTCCGCTATCTTGGTGCGGGGAGAAGGTGGAGTAGAGGGGCGTGGTGGTTGGGAGGGTTGCTTTGCACGGTGTTGTGTGGTCCGAGAGAAGGACGCCATTCTCGCGCGCAAGTTGCTCGAGCGTTACAGGAATGAAGCTGCCTATGCCGCAGACTACGAAGACCTGGGTATATAGTCAGCACGTTTGCACATCTTGAAGGGGCCTGAAGCTTCGCGAAGCTCAACCGTACCTCGGCCGCCCAGCCGTACATGTAGAAGCCGGACAGCTCTTTGTCGCTGGTGAGGCGCGTATCCTCTCCTTCGTAATTCGGAGGAGACGGATTAGAGTCCATGGCGGAGGTCTCGTCGGACATGCTCTGCTCGTCATCGGCTTCGTTGCTTGGCGACAACGATGGAGGAGCCTTGGAGTACGTCGACGCATGGCGGAATAAGTCCGGGCGCGTCGGAGGACACTCTGGGGCACGGGGCGTCATTGTTCCAAGGTTGTCCTCGCCGGCGGGCGCGGGCTGTGATTGGCGGCCGACTGTGTCACCTCGAACGCGACATGGCAGGCGCAGGCGGCGAGGGAGAGGTCACAGAGAGGGAGAGGGAGCGGGAGCGGACAAAGGTCAAGCAACACAGGAGGGGAGGCAGATGCAGCGAGGGCAGAGGCAGGCCTGCGACATGGAGGGAGATCTGGCGCCGTGGAGCGTGCATACAGGCACAGGTGACTGATAGGCATGTGATGGCCCGAAGCAAACCATGACCATGTTGAATCGGATGAGCAGCCGGACCCGGTGCCGTGAGGTGCTTGTGCACAGCAACGGGGTCGCCGCGTTTAATGTTTATGCAGCGGCTGGCGGGCGGTGGGCGGCGACCGGTAGACGAGGGTGCGTGTGCGCGTGCGTGTGCGTGTGGTGCATCAGTGCCGTGCATTGTTTGAT
>MU005578.1:600538-705891 GCA_010405425.1 Lentithecium fluviatile CBS 122367 | reverse complement strand
ACCGCCACCTCTCGAAGCCTCGCATTCACACTCCCTCTACTGCATATTCCATCCCCCGAACACCGCACCGCGCAAATCGCGACCGGATCCCCGAGGCCGCCTCCACGACCCTTGGTAGCACACCCAGCTCAAAATACCGTTGGCGCAGACACCCTCGCGAGCCGAGGGAGCGGCGGGGAAGGTTGTGCAGAGCGGCGGGAGTGGCGCGTGCGCTGAAGGGCTGCACGATCAGGGCCAGAGTATGCCAGGCATTCTAACCATGGCTTCTCGCGGCGCGGAAGGAGCCCCAGCACAACGAGAGGGCGAGAGCAAAAAGCGCACTTTTGACGGTAAACTGGTCAACGGCGAGCGCCCTCCCAGGATGGACACACCCACCGGCGGCCCCTCCGTCAATGGAGCCGTGAGCGCGCCCAGTGTGCATGGCGTGGCCATGTCAGGCTCTGCGGTCCCAATGCCGACGGCGGACCAGATGGCCCAGCTGCCGCCCGAGCTGGAGCAGCTGTCTTCCGAGCATTATCATCCTCTCGGAAAGATGCTACTGCGCATTGGTCAGGAATGCTACAACGACCTCACCGAGGTGCTCCAGAAAATGGCCGACCTGCCTTCAAATTTACAAGCTAAGGGCGGGATGACGAATGGCTACAGCATGACAAATGGCGGCCAGGAAAACCCAGAGATCAGCAAGCAGAAGAAGCTGCTCTTGTTGCAGTTTGCGCAAGTGAACCGAGCCAAATTCATCAAGCTGCAGGTCCTTGCCGAGTGGGGCAAGAGATCTTCCGTCGACATTGCTAAATGCATCGATCTATTCAACTGGGAAAAAGAGCAAAGCGGCGCCATGGACTCCGTGGATGATACAATACACTGGCTGAAGATGTGGTCTGCTCATGCACGGCAATCTAATCCCGACATTAGGACGGCATTGGAGATTCTATCGACTAAAAAGGCGGACTGGATACCAAACGTGAGCCATCCCGAGATTGCATAGTAAGCATGTGACTGACAGGAAACAGCTAGGTTACATACCGCCCGAGACAATATCGTCCGAAAAAGCGCTGAAACTGTTGCGGTACATGAATACTTCGCTCTCCATACGACTCACCGTGCACGAGGATCTACCCCGGCAGATGCAAAGGTGGCGCGTGGAATCTGGTCGAGCGACTTTTATCGTTGATGACGAGTTCGAACTCGACCTGCTATCCTTTGTAGAGGACACATCAGAGCAGTGGCACTTCATTGATCTCCGACTCCTCTTTTCGCCGGCACCGAATATCGCCATAGGAAGCCGTTTCCAGTTCGAACTTAAAATGCAGCTGGATGGAATCCTTCGGGAAAACGGACTAGGCATGTGTTACGACTACTTACACAACTTCATTCTCACCCACAAGATCAACGTCCTCCGATCGCAAGCGTACCAACTTATCCGCGCCGGCTGGACTGGCTCGCTCAAAGTGGAACCAGTTCATCGTGGGCTCGTGATACAGTACTGGATAGACAAGCCCGGAAAGAAGAACTGGATAGAGATTGGCATTGCTAGCAACAAGCCCAAAAATGGCAAGGTGTCATGGAGAGGTCCACCGGTCCCGTCTCTGGCCGTACGCTGGTTCCGTCAGGGTGCAGAAGTGAAAGATGCCTGCCTCAAATTCGACTGGAAGAAAATTTGTATGGAACGAATGCTGAAGCATGTCATAGCACAGCATATCTCGTATTTGCTACGGACAACAGAACACAACCTCAACCCCTCGATGACCATCAAGGCGACATACTCGGAAACTGAACCATCCGAATGTATGTTGGAGGCTTCCATGGGTCATAACAATAAGACGACACTTTCGGTCGAAACGGTGACGGGAAGGTACATCTTGCAGCCCATTTCCTCGCTTTCATCGAGCGCAGAACACGTCATCAATCGTCCCCAGGAAGTTTCAAATTCCGGCACAATAGTGACACAGCTTCTCGCTCGGTCAGTCATTAGTCACATCCAGAGAATCGCACAACAGCTTGGATGGACACAAATCGTGCGGCAAACAATGCGTTTGGATGCCATCAATGCAGCAGTTGGGCTAGATGTGCTGCAGTATGTGCTATATCAACCTCGGGGTTGGACAACTACATGGACATTGGCTGTTTTTGTGGATACCTCAGGCGAGTCCTGGTGGATCTGCGAGATCGGGTCCAACGGCAGTACCGTCGAAACCGCCTGCCGGATCCTCATCGAGAAACCAGAGGGCCACACCCCACCAATCAATCGCACCACCCTGTCTGGAATATGTCGGATCGCGATTCATACGCTCGCCTACCATGTCACTACCCGTGAGCTCGAGAAGCGAAACAAGGCATACAGCTTGGGCGATGAATTTGCTCAATGCCGACATCACTCCGCGTCTCGAGGCGTGGTGCGTGGCTGGGTGTTGCACCTAAAAACGGCTGATTTGGTTGCATCGAAACCGGATGAGCCCCCGTGGCTGGAGCCCGGTATGCGCGTTATGTGTCAAGGCCTCCGGTCAGACTCCCGGAATATCTGGCACATTGCGTCAGGAATCATGCTTCCTGATGCGGCTGCGGATATGAAGAAGCTCATGTCGGCATCTCCGCAGAAATATTTCAGCTTCTCGGAGGAGGGAAACTTCCACATCCTCCTGTGTACGCCATTTGGAAAGGAAGTCGTTACGGAGCTGAAGGCTAGACTGCGAGATTTGGACCGCCTACGCTCGTTCGCCAAAATACTCCAGACGCGAAAGATGCTGATCAAATCCTCGTCGTTGCAGCAAGTAACATTCAAGTACAGCCAGCACCTTACGGCAACTGTCAAATTCGACGAAGGTGACGACGTCAAGGTGCGCTTTAGCAACAGCAATCCACATAAACGCATCGAAAGCTTGCTCGCCGATACGGTCAACGAAAAACCCACAACAACCGAACAACCGTCCCTGGAAGGTGGCCCTGGGTTGGATAGATTCTGCACCACGCTCCTGGTCACCCGATCTGCTCTAGCCGAGCTCGATGCGATCGAAAGCCTACAGCCAGGAAACTACAGAAACCCAGCGATTCACGCGCATGCCATCGGCGTATATCGTCTCGTATACAACAACCCCATATGCTCGTTTGACATCCGCCTTCGGCCAAAAGAAGACCATGTTTGCTGGGTGGTCGAGGACAATGAAGGCAAGGCAATCGAACTCCGTCCGAAAGATGAGCGGACTCCGAGTTATAAGCGACAAGAGAACCTCAAAGCAACTCTGCAGAAGCTGTACACGGAATCGGGCGAGCGCTGGTACGGCGTGCGCACGGGCTTGGTAGCCGATATCGACGGTATCGGAGGTGCATTGCGGAGGCTTCATGAGACGATCCTCAGCTGCTACGTTGAGGGTGGGGTCCAGCAAGGGCCCACTAATGCTCCGGACGGCGGTGGTGTACCAGGCGGCGGCGGCGGCGGTCCTGGTCAACCCAATAATAGGGGTGGCCATGGACCGGGACCCAGGCCTAATGGTGGTGGAGGTGCTCCGAATGGGAAATTGCCGCCTGGAAAGATCAACACGGTTGGTGGCAAGCCAGCTGTAGGGGTGAAGCGCGAGGTAATCACCATAGATTGACGAGCGCTGCATTGGTGGAGTTTTCCTTTACTAATGTTTGGGTCTGTACAGGTTTCCTTGGGATGACTGAGACCACAGGGTGGTCGTTTGCATTCCGGGGCAATGGGTCTTCTGCGCGTTGGTCCAAAACTTTCTTCGGCTGGGTTGGTAGGCTCTTTTACTGCGCTGAAGAGATATCTACGAATGTTTAGTCTTTCTGTAACATAGCTTTGGGGATGGTTCGGAGTGTCCATAGGCTTTGTACTATAGGACTTGAATCCATCACTGGTCGATAAATGGGCGGAGAATCCGTAAATGAAGTCAATGAACGCCATGTAATGCCCTTTGCAGATTGAATGTAACAAATGAAAAGAGAAATATAATTGTATGCAGCGAACTCTCGTTTTCTTCTATCAGCGACTTGTACACGTAGTCGGACAAAACCAGCATCCCGCGCCCTCTGAATCCGCCTATCCATTCAAAGGCCTATTTCCCCTTCTTCACCCACTCCTCAAGGTGTTCTCTAGTGCCAGAAATCTTATCCTGTACCATACCAACCGTCATAGCCGAATGCGCCTTCCCCGTCTCCCAAAACTGCGCAATCCTCTCCTTAGTCCGCAAATGCGTATCCGCCAACACAGGATACCTTTCCTCATACGTCCACACCAGGTCCCCAACATTCCTCATCGTAAGCGGCAGCACCGCATACGCCGTTCCCAACCCAATCGCAGCCGGCACCGTCGCGCGCAGCAGAATGTTGCGGTTCCGGCTGATGATGCTGCCGGCCATGCTAGCTACTAGCACGTACAGAGCCCCGGGAAACACCCTCTCGCCGGATTCTTTGGGAGGGGCGAGTCCCCGGATTGTGGACGTGAAGGAGTGTTCGAGACGGAGGGTCGAGGTTAGGGCGGCGTTGACGCTGTCTTCGGCACGTGTGGCTTGATTGTAGAGGGCTAGGCGGGCGTGGCGGATTTGCACGGCGAGGCGGTCGGTGGGGGTTGGGCGGTAGGGGGTCGGGCTTGAGGGGGTGGATGGGGCGGCGGGTGAGGTGGGCGAGGGCATAGTGGTGTCGAGGGGCGTGTCGTCGTAGATGGGTTTCCGGTTGAGCTGGGGGTTGTTAGGGGCGGTTCGAGGGGCTTGGAGAGGGTGGGCGCGTACGGAAGGGTCAGTAGGCTCCTCGGCGTCGACGATACGCGGAGAGGAAAAGGCGATGCCGGCACCGGCGGCGGCAGCCATGGCCGGGGCAAGCGTGCGCTATAGAGAGTCGAGAGTCAGCGAGCATCCTACCCAATGGAACGAGGTCTCTTACCTGCCGCAGCAGTGGTCTGAAGGCCATTCTTGGGGAAGGAAAGGCGCAATGGATGGACGTCGTGATGCAAATGGTGGTGTTGAGCGATCCAGGACAGAAGGAAGCGGCGCGCACGGACCCATTAGGATTACTTGCATGCGCCGCCTGCACAATTCGGGCCTGGCACAAGTGACAGCATCGCTTCCAAGGTTCAATGTTGTTCTTCGTTCTTTTCCCTCCCCTTGAGCAACGTCGGCCAGCATCGCTATCGCCATGCTCAAGCGGCTTGCACGCGTGCCGAATGCCGGGTCCTGGGTGTGCTCCCGCTGTTTGCAGCAGTTGAGACGCCAGCATCGATCTAATAGCAGCGCTGCTACTGCTACTGCACGCGACTCGGTACAACCTCCCGCACCGACCCTGTACGGCTTATCGACTGGCCGCGCAAAAGAGGATGACGAGACGCTCCGCAAGATATTCGACAACACGACCTTCTGGGCCGACTTTTCCCATGGGTCGAGAAGGAACAACCCGACTGGCATCGTGGGCAATCGCTACCTCACGCACCCTGACGGCTTCGTCGACTTCGTCACCATCACACTCCAAAGATGCAATGCGGTGGTGGAGCGAGTAGAGCGGGCGAGTAGCATACAAGAGTACAAGGGCATGGTGAAAGAGCTGGACCGGTTGAGTGATTTGCTGTGTAGGGTTATCGATCTGGCCGACTTTGTGAGGGGGACGCATCCGGATCGACGGGTGCAGAATGCGGCGAGCAAAGCGTATGCGATCATGTTTCAGTATATGAATCAGCTTAATACTACGACGGTGCTGAACGATCAGCTGAAGAAGGCGGCGGCGATACCGGAGGTGTGGGATGGTTGGAGCGAGCAGGAGAAGGTTGTGGCTAAGATTTTGATTGAGGATTTCTCGCGGAGTGCGATTGAGCTACCCGAGGGCTCCAGACAGCGGTTTGTGGAGTTGAGCGGGGAGATTGCGCATGTTGGGACTGAGTTTGTTGAGAGAATGGGCCCGGAGACCAGTTATCTGAAGTTCGACAGTACGAGGATGAGGGGGTTGGAACCGAATATGGTGCGCGCGTTGACCAAGTGGGGAGAGACGAAGATTGGGACTATGCATCATGAGGCGCAAATGGCGCTCCGTTACGTCGAGGATGCGGATGTGCGAAGAGACATATACATGGCGGTGCGGACGGCCAACAAAGCGAGCGTCGACAGGCTTGAGAAGATGCTCAAGGATAGAGCGGAGCTGGCCAAGTTGTCTGGATACGAGACCTTTGCGCATATGACGCTGGAAAATAAGATGGCCAAGTCTCCGGAAGCTGTGAATCAGTTTTTGGGCGCGTTGGTGGAAGATACGAAACACCAGGTCCAGCAGGAATTGCAGGAGCTTCTGGAGCTGAAGAAGGCGGATGCACAGACAGACAATTTCCCTGGTCGGATTAATGCTTGGGATAAGTTCTACTATACCCACAAGTTGCTGTCGAACATGGATAGCAAGACACGTACGCCCGACTTCCTCTCAGCATACTTCTCCGTCGGCACAGTCATGCAAGGTCTATCCCGCCTCTTCGACCGCCTCTACGGAATACGACTCGTCGCGCGTGAGACACAGCCAGGCGAGGTTTGGGACGATGGCGTGCGCCGTCTCGATGTTGTCTCTGATACAGATGGCCACATTGCCGTCCTTTACTGCGATCTCTTTTCCCGCCATGGTAAAACTCCGAACCCCGCACACTTCACTCTCCGCTGTTCCCGCGAGATATCGGTCTCTGAAGTCGAAGAAATGTCTAAAATGAATCATCCCTTCTCCTCCCCCGTGGAGGCCGCAACCGACGGCATGGCAGTGGCCTACAACAAAGAAACGGACTCTCACTTTCAGCTACCCACCATTGCTCTCATTTGCGACTTCTCGAGAGGTACGAGCAAACGACCGACACTCCTCAACTTCAACGATGTGCGAACGCTATTCCACGAAATGGGACATGCTTTGCATTCCTTCCTGGGCCGCACCTCCCTGCAGAATGTCTCAGGAACCCGCTGCGCCACAGACTTTGCCGAGCTCCCTTCAGTCCTCATGGAGCACTTCGCCTCCTGTCCCGACGTACTCGCTCTATACGCACGCCACTGGGACACCGACGCGCCGCTCCCCATGGCCGCGCTGGAACAGAGACTAGCAATCGACACGCGCACGCAACCCGCAGAAACAGAGGCACAAATCCTTCTCGCAATGCTAGATCAAACCTACCACTCCTCGCTTCCCCTCTCCCTAGACTTCGACAGCACCAAAGTATACCACGACGTCTACAACACCTACGGGTCCATCCCCGAGCCGGGTGGAACGGCCTGGCAGGGGTTCTTTGGGCACTTGTTCGGGTACGGGGCTACGTATTACAGTTATCTATTTGACCGGGCGATTGCGGGAAAGATTTGGAGTGATGTTTTTCAGAGGACGGGGAAGGGGCAGGGGGGCAGTGTGGATAGGGTGCATGGAGAGAGGTATAAGAATGAGGTTTTGAGATGGGGTGGTGGGAGGGATGGGTGGAAGTGTGTTGCAGGGGTGTTGGGGGATGCGAGGTTAGCAGAGGGGGGGGAGGCGGCGATGAAGGAGGTTGGGAGGTGGGGAGTTAAGGAGCCCGGTGTGTAGATGGAGGATAGAGGGGACCTTCACATTCTTCTTCTGGTGGTTTCCTTTACTTGGATTGGAGCTGGGCTTGACGGTAAGAGATAGATTCCATTCAGGTTAGATGGCAGGGACACACTTAGAGCTACGATAGACTGTACTATACTGTACCATCATCGGCAAAGTCAACATACGCACTCACTTATCCTCACATGCACGCACATTCTACATTCCCGAATCCGCGCATACAGTACCACCCCTCCGTGTCAGTCCATTACACGATGGATCAGCATACCTACTCAGGCCCATGCGGTCCAGATGACCCCTTTCGTTTCATCACAAGAGCACACATGCAGAGCGACACGAAATCGAACCTCTACGACAGGGTGCTGGTAATCGACTCGAAACCTTATCATCTCGTGCTCAGATTGCCGTCCGGAGATGATAACTGCCGGAAAGTGAGCGCAAGATCCAGGCCCTTCTGCCGTGAGACATACGCAAGCGCGTTGCGCAGATGCTCCGGATGACCCGTCGTGTGCGCAGCCGTGCGCTTGTGCTATGTCCCGGGGGTGCCAGCAAATCGTGTATGACTACACTGGTTTGGTTGGGAGCGGATGAGAGGGAGGGAGGACAGCGGAAACGGGGTTGTTACACTGTAACAGCCGAAGAGTGGGTGTTGCGAGATCTGAGACTTCAGGTACCTGCAGTCCGGTGCAAGTGTGAAACCGTGGAACGCTACCGTGTGTGTGTAGTATAAGGCGACGAGTCCGATCGTTGGACAGGGCGGAGAGACGGATCACGAGTAGAAGGGGGAAGGGATTTGGTGTTACTTGCCACTTCTGTGCTTCATTTCATTCGTGGTGGATCAGTAATCATAATGTTTGTAGAAGGTGGCGGGAGGAATATGCCCAAGCACGGCACCGGAATGAGTGTTTGATAGGAGGGAGCTTTGTGCGACGACATGTGGCCGTACGGCAACGCACACAGATAATGGCGGGACGAGATGACAAGTCCGCTCCGATCGGATGAGAGGAATAGCAAAAGTAAAACTGCCCTCACCGTCAAGTGAACGAAAGAACGAAAAATATTGTGGGTGGGTCTGAGTGTGTTGCTCTTTGGTTTGCCAGCTGCCACTGACGGGGCGAACGGTGTGGACCTGGAAAGGCAAAACCTGCACTGCCCATGCCCTGGACGCCGGGATGCAGACGGCACAAAATGTGGAGATAGAGGGGCATGTGGACATGGGAGATGCTGACCGCCACTTTCTCATGCAAGCCTAGCAAGCCACGGCGCGCGGCATCTTCCTCCCTTTCCATGCAGATGATGATGTCCATGCACTTGCTCGCTCCACGGTGACGGGGTGTATGTTGAACATGCATTTGAGTGTAAACATTACTCGGGGCCTTACAAGACGCTCTGAAACTACATAGAGGAGGCTTGACAGCCTACTCAATCACAAGTGCTGACTCCGTAATCCTACATGCGCGCTCAAAGTCCCCACTCAGCACGCAGATCTGCTGGATGCCGAACGCGGCCTCAGCGGCAAAGTCCTCCGCTCCAATAGCGTCGCCGACATTGCCCATGGCTTCCCCTCTCACACGCTCGCTCAGCGCGATACAACGTTCGTAGGCGGTGATGGCCTGAGTCATGAGACCCAAACCATGCCATATGCGTCCGACATTGTACTCCGCCTCGGAGCAGTGAACCGCTACATTGTCCTTGGTCCGTAGTTCGTGGTACCGGTTGATAAACGATAGGCCTTGCTGAATCTGAAACTGTCGGTTTTCTGAAAGACGATTCATCGCATGTTGAATGTACGCGATGCCGATGGAGAGATTGAGCGCCGGATCTTCCGGTGTAATGGCTAAGGCGCGGAAGTAGTAGTTCAGCGCCCCTACGTATGTGCCACCACCCGTGAGCACATTGCCGTATAGCGTGAGCAGAGCGGGGTCATGATCCTTCACATGGTTGACAATGTCCGAGGATACGACATTTTGCATCCATTGCGTGCGATCGTCGCCTTTGAAGTTGAACCATATGCGCTGCTCCGGGGTGAGCAGCATATAATCCGTGGTTTTGATGTATCTTAAAAGGACCTTTTGTGTTGGGCCCGCGGAGTAGCCCTCCGGGATCGAGCAGAGACGATTTGCAGCGCTAAAGAGTCGGATAAGCTCGGTGCTGAATGGATGAGTTTTGAGCAGCCAGCGGACGGCGGACGATGCTTGGATTGAGTCATCGACTGCCAGAGCGCAAGCCAACCGACAAAGCTCAATCGTGTGGTGATATTCCTGGTTCCGGTAGAAGATTACAGATTGGAGGGCGACATCGAGGACGCTGAAGCATCGATCTTTCTCGCCATTGCGGGCGAGCAGAAGTGCGTACCTGCCGAATACATCCAACCATTTATCAAAATGTACACCATAGAATTCTTGACAGTCCTCGTTCGGCTTCCCTGTAAGCGTCTGTATCTCTTCTCCGTCCTCAATTCGGTTTGCTTCGACCGCAAGCGCCATCAAAGCAGACTCCTTCCAGATGTCCCCAGAAGTTATGCGCCCAAAGTAGCCACCGAAATCGTGCTTTCGATCCGAATAGAACAAATCGAACGTCGAGAACTCCTGCACGAGCTCCCGAGCGATAGATAGATATTCGAGTGTCGCAGGTTCGTTTCCATTGTCTGCAGTGTCGTGTAATTGATCCAGGCGTTCAAAACTAGCCACAATTGCTCGATGCTGGACTCTCACTTTGGCGAGCTCATCCGCATGAGCGGCAGCCAATTGGTCTAATTTTCGGCGGAGTACTTCTTGATTGATGATGTCAAGTGGTACGTTCGTACCTTCCAAGGTTTTGGGTGCCGGCAGGAGAAACGTATGAGGCTTAGCTGTTGGCAACCGCCCTTTCGCTCGGAACAGGCCTTTCGATGGTCGCTTGCGCAATGGTCGAAGAGACTGGCGCTCACTGGGGGCAGCTTCGCTTTCTGATTCGCCCTGATCGGCGTTCGTGGCAGCTCTCACAAGAGACAGGCGTTCGCTTGGGACAACTTCGTTTTCTGATTCATCCTGCTCGGCGTTCGTGGCAATCTTGACTTTCTTCATGTACCTCCTAACGCGGGCCTTTCTGACTCCATGCCTTCCTCTAGCCTGTTTTCTCACTTGTTTGAAGTGCTGAACGAGCTCTTCGTATGCGCCGTACTTTACCTTCCTCAACCGGTAAGCGCCTTTGTTTTGAAAGACGATTTCTGCTCGCTCCCTGGCTTCCCTATGCATTCCCTGGTCTTCGAAGAACTTGGCCAGTATCGCCAGGTCGTCCCACGTGGCGCCTCGTTCCTTCAGCATCGGAATGATCGCCTCGGCATTATCATGCTCTCCCAAATTCGTGTAGCAAGTGTGTAACCCCAGCAAGCTTTTCAGAAGTAGCTTGTCTGGCGCGTGCCTGACGACTGGTTCGTAAAAGCGCAGCGCATCCTTGT
This sequence comes from Lentithecium fluviatile CBS 122367, assembly GCA_010405425.1. Taxonomy (NCBI): domain Eukaryota; kingdom Fungi; phylum Ascomycota; class Dothideomycetes; order Pleosporales; family Lentitheciaceae; genus Lentithecium; species Lentithecium fluviatile. The sequence continues at coordinate 694,931 of MU005578.1, read as the reverse complement.
CGTGTCCCGTTGTGTGGAGCGTGTCGGCAGCCCAACAGAAAAGCTCGGGAAGGGAAAACAAGAGAGCACCGGGCTCTTCATCTTCAGGCTCCAGCATTTCGAGATGATGCTACCATGTTTAGACTCTGTCTTGAGGAGATAAGATTGCACTCACCATAGCTTCGGCAAAGTTGGGAGAAGAGTGTCGCAACCGAAAGATGCCCATTTTCGCCCTAATATCTATAGGAAGCGTGCTCCCATATTTGGCGTAGTCACTGGTACGTGAGAATTCAGCAACGGCTATCCGTCGAGGCGCGTCTTCTATATCGAACTCGCGGTCGTCCTCTTGCTCGTCCCAGTATGTTTCATCCTGTCGGCCTTGTTTCCACCGTGATAGAGTTTTGAGACGTGACAGTGCGCGGTCATAATCTCCTGCGCGATCCAATAGATCAAAGTAAATATTCAAAAGATTCCAGTCCAGAGTGCTGCTAGCAGGATCCTCGTGGGCAACAAAGTGAGCAATTGAGAAATCATAGCTCTCAATGATCCTTGTCAAGTGGATTCTGGTAGCCTTTGGAGTTGAGGTTCCAATAACCGCCATTTTCTCCAAAACGTCGTACTCGTGTGGTCGGAGTGCTAACATTTTTTGGCATTGCTTGACGCACGCAGAAATCTTACCAGGACCCAGTCCCTCTTCCAATTTGAGTTTCTCGATGCGGGCATCGTAGTATTTTGGATCAATTCTGAGGATAGATTTCAAACAATTGAGCTTCAACTGTGTCTTGTGCTCGTCCGTGAACTTTGTAAATCTGTTTCCGTCGACGTGGTCTATGCGGTCAATGCAGAGCCACCAGAGTCCCGGGTCTTTCTTAGTACTCGTACCGACGATGAGGGCTGTTACAGAGGCGTCGTCTTGACCCGTTGCCGAATAGATTTCCGAAAGAAGGTTGTGCGCCGAAAAGATTTCTGGATTCTTCGCAATAGCTTGGAGGGCAAACGTTGCAGCTTGGCCATATTCCTTTCGCATGTAAGCCTCGTTAGCCTTGCGCTGTATCTCTCTGAACTCAGGTCCTGGGTCAACGGCAGGCCGGGGTCCTATCTTTCCCTTTGGCCTACCCCGAACTCCAGGCTTTCGCTTTCTTCGAGGTCCGTCTCCATCAAAACCTCCCCTCCCCATTCCGGTAGGTCTGCCGCGCCGGCGGCCCCGACTGACTTTGGTTTTGGAGTCTCCTCGTTTCGGCACAGGCTCAGCTTCATCATCGAGTTCTTCGTCCAGCAATAAATCATCGGGGTCTTCATCGGCATCATCTTCCGTTGAGTAATCCTTGTCTTTCTCAGAATCGTCTCTTCCTACGGTTTCGGCCAGCGTGCGCTCAAATTCCCTATCGTCGTCGTCCGAAGATTCCATATCGCTGTCGCGAAAAGGATTGTCCGCATAAGCCGGATACACGTCATCTTCTTCCTCGTGGCCAGGAGCTGGAATGAATCCTTCGTGGACTACGGGACCACTTGTGATGAATGCGTTGCTCAAGGGTTCCTGATAAGTGGCGCTGGGAAACGGAACATGAGGATCCAAAAGCGGCGGAAACAGCTGCTCCGGCGAAACATATTGGCTCCTCGAACTTTGTCCAGCATGGGGTGCTCTGGTGTCCGGGGTAGGCTGCCTTGTAGGACGTGCTGGATCATCTGAAAAGGTACCTCGGACGGGAAGAAACCGTACAAGGGTAGACGGTGGTCGCGGCGGTCCCCGCCACTGCCCACCTCTAGACTGCATATTTGCTGCGGCCCACCTCGGAGTTTGTTAATTCGGGCTTATGTTAGCAGGCGATCATAGTGTGCGCTGCAGACTGCGTTGCCAGTTTGATGGTAGCGGGCGAGATTGTTCCACTGCTGCAATGAGCTTTGACGTTAGGCGCGCTAACCCAATGTGGATCTCCATAAAAAGATAGATGTGAGATGTGCACGAATCTTTCCAAAAGCTGCCGCAAATATTCTCGACAAAGCTCATGATATGTGACCGCATTCTTTAGAGGCACACAGATAAGCAGCTGCGAAAGGTATCGTTTTGTCCGGCGGACGGAACACTTTTACACTGTCGAGAATGATCTCCGATGGAAACAGACCGAGACGATAACAAGCATATTGTACAATCACGCCCAACATGGGCGTTTTTAAACCACTTCCATACCGAGTGAAAATACCCATGAGCCAACGCCAAGAGATGCATAAGTGTGAGCTCATATCATACATTACTGTCCTCTTCATTCATCCCCACCATCTCATACTCTCCTGCACTTTCTCTCCCTCTGCCCCTGCCCCTCCCTCTTGCTTCACCAACACCGTCTTCAGAAGGGCCATTTCCCTGTCGGGCGGCGGCTTTCGTGCCAAAGTTGATAGGACGCAATTCCCTCCACCGACATGCCCAGACCCCTAAGAACGTCATGACAACCATGCTACATAGCTGCAAGGCCCACCAGAAAAAGTTGCTTGGTATCCCGTGCGAATATAAGGAAGTGACAATAAGATGGATGAAGTGTATCGTGAGGGCGAAGTCGAGGACGAGTTTCGAGCGCGCAATAAGTAGGAGAATGAACACAACACTGCCATAGAGTTAGCGACACTGGTACAGCTTCGCGATCAAAAGACGGCGCTTACCAGGTGAGGCTATTCAGCACCCAAACCAGCCCCAGAGTCCATCCGACCGTGGTGTCACCGCGAAGACTCCGCCAGCTGAAGAGAAGGTCTGTATTTACCTCTCTTCCGAATACCAGCGCGGTGAAGAGGATGAGGACTGCGGCGCAAGCATAATAGGCGAGTTGCAGGACGATGATCTGTGAGAGGATGCGAGTGGGAGACAGGTCGGCGAGCGCGCCGGGACGGGGAGGGCGGCGACGGCGTGGCATTAACGCAAAGTATGCGCTACCTCAAAGACATGTGTGCAAGGGCAGTCGGTCGTCTAGATGCCGCAAAGGTGTGTGTATGTGGTGAAGTTGGGAGTCTCGCTGGGAACGTTGGCTGCCGAAGGAGCGTCATCCCGGGGAAACAACGTCGCCTAACGCCGATGGCTGGTGATTGGCCTCAGTGCCACAGCTCTCGCCAAGCTCTGTTTGCATCTCTGCGTGACAGCTACCGAGAGCTATTGCACTCTCAACGCGACCCCGAACGACATTCTCTGCGTATGTATGCGACAATGACGCCCATAGGAGTGAGCAGTACCGCTGACAACCGCAGAAACTCGCGCCGCTATTCCTCCCGCCCGCCGCCTGCCTCCGCAAAATGGGCTGGTCACCTTTCGGCTCGTCGGACGACTCAGGTCCTAGGAAGACTTCTGGCGGCGCATTCGAGAAGCCCTCAAGAACAAACCGAGCCAAGTGCTACGAAGCGCGCGACGCCTTTTTTGAATGCCTCGACCGAAACAATATCCTCGACAGCATCAACTCAAAGGCCGGCAGGGCGGCAACGGCAAGCGCATGCGGAAAGGCAGATCAGGAGTTTGAGAAGAACTGTGCGCATAGTTGGGTATGGCTTTCCCGGACAGCATGGGTTTGGCCATTTCATCAACGTAACTGACGTTAAAGGGCAGGTGGAATACTTCAAGAAGCAACGAGTGGTCAACTATCAGAAGGAACAGACGATAAAAAAGATTGAGGCAGAAGGCGGGGAGATCATTGCGCCTCAATTGCCTCTGAAGAAATAGAAAGAGAAACATTCGAACGTCTCCTGGGAGACAGCCGCTAATGGTGGCATTGTATTTTATGTACACTATCTAGCTTCATTGCGCCCCAGCAATCTGGCGCAGCTGTAAGGGTAACACCGCTTCATGACAACGACCAATTTGTACAGTTTACAAGCATAGACGTTCGACGCGCCTAGTCCAAACACGTGCTGTCACTTCCATAGACAAACTTGTAACCCAAGCCAGCTTCGAATCGTTCCGATGTCGTGATAGGAGGCTGCCTTGCTTCATGCGAATCGCAGACTAATGCAGGGCAATAACAGGATTCGACTCGTCTTCTCCGAAGGGACACGATTCGCTTCCGCATCCACATCCACATCCGCATCCGCCAGCAGGCGAAGGGGTGGTATAGTATCTTAGAGTTGCACAATGTCGTCACCATGCCGCTGCCGAGGCCATTCGCGCAAGCACTGGGGGCTTTAAAGCCAGCCACCCTTGATGGTTGAGGAAACAGGCAGATGGAGCTTCTGCGGAGCTTCCCCCGCGCGCGGCAGAAGCCGTGAGCAGGACATCGTTGGCCAAGCGCAGCAGCCCGGGCACAGAATCGGTAGAGCATCGCACACACTTGCTGTAGCTTTCAGGATTTGGACCGGTTTCAAGAACATGCCATGTAACACGACAACGTCGGCGGCCACCAGCTATCCCGGCACACTGGACTGGCTACTCGTGCCACGAGGCTCGCACACTCTCTGCTGGAACGCGATGCCGAGCGAATTGCTTTTTTCGCCAGGAGAGCGGTGTTGACGCCCAACCCATGGGGCGTCCTGGCTGACCAGGAGGGAAGCCACCTGGGAAGCCACGGCTTGCCAAATTTGCTGCCCGCATGATGACAGATGTCCAAATAAGCGTGGGCGCTAGGACTAAGTGTTGGTACCAAATAGTTGTTGATTGGCTGGCTAGCGATGCACGTCTCCCGATCCCAAATCGACCAACGCCGACATACAGATAACCGAGCTTTTAGTCCGATACTGCCCCCTCCGCCTCTGACGTAAACCGCCCTTGCTACTCCTCCTCCTGGCGTTTCAGTGCTGGCACCCGCCGTCGTTCCCTTCATCCCCCCTACCTATACTGAGTCGGGAATATTGTTGAGGGATTAAGCTCTTCCCTGAAGATGTCTGCATCCGACTTTCCACCCTTTGCCGGCGGCCCCACCATACTACTATCGATTGCGAACACAACATCCGTGAAAACGCCTTTGAACTCATCCTCATCGAACAGAAGCCCCTTCCACATCTTTGCCACCTCTCGAGCGGGGTTGCGGAAGATTGGACCAAGACCGAAAGCGCCAAGCACAAGATTGCTGTGCCCACAATACGAGGCTATCCGGAGAACGGTTCTCATCTTCTCCATCATTAGCTCCCTCTCTTGCGCAAACGAGTACCTGTTGCCGGTCTCGTCCAGCTTCGGTCTCCGGATTGGTGCGACTGAAATGACGGGCAGCGACTGAATGTCACTCGTCTCGAATGTGGCGTAGTCTTGTTCTGGCGTTCCGCGGAAGACATCTGTGTGGTGGGGTAAGTAAATGGTCTGATTAATGAAGTCGAAAAGCACGTACAAACTTCTGGGGTGTATATGCCCCCTCGCTGGGGTATGGGATAGAAATCTTTTTCTATTCCCATTTGCGCGTTCCACGGCATTGTGAGTGCATGGACGAGGTTACTTCTACGAGCAAAGCACTCTTCAGGCGCCATTAACCCGGATTCCCAGTCACCCCCTGCACGCTTCTCGTTGGCTATATTGACGACAGGCACTTTCTTGCAATTCCGGTGGGCCGGATCTCGAGTTGCGGTCTGATACCATCCTAGTGCATAGTTGACCGGATCACCCTCCATCACAGCAACCCGTGTCCGTATAGGTGACCGCTTGCTCGGATGAATCTTTATCGCTGCTGAATCTGGGTACAAATATGATGTGACGGGGTTTTTGATGAACTCTCTCCAGATGTATGGTAACCATAGTCGCTTCGCTTCGGCAGCTATCTCGGAAGGTTTCGGTCTTGAGGGTGGCATGATAGCATGCTGGGAAAGCGAGTGGCAGCGTTGGATTAACAAGAGAACAAACAACCCAGGAGTAGGCGTGAATCGAATATCGAAAAGCAGATTGCGGATATGCGGGGTAAACACAGGAACGGACATGGACAGAGAGCTGGCGAATGGGCGCTATATGATCTGCTCAGCTGCCCGAAAGATGTAAACTATGGAGACGTCACTAACGAAGCCCTGTCTGACGGTTCCTCAATCGGAAACGGTAATTTTCAGCGTGCCAGGATTTCTTCTCATTTTAATACATGTCCTAAAACTCAAACGCGGCGGTACCACGCCACAGAGGCAAGCTGCACACCGCAGCAGAAGGCTTGAGTGGTGCCAACAAGCAATTTAGGGTAGCTACACATCAAGCTTCGGGAGCGGAAGCGGGCAGTGGTATGACACCCTTTGGGGCATGCCTGTCCCATCCTGGTCTCTGGAGACGAGAACCGCTTCGATAAAGCGTGTCAAGATCTTGAAGCCACAATGTCCATGTGGCAGTCTTATTGGAAGTGGGCTGCAATGAGGACGGCCTCACGATGGGTCCTCTGCGCTTTACCCGGCGATCTACTGCGGCTACCGTAGGCTAGATCTCGCACGGCTGGGATGGTCCGATCGCTGACAGCCTGGCAGATGCTGCAGGCGGGAGATAGCGCTGCAGCCATACCGCCGGTTTACAGCACCGGCATGCAGGGAACTGAACTAGGTGGTCGGGTCGAGTGGCGGCGGGATACCACAGCGTGATCCCTTTCTTCACCCTGACGAGGTAGCCTGTGTGGTTACACGCCATTTCTGTACGCGGGCCCTTGCTGAACGGATACTGTACACCGATGGGCGTAGATAGTTAACGGCCGGCTAGATCGGGCGCGTGCGGTGAAAGGCTGTTGATACCAAGTACGAAGCCAATGAGACGGCTCATGTATCGGGCGATGGGGACAGCGGTGGTGCAACACCAACAGGAGCAATACAAACAAGCACAGACGGAGCCGACGCAACACAATACACCCCCTAGTGCTCTCAGTAAAAACACCCGGTTACCGTCGTTCGCTAGGAGTGACAGGATTGACGAGTCCGACGGCGTGGGACCGGGATTAGCGCAAAGGTGGTCACAGCTTCAAGAGTGCACAGGTAAACTCTTCTATCGACGACGACAACGTCATCGACGGTGCTGCATCCAGGCTTCATCGCGCATCGCTTGCTGGCCATCCATGAGCCAGTCGCTTGGTCGAAGGCGCATCTGCCGTCTTCCTCTGCGCCTGCCTCTTGCGAATCATATCCCCGCGCTGCGCCCTCAATCACAATGGCCGCGTCGTGCGCACTCCTCAACTCACTCGCCACCGACTATAGCTACACTATTAAGACAAAGTCAGCCCCCGTTGACCCCGCAGCTCTCCGTCTCCTCCGGTGAGACGCTGACGGTCAATGGCTTCGTACGCAGCGTGCGGAAGCAAAAGCGTGTCGCCTTTGCCGCCATAGGCGACGGGTCATCGCTGCAAACGGTGCAGGCTGTCTTGACCCCTGAGCAGGCCGAAGGGTCAGTCCCAAAATCAACATATAGAGCGATGCCTGACGCGTCTCCCTAGATTATCCACAGGAACTGCTGTTGCAGTCGCAGGCCGGTGGACGCCGTCCCGCGGAGCTGGTCAAACTTACGAGCTTCAGGTTGATAGCGTCCGCATCCTGGGCGGAAATGATGCCACCGTGAGTACAGTAGCTGCATCCGAGCTGCCCGTCGCTCTTTGGCTAACCTTGCATCCCGTGAACCGTTTAGACCTCACCCCTGCAAAAGAAATATCAAACGCCCGAATTTCTTCGCACGGTGCCTCATCTGCGAGCACGACTACCGTTGAACTCGTTACTTTTGAGGCTCCGATCCCAAGTCACAGCTCAAGTCACGAACTACTTCGCCAATCACAGTTTCATTCAGACCCACCCGCCAATCATCACATCTTCGGATTGTGAAGGGGCCAGCGAGGTCTTCACCATCGCGCCAACATCGCCGTCACCACCTCTTGCTAAAGATGCTCCACACCAGCCGCAACAGCGTGAAGAACTGTTCTTTGGATCCCCCAGGTATTTGACCGTATCCAGCCAGCTTCACCTAGAAGCACTCGCTCAGTCTGTCGGCAAAGTATGGACCTTATCGCCAACTTTCCGTGCCGAGAAGAGCGACACCGCTCGCCACTTGAGCGAGTTCTACATGCTGGAAGCGGAACTCGCTTTTGTCGACGATCTCGCCAGCATTATGGACGTCGTGGAAGGCGTGCTACGCGCCGTTGCAACGGACCTCCAAACTTCACATGTAGGCGAGGAACTCCTCGAAGCGCGATCACGGGATCACGGAGAGGACGACACAACCTTGTCAGACAAAGACCTAGCACAAAGGTGGCGAGGGCTTGTGGATGGCCCCTGGCCATGCATCACCTACAAGGACGCGATAGGGCACCTGACGGCAGCCGTAGCTGAAGGTAAAGCTCACTTCGAATTCGCGCCAGGGCATGTGGAAGGGCTTCAGACTGAACATGAGCGTTTTTTGGCTGAGACTCTTGGACACGGTGGGCCGATCTTCGTCACCGACTACCCGCGACACATGAAGCCATTCTATATGGCACCGTCAAGTGGAACATCAGCAAATGCACACGGGACCCCAACTGTGGCGTGCTTCGATCTTCTTGTGCCAGAAATCTGCGAACTTGTTGGAGGTTCAATGCGTGAACACCGATTGCCAGAGCTTCTGCAGTCCATGGAGGACCATGGACTTAAGAGCGCATCACATCTTGACCCGCAGACACCCGAGGGCTCGCTGCAGTGGTATCTGGACTTGCGACGGTATGGGAGTGTTCCTCACGGAGGCTTTGGACTAGGTTTCGACCGCCTCCTGTGCTACTTGTCGGGAGTCGCCAACATCAGAGACGTCGTCAGCTTCCCAAGATGGCACAAGCGTTGCGACTGCTGAGATAGAAGGCTCGATGCAGGACTACGGCATTGCCAGTTGTCCAGATGATTTCGCTTGTACGACTCTAAAATGCACTGGTGGAGTTATTCGCCTCATGTGGCTTTTTCTATCCTCATTCGTCCTTGTAAGATAGCAGTCGAGGATTGTACAGCATTTGCATTTTGTGCCATGGTGGCCATCGCAGTCATGCGCAGCTTTTAGAATGTATCATAGACAATGGCGGTGAAGATAATGGAGTCTTGGGGCTGCAGCACATGTCGCTAGTAGAAAAGGCGGCATCAGGTGCGGACTTGTCGGAGATGATCTTATAAGATATCATCCTCGGCCTGGTCCAAGCTCCCCACGTCGCCGGCACGTCCAGTTTGGCGGCGAGTTCTCGCGGCGAGCCGGCTCGTCATGGCACATATTCTCTGCGTTTTGGTAGGTACACGATGCTAGCGATGCCGGCGCGCGGTGCAGGTGACCGCAACCGCAGAGCTCGTACATATGTATGGGGGACCGCATCAATTCCAATGCTTTTCGCCGATTCAGGTCCGGCTTCGCACTAGCTCCTGAGCGCTGCCATCGCTGCGCCTATGACGGCTTCTCGGCGTTCGGCTGATCAATTTGTCCATCAACGCCCAGGCCAGAACTTTGACAAACGAAAGTTGCTTCATTGAACCTCAGCTAATATTCACCACGCACAAGCTCGATTCCGTCCGAGAGCCTAGTCCAACATCGCGAAGCGAGCGCCGTCCGAAGTCGCAAAGCTGGAATCTGCGTCGCCGGTACACGGTCAGTTAATGGCCACCCATGAGCGGACAGCTGTGGAAGAAGTCGAACACGAGTACAACCACCCAACAACCACCGGAAGCGCCTTCGCTGATGAAGTGTCCAGCTATGAATCGTTGCCACCAAACTTCTCCCTCTCCGCAAACATGCTGGCGGGCGCGTTCGCGGGCATTGCTGTACGCTGCCAGCTTTCGAGATATGGCAACCGGCGGATACTGACTGCGCGATAGGAACACTCGGTGATGTACCCAATTGATCTGCTGAAGGTACGCTGCTCCGATTCAGACTGCTGATGCGCCTGGAAATTTGCGCTGACAGTTGGTAGACGCGGATGCAGGTGGTCAACCCCTCGCCGACCGCCATGTACACAGGCATATCGAACGCCATGGTCACCATCTCGCGGGTGGAAGGATTCAGAACGCTGTGGAAAGGACTGTCAAGTGTCGTGCTTGGAGCAGGTTCGTCGGATAGGCCTGATGGCGAGAATGGCAGAGACTGATGCGATGCAGGGCCGGCGCATGCTGTCTATTTCGCGTCCTACGAAGCTGCAAAACACGCCCTCGGTGGCAATGAAGGAGGCAGCGAGGAGCACCATCCGTTCGCAGCTGGTGTGTGATTCGGTAGCCAAAGAAGCGGATATCTACTGACTGTGCGCAGCTGCTAGCGGTGCGTCCGCCACAATTGCGAGCGATGCTCTGATGAACCCATTCGATGGTAAGTCGCGCCTCTTCAAAATACGTAGCAGAAGCTCACCCGCCCAGTCATCAAGCAGCGCATGCAACTCCACGGCTCGGTGTACACCTCCGTCCCTCACTGCGCCCGCCAGGTCTTCCGTAACGAAGGTCTGTCAGCCTTCTACGTGTCCTATCCGACGACATTATGCATGACGGTTCCATTTACCGCTCTGCAGTTCATGTCATATGAGTCGCTATCGAAAGTTATGAACCCGACCGGTCGCTACGATCCTTATACCCATTGCTTTGCTGGTGGGCTGGCGGGAGGAGTCGCAGCGGGCATCACTACACCCTTGGATGTGATCAAGACCCTGCTGCAAACACGCGGAAATGCAACAGATTCGGAGCTGCGAAACGTGTCCGGGCTATGGAACGCGGCGAAGATAATACATCAAAGAGACGGATACGGGGGGTTCTTCCGTGGACTGAAGCCACGAATCATCACGACAATGCCCAGCACAGCCATCTGCTGGCAAGTTTCCCCTCTGACCTTTCTCATATCCTAGATCTAACCGATGCGATAGGTCAGCATACGAGATGGCGAAAGCATTCTTCATCGCCCGAAACGATCGAGCAACGGCTGCGTAGAGCTTCTGCAGCTACGGTTCTCCGCCGGGCCACCACGACGCGATTCGGCGGTGCGTCGAGTAAAAAGGACATATACGCGGTCCCAGGAGGAAACGGGCGTCGCACCATTTTGGCATTTACAGCGCGGCGTAGCTGGGCTATTTGGTTCTGCCAGATGATGCCTGCTGTGCTTTTTGTTGGTTCATTGTACAAGCTATAAAGGTCGCTGCGGCATAGAGGACCGTGTGATGGCGTATGGGATCTTCATTTACCGTCTTGGAGTATGGGTCAGCGCGCACGTGTGTACCATAAGGATTGTTGGCGGTCTAGTGGTCTCTTTGCGACAGACAAGGGGTGCATAATCGATAACGAGAGTAGAAGAGGCACTAGCGTAGCTCTCTGAATGCGACCGGGCACATGCACTTTCTTGAGGACTACACAGAAGAGTTGCGTGTACTCTATTCCCGTAGTAGCTAAGTCGAGCTGTGTGTTCTTGCAACATTGAAGCTACACGCGTCGTGACAGCCGCAGCCGCTGAGCCGTTGCCCGCGCCCGCGCCCGCGCCCGCGCCCAGTAGTGGAATGGCAGGCGCGCTACGTCACAAGCAGGCGCCGAACCCACCACGGCGCATACATATACATACAACATACAAACTCACCCACCGTCTCAGCGATATCTGGACACATCGCGACCCAGCATTTTCTGTGCCCAACAGCGAGTGCGCAGATGATGCGCGCCAATTCGACCCAGAAAGCCTACGACGAGGCCTTCCTCGCCTGCTCGACGGCCGTCTACTTTGAGAGCCAGGTGCGCTCGCCCAAGCTTGCCCGGACCCTCGCCCGAAGATGCGGTATGCTGATGAACTGTGGCTGCAGAGCAACGAACAGGAAGCGCTGCGGTCGTGGAAGAGCGCCCTTGATCAGATCTACTACCACAATGCACACCGAGCCCCGTCCGCGTCACGAACTTCGTCTGAGACCGAAAGGGCACTCGTAGACTCCCTGCACCAGCTGGAGCTGCAATGCAAAGAGCGGGTGGATTTGCTGGAAACGCTGAAGAAGAGCCGTGAAGAGGCAAATGAGAACAAGCCAGCTGCGCCCGCAGACACAGATACCCCCCCTCCACCCCCACCTCATAAACCGCCCCTTGGGCCAGCAGAATCGAATGGACCATCCAGTTGGCTAGGGGGCGGGACTATACCGCCGGTGGTCTACACCGATCTCTCTCGACCACCCCTCCCTACCCGTCCTTCACTTCCACCACGAAAGAGCTCTGGCCCTACGTCAAACCGTGTTTTGAGTCAGACTCCGGGCGGAGCCTCATTGTCTCCTGCATCAACGGCGCGGAAGGACTCACGAACCCCATCGCCAGAGAAGAAAGGTCGGATGCTGCGGACGTTGAGGCCAGGCCGGGACAGCAGGTCATCAAGCACAAAACTTGCGAGCTCGATGCGGTCGAAACCTCCGGACGCCGCGAAGGCTGCAACTCAAGCTTGGGCATACAAGCCAGCGCCTGGCTCTAGCAAGCTGTCAAGGGCGTCCGCGCCACCCTTGCAGAACGTCTCGAGCCGGTCGTCGTTTGACAGGCCATCGTCCGGATTAGAATCAGAAAGACCCATAGTACAGCCTCCGAACCACGAGGCATACCTGCCACAGGCGCCATTCTATCTCAAGTCCAACGAAATGTCGGGCTCTCTTGCTCACACGGCTCCGCCACCAGGCAATGGAAGCGATCCTGACCTTCCCATAAGGACACGCCGAAAAGATCTGCCGTCTTCCGGACAAAGAAGTTCTTTCGACGCAGGCCGTGTGAGAAGCAATGCCCCAGCAATGCCATCGTATCGAAATGAGTATCCCGAGACGATTTCGAACGTCCGGCTTCTCGCTGCCTCAGCAGCTGCAAGGTCCTGGACTGAGCTTGAATCAGGAAAAGGAACGCCCCCGGCTCCATCACCCTATCAGCAGCCTATCGCCAACAACAGTCGGATGCGGACACCTCGGAAAGAGCTACCCGAGCCCATTGCATTGGAGGCAGACGACAACGAAAGCAAAACCCGACCACCGTCCCGAAGAAAAGGAAAAGGAAAAGTAGATACTGCACGCGCAGATCTTCCACATAGGCCCAATTCCGAAGATGAAGATTCGGATGGATCTGAACAGCAATCTGACGAATGGCAAGAACGCGTCCGCAGCATACTGAAGAATTTGCCTCGAGGAGTTGATGAGGCAGCGGCGAAGCAAATTCTCAATGAGATTGTAATTCAAGGAGATGAGGTACATTGGGACGATGTAGCCGGGTTGGACATTGCAAAGTCGGCTTTGAAAGAGACAGTTGTATACCCCTTTCTGCGGCCGGATCTCTTCATGGGTCTGCGTGAGCCGGCGAGGGGCATGCTCTTGTTCGGACCGCCCGGTACTGGAAAAACGATGCTTGCAAGAGCTGTTGCAACGGAATCGAAATCAACCTTTTTCGCCATTTCGGCTAGCAGCCTAACATCCAAGTTCTTAGGCGAATCGGAAAAACTTGTCCGCGCCCTCTTCGCTCTTGCAAAACTCCTCGCTCCATCCATCATCTTCGTCGACGAAATCGATTCGCTCCTTTCATCTCGTTCGGGATCCGGTGAGCACGAAGCTACACGTCGCATCAAGACGGAGTTCCTGATTCAATGGTCTGATTTGGCCAAGGCAGCGGCAGGGAGGGAACAGACGGATCGGGACAAAGAGAAGGGTGATGCGACGCGTGTCCTCGTGCTCGCCGCTACGAATCTTCCGTGGGCGATTGACGAGGCTGCAAGGCGGAGATTCGTGAGAAGACAGTATATCCCCTTGCCGGAAGATCATGTAAGGAAAAGCCAGGTTAAGACGCTGTTGAGCCACCAAAAACACGAGCTTTCTGAAACAGATCTAGACCGCCTTGTTGTGTTCACTGAAGGTATGCTTCTCCCGCCAACTCCCATTTCCCCATCATCAATGTTACATGGGCACCAAAATAACTAGGAACAGGCTTCTCTGGCTCCGATATCACGGCTCTGGCCAAGGACGCGGCTATGGGACCGCTTCGCTCATTGGGCGAGAAGCTACTACATATGACTATGGATGAGATTCGGCCAATTAGATTCGAGGACTTCGAGGCCAGTCTCGTTAATATTAGGCCGTCGGTGGGGAGGCAGGGACTTAAGGAGTATGAGGATTGGGCGAGGGAGTTTGGGGAGAGGGGGGGTTGAGCGTGTGGGACGGAAGGATTGTCGGGCTACATGGGATTTACTGATGGGATGGGGAAGAAGGACTTCGTGGTAGTGTAGTCGAAAATGAAAAAGATGAACAAATCGTTTCCTGTGAGCATGATGTCTGGGGGTAGTGCGTGCTGCTCATCGTGGTGGATCTCGCACACATAGGACCATTCATGGGAGCGATTTGACCAAGTGGCATTGCCCCCCTTGTACACTTTCGTTGATATATACGTAAGAAAGATATTAGTGATTTGTCTGCGAAAGGTCTATCCTGGTCCCAGTATATCGGAATCATACACAGGCAATTAAACGCTAAGGAGTGTATTTTTCTATAGGTTAGAAACAAGGTCGAGAGGAAACGTATGGCGTAGGATGGGCTTTGGATGATGGAAGGGTATAGTGATACATGGGAGTATCACGCATAAATATGGTATAGGAAGTATTTTGCACCTCTGAGTGTTCGCATGATGTCTTCTATCCTGCTGGAAGTGGTGGGCTGGGTGTACAATGAACTTTCGATTGCATTTATGTGTTGTGATTCTTTTGAAAAGTATTGGCTCAGAAACGACGGTGCTTTGCACTTACGCCACGAACGCATGATCCAAGGACTGATAGGCTTTACAATGAGAGATGGGAATAAGGAATGGGGTCGGGTCATTGTATATGTTGATTGGAGATTGGGATACGAAGGGGACTACGACGAGAATCGAGAATTGCTTAGAGATGATTGCTTAGTTTGTATGTACTTGTACATGTAAATGGTGTGCACCAGTATACGATCGGCCAGCATAGGTCTTGCGAGACAGCTGCATTCTTCATCTCTATGGCTACGGGGCATCGCGTCCGACTCTAAGCTTTCTCATCGTTATGGCCGTTCGTGTTGGCTACTACTACAAGAGACACCCGATCGCGGAAGCATGGCATTCTTTGGTATCATTACCCCATCCCTTTGCCATGTCCCACTCAAACGGCCTGCCTCTTCCTGCCCCCACCCCTCCTCCAATTCCAAAGCGCCTCCTGCGCAAACGTCCTAGCCGTCAAATGCCCCTTATCCCTCCCCGCTTCCTCCGTCAACGTCTCCACAACCCTCCCTTCCTCCACACACGCCCAAAGCCCCGCCGGTATCGCGCTCCCTGCATCCTCCATATCCACCTCGATATCCTCCTCATCCACTTCTTCTTCCTCCGCAGTCGGATTCTTGGCGATTTGCACAGGTCCATCAGTCCGCTGCCGCACTTTTTCAAACCCAAACTCACCCTGGCCTAGTCGATAGAGAATCCGACCGAGTGTCTGGAACGCGACGCAACGCTGCGCGGGTACGGCACTTCGAGCCATTACTGCGAGCTCTGGGATTGTGTATCCTGCCGCCTCGGGCGCGTCGGCGTGGTGGTGCAAGCCTTTCGTGACGGGTAGTTCTCGCGCTACGCTGGGCGCGAGGAGGTTCCCTTTGAAATCGAAACGCAGGTCTGACGCGTTGTAGGCGGTTTGAGAGGGATGATAGGGCGACTTCTTATCGTTGGGATCGATGGGCGCCATCCATGATAGCGAGGAGGGGTCGTAGGGGAGGTTGGGGAAGTATTTTGTGTGTAGGTTTTCGAGGAAGGCGGGGTCAGAGGGGTCGAGGTCGGGGGGTTGAGTCGGGTTTGGGAAGTGGAAAGAGTCGGTGAATTCGGGCTCTGTGGTGGTTGTGGATTCGGTGGTGGTGGGTGCGCTCAATGATGTGGGTGGAGTAGCCTCTGGTTCTTCTTCTAAAGGTGGAAGTCGGGGTGTTGGATCTTCTGTCTCCGCAGCGGCAAAAGACACCTTTGCGCTCTTCGTCCTCGTTTCTGCCCTGCTGGCATCATCATCAGTCGCCACCGCCATCAGAGCTGGCGGATCCAGTCCCAAATCCCTCTCATTGCTCCCCTCATCAAGATTAGCCCTCCCAAGTAACTTCTGAATCAAAGACGGAGGCAGCGACGAGAACAGTTCTTCTCGTTCCTGCGCAATCTCCTCGGCCGACATGCTTGCAAGCCTCTGCCTATTCTCCTCATCGATTTGCCTCTTCTCTTCGCTCGCATTTACGCTTGCGCCGGACACCTTCGGGGCTTGGTCTGCCTGCGCAGCTTGCTCCTGCACCGCGCGCCGCTGTTTGAATGTGGAGACCCTGGGCGGACGCTTCTTGTGCGCTGGGAACCCATTGACGTTCACTCTGGGAGTCGGCGCTGTGGGAGGATTAGCTGCGCCTGTGGGACGCTCTAGGATGTCGCCGACAAAGGCGGATGAGACAGGTGGCGGAGGTTGACTCTGCTCTGAATTGACGACATCGCCGATATCGGTGTCTAGGTCGAAATATACGCGCTCTCCCCGTGCGAACGACATGTTGCAGGCGTGTTGTCTGACTGCCGAATGGAGGAGCAGTTGGATGGGGAAGCGGAAAGTTCAAGGTGCCGCTGGTACTCGCCTAAACTTGCCCTTTCACTGCCCCCAGATCTGGCAGCATGCCAAGAAATCTCGTTATCCACCATACCCTCATCGAGCTTTTGGATTAACTGCTTGTTCGACATGACCACAGGTATACTGTTGTGAGTCGATTCTAATTGGCCCTACCTGCTGTTGGGCCCTTACGAAGCATCGGTTTGGGTAAAAGCAGTGACACTGCACATGGTAGTGTCGACCTCTCCCGACGCTTGTGGATCAGTGGCAGATGCTGAAATGGAGGGGACATCGATGGAGAACGCGCCGCCCGTGAAGACATGTAATGAATCGCTGCCAATTGATTAATCCATAATAACACAGCGGCATGGTAGGAATTGAGGTACATTCCAGAGTCGTACAATGCCGTCGCCAATGTTCATTCCACACCGTTATACCCCCACTTCAAGAATCCCTCAATGCGCCCCCGAATGTCCGATTTTCAAATGGTATACAGCGACGCTCAGTTCTCCGCAAGATACCCAAGCCCGCAGAATTGTCTCAAAGATCTCGAATCCAATGCAGACATCAAAAGTGCACCAAGAACAGTCTCCTTCTTAGGGAGAATATCCGCCTTGACCTTCCAGGTACTCCCCCCGAAATCGAATTCCTCCATATCGTCATCATCATCGTCGCCCTCTTCCATATGACTCACTCCATTCATTTGCACGCTCTTCACTAGTGGCTCCGCACCTTTTGACTTGTCGCCCAAACGCTTCAGCATCGAAAGAGCCCGATGTACGATGAGCTGGAAGCCTTCTCGGTCTTCTGCAATGTGCCGCTGCCCACGGTGGTTGGGTTGGGGCGGTGGGTGCGGCATGTTCCCATCGGTGGAACAGAGCGACATGGCGAATTTGAGCAGACTGACTGCCCAGCCATCATCCGCTTCTAGCCACGATCGACAAACGCCGCTTTCAGGGCCGGGGGCTAAGCTCGCAACGATATCTGCAGCAAGCATCCCTTGCATAAGGTACGGTTTCCGTGCTTCAGCAATACGCGCTTCGAAGATTCTGACGTCTTTCGGCCGTGTTTCCGCTATATCGTGCAATCTGCCTTCGGTGCGGTCTGGGACTACGGCAATGGCGAGTGCAAAAGTGCGTGTCAGCAGATCATACGGGGGATCCGAAGTTGCTTCAGTAGCGAAGATCTGCTTGTAATATGTCCGGTTGGGATCATCCCGTGCCAGCAACTTGGCCAGACTGTCGACGGCCGAAGGAAGGTATCGGTGTATTTTTGGGTTATACGGCGTGAATCGGATGGGTGAGTCTGGCGAGTTTGGACGTGGGCTTGGCGCAAATGCGCACAGGAAGTGTAAAACTGCATATGCATCTTCTCGTGAAGGTAGCGCAATCTTAGTGCTCGTGTTGGAGAAGAACGTGATGAGGTCCTTCATGAAGTCGAAGATATTGACATGGGAACGGAGTAGAAGCACGCGGGTCCCGACGAGCCGTATGGCATTCGACAGGAATTTCAATACTGGAGGTGATGACAGGCGGCCATGGTTGATCTCCAAGAAAGACAAATTGCGGAGGATTGCGGTGATTGCGAGCAGACGATCTGCCGTCCGATCAAGCTCGTAATCTTTGGTGCCGAATTGCGGATGATCCTGAAGCATGCTGACCTCGGCTTGGCAGTGGTGGATGACGTCCTCGTACAGCATAAGGTCAATGATGTCGGTCACTTCCGGATTGTCGTTCGCCAGCTGCTCCAGCTGCTCTTCCGCGTAGTCCACCAAAACATCCGCAAGATCTTCACACTGCTCTAGGTCCACCTGAAGGTTGTGTTCATATGTCAGCTTCGAAAGCGTGTCTAGTGCTAACCTCGTCTCTGCGTGAAGTCCAGACCGAATACTCATTGTGAGCGCTCGTATGTCGACCACACCCATTTGCCGCAGTTCTGGTACGTTCGGTACGAGCTGTATCTTGTTCTCAACCGCGTTTTGAAATTCGCCGTGAAACCTCAGCAATCCATATGTGTCGTTCAGAACGTATCTAGCCGGTCGGTACCACCCGTCTTCCGTTATAAAGAACTTGTGCTCGGGTGGAGGAGGTTTAGTCGCGACCGCTGTTTCTGCAGGCTTCGAGGGCGATATGCTGGCTTGGGGGGTATCCTGTCCCGGACCGGGAGTCCCCTCCAGTGGTCGGCTCATACTTTTCCGGTGTTGGCTTGCAGGCTCTGCTTGCGGAGTACTTGAGCCATTGGCCAGCGCCGGCGTGGCGCTACTTTGTATCGGAGTGGATTGCGGTGGTTGCGTCTGCTGCTCGAATTGTTGTTGTTGTTGTTGTTGTTGCTGTTGTTGTTGCTGTTGTTGCTGTTGTTGCTGTTGTTGTTGTTGTTGTTGTTGTTGTTGCTGTTGCTGTTGCTGTTGCTGCAGCTGCATGCCTGTATCAGACTGCCGCTGCTGCTGCTGCATTGCTGCCTTTCGCTGCAGCTGCTGCAGATACTCTTGTTGGGCTGCTGAAGCGTTGTTTTGCGTTCCGGGCACCGCACTCCGAGTCGGCGACATCTGCTGACCCGGTTGTCCCATTTGCCCTTGCATCGAGTTCACGGTCTTCATCTGCTGCTGTTTCTGGAGATAGGCCGCCTCGTAGATGCTCAGATTTTGTTCGTACGTGATTCGCAACTCTTCCGGCGCATTTGGAAACTGCTGTAGATTTATGCCCATCAACTGCGCGACTTGACCCCAGAGGTTGTTCTGCGTGACGGCCCGGAAGCCTTTGAATTTCATCAATACAATCATGTACAGCTGATGGAGGGGAATGATGCGACCGGCAACCTGCGGACGCGGGTTGAAAGGCCGTCGATGCTGGTCCATTAAGGCTTTGACATTATTCATAAACGCCTGTGCCTGCATCTGCTGCTGCTGTTGTGGGTTCTGTATCTGGCCCTGCACCTGGCCCTGCATCTGGCCCTGCATCTGGCCCTGCATCATGCGCGCCTGCATTCCCGGATGCTGGCCAGCAGCGCCGGGCACCTGTCCGGTCTGGTGCCTCTGCTGCGCTGCCATGTTGCTTGCAGCCAGGCTGCCCAGCTGCTGTTGCTGCGCCTGCAGTCGCATGGCATACGCCCGTTGCGCTTCCTGTTGCCGGCTTTGCAGGTTTTGCGACAGCTGGACTGATTGTACGGGGAACTGGCCGCCGGCATTGGGGTCGAATCCTTGGGCCATTGGGGAGGCATGTTGTGGGAAGCCCATGGGAGACATCTGCGGCGCGTGGGGGTTTTGCGCCGGCGACGCGGTCTGCATCCTTTGCGGCGGCATTTGGCCAGGCCGAAAGTGCTGGTTCTGCATGGTCGGGGACGGCGTGTGGGAGAAGGCCTGCTGGAAGCCGAACTGGGGCTGCTGGGAGGGTGTCTGGGAACGCGACAGGGTCGCGCCTGTCGAATCGCGTTTCTGGGGTATTGACGACATAGGGTAGGCGGGGCGCGTGCCATTCATCTGGGGGTTGGCAATCGCGCTGGGGTCAATGAAGCTCGAGGGATCGTACATCCCGTTCTGGGGGGCCTGGAAGTCCATGGTGCGCGGTCACCACGGGGGATGCGCGAGGAGGGATGGAGAGACGTGACGAGGGCGGAGGCGAGTGTGGCTGGCTGGGTGTGCACGCAGGTGCATTCGATCCACCTATACAGAGATACATTAGCGGCCATGTTGATGTTTGGGGCGCGACCAGCGACGCGGCAGGCCGACGCAGCCCTACTGTGCCGGCCAGGTCAGGCCGTGGGAGGACACGAAGGGAAAGGGGACACACACCGCGCAATGACAGAGAGGCGCTACAGCGGCGTGCTCATCAGGGCTGCACGGGAACGGTGCGTCTGGGATGTGGGCGATAGATTCACGTACCGCACGAACTGGGACGCGATTTGCGGCGGCTATGGGGACGTTGAGCGGAGAGGAGAATCAGGAAGCCGCATCCTTGGCGGACTGCAGGCGCTAAATAGTCACCCCGTGACCCGGCCATTCAATGGCACACCTGTACGGAGCAGCGCAGAGCAGCGCGACGACGACGACAGCAGCAATCCAGCATCGCAACTCTCGAACGCCAGAGACCGCAGTCGTCTGCATAAGGATCAGAACACGCGTTCGCGCGCGCGAGCCAGTCGAGTGGCTGCTTTACCGGCACTCAAGCCTAGTCTAACCATAATTGCGCGCTCCGGGTCATTTTGCCCGCTGTAACACGGTGGAACACATGTCTCTCTCCACTTATTACATCACTGCAGCTTGCGCGCATGTCGTGCTGTTATCTTTCGTTGGGCCAGACCCTCCCCGGTTCGACCGAGGGCGCTGCCAACCTCCAGGGCCATCTCGGGGCGCCTCTACCATCTCGTGAGCGATGTCCGCCCAAACCCACCCTTACGGCCATCATTTTGTTCTTTACATGCCCTGACGACATGCCCTGACGGAAGAACGAAAATTTCGCACTTTCCGCGAGATGTCCAGTCTGCTGTCGCACATCAGGACTAGCTATCCGGAGCGCACGATGGTGCAGGACCGTTTGGCTGGCGTGCCAGCTGGGCAGCGCTCAATTTTTTGGAACCTCCAGTATTCAAGATAAGCTCACGGCGGCTGACGATGGTGTTTCTGCATATCAGAGGGAAAAGACAATGCCGACGGGTGACGCGGATTGAGATTCGCTCTGTTTGAGCACGCCGCCAAACGACCAGGGTAGTCGTTATTGGCATGCGCTCCTCCCGCCCAGTACCTTGACCGTGGGGTACTTTGTACGCTGAATTCTCCGATCCTACCCAGTCAGCCAGGCTACAGTCCGAAGGAATGACACGATGACTGCAGTCTGGTTGGCTGCCAAGGGGCCATCATCTGGGCCGCTTTGAGTTGATGGCGGGGTGTGTGCAGCTCGTTGAGCGAACCTTGGCCGTCAATGGGCCACTGAGCGATTTCTGGAATCGTTTTGCTCAGATTGGCTTTCGTAGCCTGTACGGCAGCAGTGCTGTCTTCGTTTCTGAGCCCGAAAGCAATGTACCAGTATGTGAGCGGTGAAATATCGCAACATGTCCGAACCTTTTGAATGTATCCGAGAGCACAGATAGTCTTGACAAACTACCGCCGTCGGGGCTGCTTCGTGTGGCAACTATTGCCAGACTGTATCTCTAGACTTTGGAAGGTGGCAAGACCACCGTTTCGCCGGACCAAGCGGTGAAACCTATCGAACGTGGTGGGCGCCGCCGATGTGTCGTGCATCCGGCCCGCGCTCGGATATGGATCCCATGAAATGGGGAGGGCGGCAGATGAGCGCTACAGGGCTCGTCAAATGAGAGAGCACTTGTAAGAAACTTTCTATTCGCCTAGGCTTCGATCATGCGGCCATCTGTGGCTTCCGTGAAGTGCTCGTCCTTAGCAAAAGACGACGGGCCGATTTGTGAATGTATCGGCTCCGGCTCAGGGTTCATATCACGTGATAGTGATGATCGGGGCTTGGCGCTGGCCTGTCCGACGACCTCAACCTGGAGCTTCTGCAGCGTTCGACAGGGCGAACACATTAACACACACGCGCCGTCACCTCTCACCAAACCTCCAACTCTGCAACCCTGCCCTCTCTTCAAACACTACACACCGAAGCTCCACCAACTAGAACGCGCATCCGCATATCCTCTGCTGACCATGGCTGATGTCGCCGTCGAGAACCCGGCCAACACAGTCGCGCCGCACAAGAAGCAGCTGCCCTCCTCAATACCCAACTTCGATTCACTAGAGGGCTTTTCGACAGATGGCAACGATGACTATTCCACTTTCAAGAAGCTACAGCGACAGCTAGAGTGCGTATGACAAAGATGAGCTCACCAATCACTGCGCTAACTTCGGCTAGATACATCCACCTACAAGAAGAATACATCAAGGACGAGCAACGGAGTCTAAAGCGAGAGTTGGTCCGGGCACAAGAGGAGATCAAGCGCATTCAGAGCGTCCCGCTGGTAATAGGGCAGTTCATGGAGGCGATCGACCAGAAGTATGCGGTTCTTCCAACAGGTTGTCTTCGCTGGATGCTAACATTTACAGCACCGGTATCGTGCAGTCGTCCACCGGTTCGAACTACGTGGTGCGAATACTCTCCACACTCGACCGCGAACTCCTCAAGCCGTCATCCTCCGTTGCCCTCCACCGCCACTCAAATGCGCTCGTCGACATCTTGCCCCCGGAAGCGGATTCTTCCATCGCCATGCTTGGCCAGGATGAGAAGCCCGATGTGACGTATGCAGATGTCGGTGGCTTAGATATGCAGAAGCAGGAAATTCGGGAAGCAGTGGAGCTGCCTCTGACACACTTTGACCTCTACAAACAGATTGGTATTGACCCGCCGCGTGGTGTGTTGCTATACGGACCCCCTGGAACTGGAAAGACTATGTTGGTGAAGGCGGTCGCAAACAGCACAACCGCATCATTCATCCGTGTGGTGGGATCGGAGTTTGTCCAGAAGTATCTGGGCGAGGGACCACGTATGGTGCGTGACGTGTTCCGAATGGCACGGGAGAATTCTCCATCTATCATCTTCATTGATGAGATCGACGCTATTGCTACCAAGCGATTCGACGCACAGACGGGTGCCGACCGAGAGGTCCAGCGTATCTTGCTCGAGCTGCTCAACCAGATGGACGGATTCGATCAAACCTCCAATGTCAAGGTCATCATGGCGACCAACCGTGCCGACACCCTCGATCCCGCCCTTCTGCGACCAGGTCGTCTCGACCGAAAGATTGAGTTCCCGTCACTCCGAGACCGTCGCGAGCGCCGTCTCATCTTCGGTACCATCGCCAGCAAGATGAGCTTGTCCCCTGAGGTCGACCTGGATAGCTTGATTGTGCGGAACGATCCGCTGTCCGGTGCTGTGATCGCGGCTATCATGCAGGAGGCGGGTTTGAGAGCAGTGCGGAAGAACAGGTACAACATCATTCAGAGCGATTTGGAGGATGCATATTCCAGCCAGGTCAAGGGAGCAACTGAGGCGGATAAGTTCGACTTCTACAAGTGAAGTGCATACAGTAAGTGAAGAGCGAGCGGCAGCGCCTTGTACACTACAATAGAAGTGGATAATAATATTTTTGTCCGAAGTATCTGTGCACGTCGACAAGGAACGAAACTTTCTGGATTCGGCGAGAGCTGAAAGATTTTGGACTGGACTTTTGTCTGTTGTTCGCTGATGATTTGCGGTTCTCTCGTTCCACGTGTTCTAATTTACAAGTTCTGGATTCTATCGGGTATCATTGGGGTATGCTTTTCCATCTCATCGGTACTGCACGGGTGTGGTGTTTCGGACGGATATTCACCCGCCTTGATCATCTGATACTTTCTGGTCAATACCGTCTCATGTAGCCAATAATTTCTTTCAACAGCCCAGGCACTAGCTGTGTTGAGTATATGCCATCCATGGCTCGAGAAAAACGTAAATATCTGCGACTCCCCTTCCTCCGTCGCAGCCCTGATTTTTCGACGAAGGATGGCGAGAGCGGGAAATAGAACTCGATTTAACGCAGGAAAATTGGATCGGACAGCAGGTCGTTGGAAAGATGCAACGAAGGACTGGTACATAAAGAGGTGAGAAGTGAGGTGCGAACTGGGGTCATGGTCCGCAGGTCTTTTTTGGAGGATACTTGAAGTCACCTTTGGCGGCCGTATCCACCATGCCACCATATACCTCCTCCATTCCTATCACAGGCGACACCCAGGCATGGGCTACCACTGCTCCCTCTCCCTCACCAAACAACTTGTCAACACCCTCATCCTCATCGCCTCTCGAACAGGCCCAACAGCACAGCCCTCACCACAAACGAGGTCCTTGGTTAAGACAACGTTGCATATACACCTCTCGACCTCTTGCTCCCTCGCCAAAGTCCGAGACTTCGCAAACCGTTGGACCGAAGCAAAGCATCCTCCAATCCAGGCCGTGGTCCTCAATGTGGCGGAACAATAGCCTTCCACAGTCGAATGCACGGACGACGGTATTGAGAAGAATTTTGCAGTCAATTATGTGGGACATGTATTGCTGTTTCATTTACTTGCACTGTGTTTGATGGAGTATGCGAGATTTGTTGTTGTGGGTTCTGGGTACATGATTCGGAGATGGGATGGGGTGTTATACCAGCGTACACCACACCTGCGGAAGTCGCACAACCTCGCGCAGAAAATGCCGCGAAAGCATTCGGGTATGGAGCGGCGAAGGGTTGTGGATGCTTGTACTCTCCTCATATTTCTCGCTTCTCTTGGCCCACACGGACAAGGCCATGGTAGCGATGGATCCGGGCTTCATGCCTGGAACGGGGCTTGTTCGCAATTCGCCAAAGTTGGTAAGGTGGATTATGGGGAGCGTGTTACCGAAGTGCATTTGGGTGTTGAGGAGGGTCTATAACAGGAAAGTGCACGCCGTGGAAGAGAGTGGGGGGAGTTTGGCGTGGTTGGTGCTAGAAGAGGGGGCTTCAAGGCAAGAAGGGTGTGTATTTTAGAGGAAGAGGGAGCAGAGAGTAAGTTAGGTAGTGGAAAAGTAGGACGTGCAAGAGACGCTTTGGGAGGGGAATATTGAGAAGGTTGCGGAGGGGCTGGCGGAGAGGGGAAGATTTAGTGATGAGGCGGCGTGTTGGATTCTTAGCTGCTGTGAAGTATCACCCCCAGAAGGCTGCCTGTTCCGTCACATGCGCCTACGTGGTGTGGACTCAATTGCATGGCGAAGCCCATATCAATGTGTTGGTCTTGCATAGCGGGACGTAGTGTTCCTTGTAGCTCCCCGTCTTTCTCGAATACAACAATTGAGTGTCTTGGGGGCGGTGCAGTTGTTCGTTCCATCTTCTAGTTCATGGGCTGGGCGTGTCGTGACTCGAGGATGCTCGACCGCACCGCGCTAGTTCCGACGTTGACATCTATCATCATATTTTTGGCGCACGGAGCGACCAGTTGAGCAGTTTCTAATCTCTAGGAGACAAGAGTAATGATCTAGGCTTGCGTCTGGATTGACTCGGATGGTTCGGAAACTAAAACCATCGACCTGGGTATAACGCGACCACCATGGAAACCTACAGCTGGTGAACGAACTTGATATCCACGTTAATCAGAGAAGAAACGACGGGGAGGAGTAGTGTGACATGAGAAGGGAAGCTTTACGATGACGTTGAGAGAACGCGTGACATGTACATGGCTCACCTGATCCATCGAAACCGTTGGGTGCGACAGCGGTACCTTTCACTGGACGAACGTGTAATGAATGAGGGTCAACAGGTACCCAGAACGGAACAACATCTGGGGACTATCGAAATACCCAACAATAGCGTGCACAAGACGACGCGATGCTGAGGCGAAGTCGAAACAACCACGGGGCTCGGAAGAGCGACGCGTGAAGTCCCGAAACGCGACGAACAATAACAAAGGATGGACGGAGAACAGCACAATAGGCAACGACTAGTCGAGTGAGTCAAACGGTCATATGAACACGTCAATAGATTTAGCAAGAAAACGCCGTAGATAGGCAGCGGTTGAAGGAGGCTATGGAGCCAATGAGGGAACCATTGAGGTAGAGGTGGATGACAGCGGCGAAAATCGAAGTCGGAGAGAAGAGAACGAGCAGCAGACGAGGGAGACCCCAACAGCGCGCCCGGGGATGCAGCCACGGGATGATCCAGTCAGCGGGCAGGCCGCCTATTCTCTGGGCTGGCCTCAGATCAATGGTAGTTTAATCCTGCCGAAAACGGGTTGGCCTGATCTGAGGGAGGGTTGATCCGGAGTGCACCTTCTGCCTTAGCGAGAGTATATAAGAGCGCCTCCCCCGCCGCTCGCGCATCTCCCACCTCGCTCTTCAGATCCCAAGCTTCCACCACAACGCCCACCACACTGATTTTTACGTGCGACCCCTCGTTAGAAGCATCAGATAATCGTCTACCAACTCATTCCCATATCATCAACAATGCCTCCCAAGAAGTCTCCCGTTGCTGCGCGTAAGAAGGCTGCTGCCGCCGCTCCCGCTCATGGCTCCTACGTCGGTATGTCGCGCCCATTTACTCAACACCACGCTGTCGCAGCGAGTGCGCAATGGTTCTATCATGGTCGCCGATCAATGCTGACTTGTTATCGCAGACATGGTCAAGGATGCTATCATCAACGTGAGTCTATTCTCTCAGGCGCATCGTGTTCCCCGCACCGTGCTTGCGACAGCCAAACACCCTAGCCGGGCGCAACGCACCACATTCGCTTTCCACTCCCCATACCTCGGAGAATGCATTCGCTAACGCCTTCTATCCCCACTGCAGCTCAAGGAGCGAAATGGTTCAAGGTTAGTTTCCTTCTCTTGTAAATGTTGGTGCCTTCGGTGCCACGTCACGCTCCCAGTCCGATATGCCTCAGACCGTAGGCTAACATGTCACGTCACAGCCGTCAAGCCATCCAGAAGTACATCAAAGCCAACAACAGCATTGGCAATGTCTCCGATACCGCGTACAAGGGCCATGTCAACCGTGCTATCGTCAAGGGCGAGGAGACTGGTATCTTCTCGCGCCCCAAGGGTGAGTTCCGTGCCTCTCGCTTCGTGCATCTGTTTGTGTTGCCGACGCGTCTACTCTTGACGCGTCTTGCAATGGATAACAGCAATTCTTCGCTGTTGCAACAGTACTGACATCCATCCTAGGTGCCTCCGGAACCGTGAAGCTCGCCAAGAAGGAAACGAAGGAGCCCGCTGCTGCCCCCGTAAAGAAGGCTGAGCCCAAGACAGAGAAGAAGGCTGCTGCCCCCAAAGCCAAGAAAGCGACCACCACCGTACGCATCCTCACGTCGCCATCTCGGTCTCAGATGCTAACTACTCTGATAGAAGGCCAAGGCTACCACGACCAAGAAGGCTGCTGCCCCCAAGAAGACCGCGGCAAAGGCTGCCCCCAAGAAGGCTGCGGCTAAGCCTGCTGCGATGCCCAAGGCCAACGCGAGCAAGCCTCGCAAGACTGCTACTGCTGCCCCAGCTGTGGACAAGGAGGTCTCCCGCGTTCTCGGCAAGACCAAGTCTGGACGTGTGACAAAGACCAAGGCTCCCGCCGCTGCTACGCCCAAGAAGGCTGCGGCAAAGAAGGCCGCTCCCAAGAAGACTGCCACGAAAAAGGCCACACCCAAGAAGGCGACGCCAAAGAAGGCATGAATGGGTTCTCTCTGAGCTCTTCTTTCTTGTTGATTTCTTCTGACTGGTCTACGTGTTGTAGGCTGCTTCGACACCGCGCTCTTCTGGTCGCAAGTCGAATTGCCTCGGCGGGTGAGCTATGTTCATGATATCCCTTTTCTCTCTAGGTGACGTGTGGGACCGGTACAAGGTGGGATGCTGGGTAGGATTCGGGGGGCTGTCTTTCTGTGATTGTGTCTATGTCATGCTGGGTCGGCGTTCTAGGGGCGTTTGAGGCATCGCTCGTGCCTACTATTGTGTGCTGTTATCTTTCTATGGGAGTGGAGCTACCCGGTCGCGTTTGACAAGACCAAAAGGCATGAGCAATGAACATCCGTTATAATTCATACGACGCGTGTCTGAACTGGTGACTTGGACGCGTTGTTTTGGTGCACGGTTGACGTTCACTTTGGGCGGGAATGCACGTGATTTTCGATAAGATAAGCGACGACTGAGTTGGCTAGCGTGGAGGGATGACGAGAAGTCCCAGGCCCCTTAAGACGGATGCTATGGAAAGTATCGATAGTGAGAGGGCTGTGCCATACGTCATATACCAACGATCTCCGAAGTGACGAGGAGTCAATTTCTCCTGAGGTAAACTTGAAATCGGTCATGCCCGTTGCAGACTTTTTGGAGGCGACGATGTTGAAGGGCCCCAATACTCGGCATGAGTAGAAGAGCCGAGACGGTGGAAATGACTGCTCGTGATGCGGATAGAAAATACTTTCGCATTCGCCGAAAGACACGACATCTAGAACCCGCGCGCGATCAATGTTGATTCGCGCAAGTCTGCCACGCAAAGTCCAGATGCCCTGCGCTGTGCCCGACCCTGAAACCTGCGTCAAGTCGAAGAAACCAACAGTTCGTGAAGACCTTGACGGAGGCGCCGCATATGTTGTTGGTCGCAAAGCCACACCGACTATTGCTTCGATGCGTCAGCCATCAATGTACTAGAAGGCTCAGCCGGAGAGAGGTGCCACAAAGTTCGCAGTTGGGGCCCCAAATCGGGGAAATGAGATGCATCCCCAGAGCTATTCTTACCCGCCTGAGCAAATGCGCGCTCGGAGGAAACGGAGCCGGGGATTGCAGATGCACTGCGGTCATGGTGTCTAACCCTGGAACAAGCCATGCCGGCCTTTCGAGAGTTAAGCACGTAGAATGGCAGCTGGCTGCTGTCGTCGGCAACGGACGAAATTGCGCTCAATCAAGAGTGGAGCACGCGAAGATTGATAGCGGCGGGAGTTGGCTGGGAGATGCTGGAGAGCGGACTCCAAACTGCGGGAATGGCGTATTGGGAGTGCTGGCGAGTGTGGCTGAGGCTGAACCCACGGGCTGGGACACGTTTTGCTGCTTCGTCTATTCCCGAACTGGGGCGCTGCTCAGCCCAATCTCTCGCCCATGTTCCCCTGAGGACCGCCAGCGACAGTGGGTGAGGCTTGGAGTGCACCATACCATTTTTTCAGACAGTCCAGTCAGTCCAGTCAGTCCAGAGGCACAGGACCCCGCGAGACACTGTAGACCACGACGCCCGCGCGTACGAGTGCAGCGCTGGATTTGCGTGCGGGTGAGTTCGACCCGTTTGCCGGCGCGGCGCGACTCTGCCAAGAGTGCAGCGGACCCTTGCGACCAGAGCTGGCCTTGCTTTGTCTGTCTCTGACATCTTCTTCTCCAGTCCACCAAGCCATTCACACCTCCATTCTTGCACCCACGCCCGCTCCCACACCTCCAGGGGCATCCTCTCGCCGTCCTGCTCCGGACTGCCGCCGCCGCCCGCCTGCCACGACATCGGCCCGGCATTGCACCCAATCGCCCTCCGACGCCATAGCAACCACCCGCTTCGGACCTGCGAGCGAACTGGCGGCACACGTCTCGCCAGCCCCGGCCCCGGCCTTCGCAGGAGTGAAGTCGTCCTCGTTGATGGTTGCGACTGTTGTCCCTCCTCGGACGATGCCCGCCCTGGCCGCCGACAGCGACAATTCGACCTACTACAGCCTGCCTACGCGCACCTCCGCCGACAACAAGCCGCCGGGAAGGGAACATGCAGAGAAGCAGACGAATGGAAGCACCGCGGTCAACGGCAGGCTCTCGAACGGCGTGGTGATGCAATCCATACCCAATGGCCGCCCCACCCATCCATCGGGCCCCGATAAGCGATCATCACAGACCGATGGCTCAGTAAACACGCAGAGAGGGTGGGCTGCCGAGACACAAACGCCCTCCAAGTCGCCGGAGGCTCGGGGCAACCCTGGCAAGCTAGCTGGTCGGGACGATGGCTACTTCGCGTCGGTGCAGAGCAGCGAAATGGAGGATGGCTGCACAACCACCCACGTGAAGCTCGGTGCCATGAGCTCAAACGACGGCACCAAAGAGGGCCGCTACGACCCTGAGCCGTTTCCCAAGCACGATTTCGACGCCCCAAGCACACAGCCGCCGTCTAGTTTGGAGGTGCCCAACGCCGCCTACCGTGTATCATCGCCACCTGCCTTCAACCGCAACTCGAACCCGCCAGAGCAACCCTATCGCCTGCAACATCGCCACACACTGGAGGTTCCAAAGGTGTCGACAGGAACGCGCTCCCACAACAGCACCGATGACGTAGTCACCGCTAGCGGCAGATTTTCCCCCAACACTCCGACCCGCCGGAGAGGCTCCATGTCCCTGGCACGGCGGACCACGCGGTCGATACATTCCGACATGCATCTCGAGGAGGTCCCACAGGATGAAGACGCGGCGCGGTGGGCAGAGCACATTCGCCAGAAGCGGGCCAGCAAACGGAAGCGGAAAGAAGATGAGGACGATGATCGCGTCGTAGTGGGCACCAAGGTGGACCAGAACCACGTCAACTGGGTCACCGCCTACAACATGCTTACGGGCATTCGCTTTACCGTGTCCAGGACGAATGCGAAGATGGACCGCGAGCTCACCGACGCCGACTTTGAGGCGAAGCACAAGTTCTCGTTTGACATGTACGTCCCGGACTATTTCACAGTAGCTCATCTTCTTGTATTATTCGGTCTTCCGTCTGGTTTGCCAAGGTCACATCGGATTCATGCTAATACTGACATTTCGCAGAACTGGAAACGAACTTACGCCCTCCGCCAAGTACGACTTCAAGTTCAAGGACTACGCGCCTTGGGTCTTCCGCCATCTGCGTACCACCTTCAAACTAGATCCCGCGGACTATCTCGTATCGCTAACCAGCAAGTACATCCTTTCCGAGCTCGGGTCACCCGGAAAGAGTGGCAGTTTCTTCTATTTCTCTCGAGACTACAAGTACATCATCAAAACGATACATCACGCCGAACACAAATTCCTCCGGAAGATTCTCAAGGACTACTACAACCACGTGCAAGAGAACCCGAACACTCTCCTTTCGCAGTTTTATGGCCTTCACCGCGTTAAGATACCCTACGGACGCAAGATCCATTTCGTTGTCATGAACAATCTATTTCCCCCGCACCGAGACATCCACCGCACATTCGATCTAAAGGGCTCTACAATAGGAAGAGATTTCAAGGAAGAGGATCTGGAAGCGAATCCACGTGCTACCCTGAAAGATCTGAATTGGTTACGTCGAAATCTCCATTTGGAATTTGGGCCGACGAAGAAGAAGGCTTTCGTCGAGCAGATGCAGAAGGACGTCAAGCTTCTACAGAAATTGCACATCATGGATTATTCGCTTTTGATCGGTATTCACGACCTGGAAAAGGGCAACGAGGAGAACCTACGGGACAAGACGTTGCAGGTCTTCCAGCCGGGTGGTGAGGCCGCAGAGGAGCCTGGACCGAACATGCTAATGCGAACGCCGTCGAAACTGGAGAGTGCTCGGAAGGCAAAAGAGCTGAGGCAGATGATCAAGACCCAAAAGCCAGTACCCATGGAACAAACCGCGAGCAAGATGCCGAGCGAGATGCATGATCCCCAGAAAAACAACTACTTTTACGCGGATGATGGAGGGTTTAGGGCTACACATGAAAATGACACGCCTGGGGAGGAGATATACTACCTTGGTATCATCGACTGCCTCACACACGTACGTACACGTTTCGTTCCCGCATAAGCGGCCGATTGCTAATGATATCAGTACTCACTCATCAAACGCATGGAACACTTCATCAAGGGTCTCTCGAACGAGAAGACACAGATTTCAGCCGTTCCACCAGAAGGGTACGGTGACCGCTTCGTAAAGTTTATAAGTGGCGTCACCAAGACACGGGAAGCTGCAGAACGCGAAAAAGCGGAAGAGACAGCCCATGCGATCAACGATCCTTTGCTCACGGGTATCAACGTGACTCGCACCGAGCGAGATTCGACAGACAGAGTGTTGCAGAAGGCGGAGGGGCAGGCAGAGCGTTCAAGGCGGCGGGGTGCATCCGAGGATGATGTCCCGCACCGAGAAATGCGCCCAGTACGAAGCCCGTCTGCCGAACGAGGGGAGCTTGGGACTACACTACCAGTCGTGGAGGAGGCTATTGAGTCCGCAAGCACAGGAGGCAGGAGCGGCCGGAGCACAGAGACGAGCCTCCAACCCGCACCACCATTGAAAGAAGAGGACAGGCATCGCGAGGCCAGAACAAGTGACCAGTCACATGGACACCCACCCCCCACACCACCAAAGGACTCTAGCACAGCACCCAGCGAAGACCGTCCACCTACCCCACCGAAAGACGCTCGATTCGCGAATCGACACTCAGGCCCTCCGACGCCGCCAAAGGAAGAGCGAGGGAGAGGGAAGGATAAAGAGCTTCCGCATTTACCGCCCATGGAGACGGTTGTAAGGGTGAACTAGGTGGAAATGCCTCGATAACGACGACCCAACTACACATTTCATACGCGCATACCCCCATTCTTTCCCTTCACAGCATGTGTTTTCCTGTCCGCCATTGTCCTCTCCATAAAAATTTCGAATCTTATGATGCAGCTTGCATGTCTTTCTTTTTGTCTGTCTCTTTTTTTGAGGTTTGGCTGGCTTGGCTCATTTGGGCATTTGGAAAGAAGCGCGCGCAATTGTGCTATGCATGATACCACCTGGTGCTGTTTTCTCCTCCTTGTCTGTTGTGTGCATAGGAGAGAGCACCTTGTTTTCCTTTTGTTGCTGTGGCTGTAACGGAATGGCGATACGGCTGTGCTGTCTTCTTACCTGTTTCCTTGGCCCTCTTGCACCTATTCGCACCTACATGGTATAATTCACTGCGGTAGGCGCTAATGTCGCTGCTGCTACGTTCCCCCGCATAGGTATTCTCCGCGTTTTTCTTTACTTGGGCGAGAAGGGGTTCTGCGGGAGTTGCGAGCTGTGTGTTTTCTTCGCTACCCTTCTTGTAAGATATATTTATATGAGGGGATGAGACACAAGAGGTGTGCTTGGAGATGTGGGGTTAGGCGTTGTGGTTGGTTGGCGGAAGATAGACGGGATACTAATAGCGCAATGACATAGCATTGAATAAGTCTAGCGTTTGGAGTGACGTGACGGCACTCAGACTGTGGCTTTGAACTTAGCAATTGGATAGAGAAGAAAGGGGCGAATGCCGAAAGACGAGGGGAAGGGGCTGGCTTATTTTTCCGGGTAGGTGCTTGATGGGAACGTATAGAAGACAGCTCACATATGATCCGTTCTATTGCATATGCAAGCCCGATCGGATCCGTGATCCCTTGCCCCACAGCCCTAGGCACACCTACACTAGCTGTCTGTCAGAACGCCATACATAGGATTAGGCCACGAAAGTCGAACTCATAGCTACCCACCACAATCCTCATCGCTGACACAGCTAGACTTCACTCCTTAACTCACTTCCCCACTACTATCCTCCCAACGCAATATCTTCATTCTCCTCGTCCCAACCCCCAAACTCCCCAACCCACCACACCCACCTCGCAATCTTCCCCGCCACCTCCTCAGCCCGCATTCCCGTCACATCCAGCACAAGCTCCTCCTCCGTCCCAAACCGCAATAATTTAAACTCCCTGCGAATTGCCTTTAGCCTCTCCGGGTTTACCTGTTTCGCCTTGCCTCCCTCCCTCCTCTCCTTCCCAACCACCCTCCTACAATTCTCCTCTTCATCGATAGTTAGGATAATAGGAATAAGCTTGCGCCCACTCCATCGTGCAACATCACGGTATTCTTCCGCGGTAACGGCGCGCGGTTTGTTAGGTGCTTGCCAGTCGGTGAATATGATGGTTCTGCGGCGCATGTGCTCTGGGAGGACAAAAGTTTCAAAAGCACGTTCACGGGCCGCTTTCCGGTGGGCCTGGTAGTCTGGATGTGTGCGCGGGTAGGGCGCCGTTACTGGGTCGATTAGGGTGTGGTTGTTGATGAGTGGGGGGTGTGAGGAGAGGTGCGGAAGGAGGGAGAGGAGGTGGCGCGCTATGGTTAGTTTGTCGATGCCCGGGTAAGCGTTTATGTAGATTACGGGGGCGGGGTGGATGGGTGAGAGTGGTGAGCCGAACTGGGAGGACATGGTATGCGGCTTATAAGATGCCATTTTCTTAAATTATATAGTCGATGTATTAGTGATTGTACCTGTGCAAGTGCGCGGAGTCATTGACGTGATTTCGTTGCGTGGCGTTTATGAGTTGAACCTGCCTAGACTTAGACAGCACTGCGGCAACGCAACACTACTCATGAAGTGCCAGAGGAGGAAGTCGCTGTGCTGGCACGCTGTTGTGCTGGATGTAGCTAAGAAGTGCCAGATACGCTATGAGCGTGAGTTGCTCCGTCCAATCCACGTACGACACTGCGACAGAGGTATGGAGATCCTGGACCAAGTAATGAAACAATGGGAAACAAAGTGTGGAATTGAATCCAGGGCATTTCTAGGTGTGCTATCGGCATGGTATTGACATATATGAAGAGGGAGGAGGCATCATCTAGTAGTTCGTCGGATACTGACCCCTCATCTGCGAGTACCTTTTGTTGAGCTTCTTCTTCGACCTGCGGCGCATGAGCACCAGAACGTAAATGAAGACCGTCAGTAGCGCAGCTCCGACCTGGACGAGTCCGATGTACCACGAGATACTCTGTCCAAACATTAGCAACAATACCCTCACACCCAAACCCGGAAACTGACTTACCTGCGTGCTGCAAAACCGATCAAAATCCACCTCCTGCGCAAACTCCTTCTGAATCGCCCTCGCCGCCGCCGAGCAAGTCCACCCCCAAAGATCGTTACTTTTTCCATCCTTATCCTTCTCCGTCCGATACAGGCTCGCCGCCACACACCACACCACCAAGTTTCCCAACATGACAATCCACGTAAATGTCGTGGCGACATACGCCGCCTTATTCGCCTTCTCGACGCCGAACTTGTAGCTGAACAGGATAGCGAGGTTGAGAAGGACGGAAATGGCGGCGATCGCGAAGTACATCCAGGTGGGCCAGACTTTGCTGTCTTTGGCCCAGGCGGTGCGCGTGGTGGTGGTGCCGTCTGGGAGCGTGATGGTTCTGTAGGTGTGTTGGGTTGTGAGGAATTTGTGGAGGGTTAAGGTTATGGGGACGAAGACCGCGACGGAAATGGAGAAGGCGAGAGTACGGGAGACGAATCGTAGACGGCGGATCCGAGCTTTGAGGAGCTAAAAATCTTGAGTCTGGGGTTCCCTAGAATCGGTAGGTGGGGCGGCTATGCGACACTTACGGCATCTTCCTCATGTGCTTTTTTAATGCCTTCGAAATCGACCAGACTCTGTCTTTGGTCGTGGCGACTGGAGTGATGACTTTCATTGCCGTCGGAAACGTAGTTGAACGGCTTCAAGGGCGACAACTGCCCGGAGGACTGTCTTGAATGCATTCCCGGCGAAGAAAGCGATGGCGAGAGAAGATGCTGCTGCTGCTGTAGCTCCGGAGAAAGGGGTTGGCCGTTGTAATAAGAATTTGCAGCCATCGTTTCCTTTTACCTCTTTGTCCAGCTCTTAAATTAGGAGCGCGGGACCTGCTGTCCGAGCGGGAAGAACGCCTCTGAAATAGGACTTCCAAGGCGCAACGAACATAAAAGCCTCAATGCATGGCGCCATCGTGTCTTATACATCAAATCTCGGGATACGCTGCTGATGGATTGCGAGCTTTTCAGCCTCATGCAGGCCGAGATTCCCACACCGGCTTTTGAAACTTCCTGCCAATCGTGTCGGAGGTTTTCAGCCCATCTCATTCAAACACGCTGACGACCCTTTCCGGATGTGGGCATGAGATACGATGACAAAGCTGAGGTACGCATGTGGCTGCCCATTCGTCTTTCCGTAATCGGCATAGTAGGTGTGGCTGGAGCGCTTATGCTATGGCGGCCTAAATATAGATCGTAACTGTTTGGTGGGAGCTGAATTGGATCTCGAATTGATAATTAGGCCGTAAGGTTCAGCCATCTGGTGGTTTGGCCGATTAAAAAGCGCATAGGCTTTGATCAATTCGGTCCTTCTTTATTTCGAATCAAGTTGAAGAAGCCTACAATAGCTCGCCATGATAAAATTCGCTAATTTCGGGCGCCCATGTCAAGCACTTGAGCATATGCATGCATTTCGGCAACGATAACCTGATTGCGGAATACATGAAAAGATTGAGATATTTGATGGGAGATAGAAATCGATAATTTGTTTGTTTGAAGGTCCCCATCTCCCAGTCACTCCTCTTAGCCTTCCCACTGACGACTTTCAAATGATCGAGATAGCCTTACGTTCAAATTGACAGAAGCGTTGATCCCAAATTTGAAAGAAGAGACCAACTCTCCGAAAGTTGTTGCCATCAACTTGTGCAAGCAGCAAGCCACGAGGAGGATCGTGAGTGACCGCCAATGCCCACACAAGCGGGTCTTGTGTTCCATCCGTAATAACATCGTGTGCATCCGCCTGCGTTTTCCCGACTACAACCGCAAGGTCGCTATCGCCCAGAGGGTTAGGATTGGCGCAATAGATGTATTCTCGGTCGGGTTACCAGTAAACTGGAGCCATGTCGCCTTCAACAGACAACATACATCGGCTGGGGTCGACCGAGCCAAAGGGCGACGACACAGATGCGGGAGTGACGTGGCATCTGATGATATCGATGACGTAGCGACCGGTATCTTGCAGGCACCAATTTGTGGTTGACCTCCCCATCGACTGAAGCCCATGACCAGGATGGCACACGTTGCACCAGTGGTCGAGTGATGTGGGCACGGGTAGAGCACCACATCAACTCCGATGTCAATGCATATTCCCACAGGCCTGCGAGGTATGATCCAGGGAATATTCGCGAATAATCTGCAGCAACTCCAGCAATACCTGGCAACTTGTCATTTGGGTACGTCAGAAAGCCAGGACTGTAGTCTCGAACAATGGATCTCCAATAGTCGAGCAACGTGCGGCTGGCGACGGAATCTCCTCGCACATTGAATTGATGGCTAGTGTATTTTGTGCTCTCGCGGTCGTAGTAGCTTTTGCTATCGCATGTCCACCACAAGCCTTTGCTGCCGTATAGCAGCATACGTCGAGAGAAAATGTGCTCTTGTAGTGTCCATGCACGGAGGTGTATAGGGTCGTCCGACCTGGGATAGATCTGCGGTCGTTCGAGGAAGACTGAGTCTTGCTTTCCCTCCCCTTCTACGCATTGGAGAGGAAGCCTGATGTAAGGTTCTACAGCTAGTTGCTGTGATGTGAGGAACGCTTGGTAGACGCTGCCTGCACTTGCTGCTGATAAATCTCCGCCATCTTCGAGACTTCTCGAGCTACGCCATCTGGATCATCTTGTATGATTCATAGACAATCAATCCATCTGTATCGCAAGCCAAGCTAAGATGTCAAGAAGATAGCATCTAGTATAGTTTTGGGAAGCCTGGAAGTCGGAAAACCGTCTGTGAATTCTTGCGCCGTTTGTCTCTTGGTGGCTACTGGCTGTGGTCCACCCCAGCAGTATGAGAGTGCTATATATTGGCCTGTCTCTCCTTCCTCTGTTCAATGAAGACTAACCGTGCGACTTGGAAACCGTACGCCTATATCGATGACTTTTGAAGGAAGGAGACCGGTACGTTTTGAACATTCTTCGTGTGTCTTGAGACATTCGGAGAGCCACTGCCGAGCAAGCGCAAAATAAGCTCCTGAATCGAGGTGCCTTTGCTTGGTCGAGTTGGGATATCGGCGGCGGCAGAATCAATTAAACCCCATCATCACAGTTTAATCCGACAAACTTCAGAGAGGGTAATAATCGCGTTATTTACGCACCAGCGTTTGCGTAAAATTCTATATGGGCCAAAGAATTCCTCTTGTATTTCTTCTCAAAGGAGAGGTAGGTACCACTCGTATGCATGTCGTCGAATATGCTCCAAAGTTTATCCAGCAATGACGTGGCCGCATCATATGTAATTGAAAACAACCCATCATCATTTTTATCGAATATCTGGAAGCGTGCGAGAACCCCTCTTTCTGTGCTGATGTATTCTGGATCATCTGCAGCTGCTTGGTGAGTGTTATACCACGAGTCCTTCTCTTTGACAATCCCCTTACGAGCTAAGTCAGACTTGAACTGAGAAAGGTTTCGACTGAGGAGGGAAAAGATCTATTGCATCAGCAGGCATCAATTGACTCCTTGGATGAGAACTTCCTTGCTGAAGGTGCACCACCCAGCCTGGTAATACGGCCCCAGACCCTGGCTCCCATCCCCAAACGGTGCGGCAGCAAACTTCTTGCAGAAGCTGCACGAATGCGCCTCAACGGATAGGGAACCCTCTCTCCCGAAAGTTTTCTTTGAAGACGAAACTTGTCCTTTTGCGTCCTTCTGCGTCTTCACTAGTATGAGTTGAAGAGCCGTTACCTGATCCTGCTCCGGCAGAGTGTTCAACGACGCGACAAACGCAGCCAGCTCGGGGTGGGTATGGTCGATCGCCATGCCGTCTTTGACAGAGAGGAGCTGCTATATCAAGGCGAAGATGGTACGAGGGCATGGTACATAATGGTGAGGCTGATGCGCTGTGGGTAGAAGGTAGCATGTTGGTGGGGTCCGATTTCGTGCCCCACTTTGCATCTGAGGCAGGTGCGTCTAAACAGAACCTCTAGGGGTTGCATGAACAGCGTCATGACCGGAAAACCCCATTAGTCTCGCTATCAAACCAGGCGCGTTCTTAGTCCATGCTATATTGGTAAATGCCCGGTACGCACCAAGCGATTGGGCTGTTTGCTTTTTGTACTTTGGCTTTGTGATTGAAGATAGCTTGATGAGCAGTGATCTCTTGCTTTATCTTGTTATTGTCGACCATGGACGGGGCTTTGGCGTTCTCGATCACTACGAGGTTCAGGATAAGATCCCCGGGGATCTTGGTGCTTTGAGTGGCTATGGTTGCTTTGGGGACGCAGTACTGGAGTGTCGCATTGAGGCTTTTGCCTGTGTCTAAAGTACCTCCGTGGTTCATGTTGGAGAATATCGCTATCTGATAGTTGGGGCTCGTATCTTTGGTTCCATGGGTTTATGTATCGATTTTGAGGTATAAAATTCTAAGAAGTTTACTTGGTATCATTACAGTTTCTCGAAAGAGACAATTCGTAACAGATTACAGGAAGGAGAGCTCATTGAGCTTTGCAAGGCTTTATATAGTGGTCATTGAGTCACTGTGTTGTAGTAGGTGTAGACTCTCACGAACTGATTTATCGAGCGTAGACTCAAAGTGTCGACTGTTCCGCTCTGACTGTTTGACATTAGAGTCACGACACCATTTTTGGTGTTGCGTGTATTGCTGGTCTTTGCACTCAAGTCCGCAGACTGTGGGCGAGTGATGCACAGATTCAGATTTGCGCGACCGCGCCAGAGGCAGTACACTTAACATAAGAAGCATCTGCGACATGAACGTGCTGATCTCTCTTGTTTAGATACGGATTTGATGGTTCGACATCTTGGAAATTCCTCCTCTTCACGCAACGCACATAACGCGAACGGATGACTCTCTCAAGCAATACTCTTAATCGCCATTGATGATGTTGATGGAGTAATAATTAGTGGCTGCACTATGCAGGCCGTACACGCGTACTCTGAATCTGGTACAAGAAAAAGTGAACACCTTCCCAATGCATCCCCACGCCTGACGGATCTGCCCGAACCCAATGCTATGCCCATGGAAAAACACCCTTGTAACGCCCTCGCTATGCATGACAGATACATGAGTGACTTCACCTCCCATCCATTCCTCCATCGACAGAGCAATCTGAGATCTGGAGGCACGGTTTTCGGTCGCGCAAAGAAGAGATTCACTGTTGAAGCAAAGGGGGTCGAGCTTAAATTGGGGATCCGGCGACCGTGGGTGTGGCCGCCATCGGTGTAGCGGCAAGGGGTGTGGCTGCGACCGTGACTGGCGAAGCAGCGCCCGCATCCTTGAAAGTATCGCTCTGCTTCTTCTGGCCGTTGAGCAGCGGGCAAAGTCTAAGAGTATCGCGTTAGTTTTGAGTCCATCAAATGATAATAGTCAAGGAATAAAGTGGGATAGATGTCACTATAATTACCTAGAAGCGTACCGAGCTGCTAGATTGTATATGTCGAAGAAAGGGCAAAAGAAATAGGGTTGGGGGCGTACTTTTTGTTCGTCTTGATATGGCCCACCTCCCCGCAATTCGCACACTTGCGAGGCGTGGAGCCACTCTTGCCGGTCGGCGCACTACCATCGCCAGTCTGGCTGCGGTGCACCCCTTTGGCCTTTTCACGTCCTTCCCGTCGCTCGATGTTTCGCGTAAGGCGGGCGAATTCTTGCTGGAGTCTCCTCATCTGCTCCCGGTCGTACTCGTCGTCGCCGGTCGGTTTAATATCATCGAGATTCATGTTCATGAGGCGCTGAGCTTTTTTGCGTCGGATGTACATCCTGATAACTTCCGGATCTGTGACGGTAATGGTATGCTCTTCGTGTTCGCCGAACTTGTTCTGGATGGTGCGGGTAATGCGGAGCTTCTTGCCCTTCTGCTCTTTCTCGCTGTTGCGGCTGAACTGACTCATAGTCTCGTCCTCGCGACACAGGGCCGGAGTGGTAGCCTCAGAACGCCCACGAGCGGCATTGGGACGTGGAGCATCAACATCCCCATCGTCATCTGATGGAAAGGCCTTGGAGCTGAGGCTTGCCTTTTGCGCGGCCCAGGTTCGCTTGATGGCATTCTCGTACATCTCCTGCTGCCTTGACACATTGTAGCTGTGACCACCATTTTCCTTCAATTTCTTTGCGTCGATTTTATCGGCGGTGCTTTCCCCAATATCTTTGAATCCACCCTTCATCGACACCTTTATGAAACTAAACCCTTCGCCGCGTGCCGTTGGATCACCGAGACCATTGACCTCCAACATGGCCTTTCCAGTACATGCGTTCAGGAAGTTCTTCGTTGTGTTCCAAGGCGCAAGCTTGAGCTCGAGTTGTTCGTTGTCCCCGCCTTCTTCACCGTCCTGAACGATCTCGTTGGTTTTGATGCCAGCATCCAGAAGCTGTTTGTCACCAGCATGCATGGAATCAATCAGGCAGATGTCTTCCGGCTTGATCCAGGTGCGTAATGTCGGTTCGTCAGGAATCGTCTCACCAGCTTGTGGTTCCCACGTGCCTGTTTCTTTTACATACTTCATGATCTCCCTCATCCTCGAGCGGTTCTGGGCGATTTCCGTGCCAGGTAGATGATACTTGATCATCTCGTTGCTGACCCAAGGCTGTTTAAGTCTCTGTTGCTGGCCTCTTCGGTACAGACGGAAAGCAAGCATCTTCAAACGCTTCTTCGAGGCCTCGGTGACCTTGCGCGCGTGCGTACCAGGCACCTCAACCGACGGAAACTGTTGTCCTA
The DNA here is from genome assembly GCA_010405425.1 of Lentithecium fluviatile CBS 122367. Taxonomy (NCBI): domain Eukaryota; kingdom Fungi; phylum Ascomycota; class Dothideomycetes; order Pleosporales; family Lentitheciaceae; genus Lentithecium; species Lentithecium fluviatile. The sequence goes on along the minus strand of MU005578.1, from coordinate 653,600 downwards.
CAACCACTATATTGTCGATGTTCCGCATATAATATTTCGAGCCGTGGACACCAGTGTGGCTTCGGCTGACTAAGAAGTCGGTCTTTGGTGGATCGTGTTGGAAGATAGGAGCCCGGTACATCGCGTTGTGGAGTGTCAAGCATTCTTCGCCCTTATCCACTGTTCCAAATAGTCCAAACGGACTCTTATCTTGTTGCAGCAACACCGACGTCTCCCCAATCGGAGGCTTCGGCCGATAGTTGTCCTCATTATTCAACCGGCGGTAGTAATTGAGTATCTTGACGCCCATCCCGAAGTTCGATAAAGTCGTCGGGTACTCTTCGCTGTATTCGGCGAGAAGAACCTCAGAATTGTCTCCAACGTTGAGATCCTCGGCCACGGCAAATGCTTCCGACGGTTTGAGGTGCCTCTTGTGCTTCTTCTTGAAGGATTTGAGCGTTGAGAGGCCGGCGCGCTCGCCTGACTTGAATGTGATGGTAGGCCGGTGGAAAGACCTGAGCTCGCGGTCGGAAAGGCTGACCTTGTAGAATGGATATTGCAGCTTCAGGGCTGGCAGGCTGTGCTCGATGTTCATATGTCCAATGGTGCCACGGACCTTCTGCTGGGTGCTCTCTTTGAGCGCATCGTACGCTTCGTCGTTCGAGATATTGTAGCGCTTGAACATGGGGTTCGCAAGACTACCACGATTATCGCGCTTGAGACCAAGGCTGGCAGTGCGAGGTTTCTGTAACTCTGCGCTCGGCTGCTGGACGTCAAGTAGCAGGTGGGGATCGTTCATATCCAGGACGATCTTCTTAGATAGCTTGGCGGTGGCTGCCTCGGGATCGTCCCAGGAGGGGAGGCCCATGTGGTCAAAGACGGAGAACGAGATGGGATTTTCGCGCTCCCCCAACCGGCGTTTCTTGGACGGATTCGAATCCATGTCCACATCTGACGGAGTATGTATCTCTTCGATATCAGACAAAGTTGTAACACTTGCAACTTCCCAGTCCTCGCAGGCAATCTGCAGGTCGCCCCAGGAGACATTGCCGATGTTTCCATGCTCCAGGGCACCATCGGCGTCACCCATTTCCACTTCATCACTGCTGTCAGGTTCGTGCTCGGAGACTGGAGTGATGTGCACGATGCCAGCTAGCTCTTCGTCGCTCTGTCGAGCAGTCTTGACAGGTTCGGTGGCCACGGGAAGGCGGAAAACTTTGTCTTGATCTGCGGCAATTTCCAGATTAACCTTGGTGCTGAACGCGAGTGGCTTGGGTGGCTTCAACGGTAATCGCGGGACGAAGTATGCACGCCTGCGGGGGATCAGGCTGGCAAATCGGGGCGGCTTCCCGGGCTCGAAATTGGGCCAGATCAGGTCGAAGACTTCCTTAGATGTGGTCGCCATAGGCGGTAGTTCTTGACCAGGCTGTTCTTGCTTCTTCTGGTGTTCTCTGAACAGCTTCATCTGGTATACCTCCTCTGGATCCTCTTCCACTGGAGGAGCAGAACCATAATCGACCGCGCGAAAGCCAGGTTTGCCTTTGTTACCGGTGGATGTACCTCCGGCAAGTCCTTGCGTATGCTGTTCGATGGAGTGCATAGGGACATTCTCTTGAAAGGACAGCTCCCCTGGGCTCCCATTTTCTTCACCGAACAAATCGTCCAATCCATCTCCCTCGAATCCGTCTCCAGAGAAGTCTTGTATTGTCGTCCCACTTAGCTGAAGGCAGCTGCTATCGCCCGGCTCGACATCCTCCTCGTCCGGCAGGTCATCATCGGAAATGTCGCCATAGTCGACCGCGTCGTCCGCCTTCTCGCCAACTTCGAGCTCACGCTCTTCTATGTCCTTCATGGTATCATCAAGCTTGGATCCGAGGGCTTTGAAGAAGCTGTCCATGTCTTCCTCTTCGCCAGCGCCGATGGCGGCCGGAAACGAGTTGCCGTCGGAGGCCATGGTTGAGCGTAAGGTCGAAAGGCGAAGTCGGTTTGCGACAGTGCACGGTAAGAGTCGAGATCTACGGAGCGCGCAGGGGCGAGAGCAGGAGAGCCTGACGACCCTGTTGCGCGACGGTGAAGACACGCGCACGCCGCTGCGGGGGAGAAGTGTTGGGGGGCGAGCCGATCTTCATCCACAATGTCCGCAGTCGTATTTCCGTGGACAGGTCGGTCGGGTGGTGATACGGAGTCTGGAAACAGTGCCAAGGGTTAGTTGGAAGCGATAGAGCGCGACGTGGCGACGTTGCCCGCAGGCCACTTTTGTCGTGTAGAGGTGACGGTCGCGGTCGCGGTCTCAAAGCACGGCGCACGAACCAGTCACGTGAAGTATCCTCACCGGCCAATCAGATCGCTTTTCGCGCAACACACGTGGAATTACAGCTACGTTGGGGGGCTGAACGGCTTATATATTATTATAAGTACGCTAGATCCATATGGTTTGCTCATTTGAACACAGATTTCAACACGAAGCGGGCATTCCTTTACACAAGAATGAGCATAGCTTTAACAACCATTGGAAGGAATAAAACATTGCAGTCTCACTGATGCCTCCAGACCTGTATTAGGCTCTCCTTCTATATTACGAAAGACCCTTTCCTCGTGGTGACGCCGGAAACGTAAGCATATGCTGTGCCACAGCTCTGGACACTGCCATCATCATCCGCCTGAGCTATACGCAGCATTCGGGACTTTGCGCGGAGGTGACCTCCCCTCCATCTTCCTCTTCCTCAACATCGAAGTTAAAATCTCCGTAGTATGCGCAGAGGGCCTGGATCACATGTTAGGTGGACTCGAGCGTTCTCGGTCAAGGCATCGTACCTTGCTTGCGCCCTTCGCGCAGTAGTGTGCTACTTCAACCTTCTTCCCATCCGTTGCATACCGCGCAAGCTGATTCAAGTCCGATGTCCGCGGCAGGTAGAGGACCACATGCTTGGTGTACTTGGAAAAGCCTCTATACAGCTTCTCTAGATTGTACGGCTCCATTTTCGAAAGATCAAACACGTCTTCGCTGCTGTACTCCGTTCCTGTTCTCATCAGCGCATCCCATCGCATAGAGTTTGTAAGCAGCTCACCTCCCCAGGGCGGGCTAGCAAAAATGATGATGTTGCTATTCCCAGCAAACCGTCTTTTGAGAATATCAAAGCAGTCACCGGTGCTCCAAACAATCTTGTTCTGGACTCCGTAGATCTTGGCGTTGTGCTTCGCGCACTTCATCGTCTTGGGATCTTTCTCGATGGCGAAGACTTGCTCCCATCTTCCGGAGCGTGCAAAAGCGATGGCGTTCCCGCCGACGCCCGCGAATGCATCGAAAATGATGGTCTTTTCTTTCGGTGCTGACTCTGCCAGATGCGCGGCAATTTTACTAGATATAAATTAGCACTGTGATTTGATGCAAACTGTAGCAGCAGGTTGTCATACTTGGCGATAGGTTCGGGCGTGACGCCAAACCATGCGTCCTCGGTCATCCATATCCCTCGGTTGTATTCCGCCCATATCCGATACCTCTGATGCCAATATCTGCTTGCTATTAGTTACATATGCAAATGCGTTATGCGGTCCTCACTTCGTCAAATGCTCCGGAAACTGACTAATGTCACTCCACTGGTGGATGCCCCGCTCATTCGGCTTCTCGTCCATGCTACCCGCTTGGCCGTTTCATATGCCTCCGCAAGAATCACAGAGTTTCGAAGAGGCTGCAAGACAGATGTGGGCGTAGTCGAAAGAAGACACCCTCACGAGGTCGAAGACACTCGTGGAGCCGCCTCTAAATCTGTTACGCTAGTCTACTTACGGGACACACTAACCGAAAGTGACTGGCTAGTGAATCTGAACACCTGGATGGAATGGACGAACTCTCCCTTGAACGGAGGCACACTCAGCTAAATACTCTAGTAGTCTCGGACCACGTGTGACCTACTTAGACTTGTTCATCCTCAAGTTCTCACAACTTCCACCAAGACCAGGGTGGCTTGCGCTGATCATCAGAAGCTATGGCCACATCCTCGTCTTTCCAAACCCAGCCACAACACCTGTCCCCAAACCACATCCATCCCAACAACCACACCGAACCATCACCTCACATCATCACTAGCATGTTCGGCGCCTTGAACCGCTTCATCTCCCGGCTCGATGCGGCGCCAGAAGAGCAGCAGTCGGCCACGAATGGCGCATATGGATTTCAGGTGCTAAGGAACACCAATCCGGACGTGCCCCTGGAGCCGTGGTTTGATTTTGTCATTGGCATCAATGGGAGAACGATTGTCAGTGCAGGAGGAAAAAAAACCATCGAGACCAATAGCTAATGTCTTCTAGGAAAGCCCGGATCCGAACCTATTCGCGACAGAGGTGCGGAATTGTGCTGGGACGACGATAAGCCTCGGTGTCTTCACTGCAAAGGTAGGGTCCTACATGGCAGCTTCCATGCCTACCTTTCCGCTATTCACAGTCTTTCACCCCTCTATTCCCCATATTTGCACACATTCATTCATTGTCATACTTCACCGTCGTCTTTAGTCTAAATCATTTTCATTTCATTCAAAATTCATCGCTATCATTATCGTCATCCGTAGCTAACATGTCGCAGGGCCAAAAAATACGCGAAATCTACCTTCCTATCCCAGCTGAGAACCCAACCCTAGGTGTCTCTCTCCAATGGACACCCCTCTCCGTAACCGAAGACGTGTGGCACATCCTCGACGTGATCCCCAGCTCGCCCGCCGACCTCGCAGGTCTACTTCCTTATGGCGACTATGTGATCGGTAGTCCCGAGGGCCTAGTCCGTGGTGAATCCGGGTTAAGCGAGCTTGTTGAAGACGTATGATCCATCCTTCCCCCCAGCAGCAAGTGAAGCTAATGAAGGGTGTAGTACCTCAACAGGCCGCTCCGCCTCTTCGTGTATAATCACGAATACAACGTCACCCGCCCAGTGACCATCACCCCCTCCCGCGGCTGGGGCGGCGAAGGAGCTCTAGGCTGCGTCCTCGGATTCGGCGCCCTGCATCGTATCCCCGCCTCGCTAGAAGAACCACCCCACGCACCAGGCGAAACTCTCTTCTCAACTGACAGCGCCTCGTTCGACGAAAAGCGGCCCGTATCTTCATCCTCCAACCAAGTTTATGCACCACCCCAGAACGTCGGCGCACCAGCCGCGCTCTTCGTCCCGGCTAACATGGCACTGCCGTCGAAATCGCCACCTCCACAGGCTGGTAAGGCGCCACCGAAGAGGGGAAAAGCGAGGGCGCATCATGCGGTGACTAGTCCTGGTATAGGTGGACTTGACGATTACTTCAAAGAAGGCGAGAAGAAAAGTGCGGAGGAGGACTTTGCGCCGAAGGCGAAGAGTGGTGGGGTACCACCGCCACCGAAGATGGGAGGACCGCCTAAGGGAGGACCGCCTAAGGGAGGACCGCCGAAGAGCGTAACGCCGGTGCCGGCTGAGGAAACGCCAGAGGCATAACGTTATTTGACGTTCACATTACCTCAATCGACTGTATCCGTCAGCTTCATCTCAGGCCAAGACGATAGACACATTTCACATACCCAGTCCTCGCCGTCTCCCTTTTCCTCACAACTCCTCCCTGAATCTGCTCATCCTCCTCTGACCCCTCTCTTGTCTGACCTTCTCTATCCCTTCCAACACTACTTTCGCATGTGTGTGCGAAGATGCCTCGGCGCCTTCTTGACTCGTGATTGACTCCATACTCCCATTCGTCGTCTGCGCCCTCTCCCTCTGTCGCTCTTTTCGTCCTACAGCCTCGAAGGAAGACGAAGGTGATGTTGTGATAGGTGAAGACGGCGGCGAGAACGTGGTCTTGATTTTAAGCGTGAGACTGCGTAGGATAGGCATCTTTCGTGATTTCAATTAGATATCAGTATAGTAATTTGCTGCAGTAGTGTGATGATGCTCGGTTTAGTAGAAGGGATGGCGTTGATATCCGTATCTCGTTGCGTCGTGAAATTGTTCGGTGAAGCGAACAAAGATCAACCCTTTCAAAGGCTCGGCATAGATCGTAAAAAGCGAGTAGAAGGGGGGATCGATCAGCTCAACCCTCGGTCTGGGCCCCAACTCTCCTTTTACACCCCCGAGAAGCCCGCAACGACTCCGCCATCTCTTTAAGCCCCGAGACCCGTTGCAAGACCCCGGCGGCGGAAGTCCCCTACCATTCGCAGACGAGATTCTAGCCGACAAGCCAAGACCGCCCCCATTGAATTGATGTGCATTGCCGAAGCACCAGCAAAACCTACAATTTTGGATTGACAGTAGCGCGCGTGCTAGATGGAAAATCGAGGGTCCAGACTAGGGGATTTACGCGAGGGGTGATATGCAGGAGCGAGGTGATGTGCGCATGCGTGTCTGCCGTGCGTGCGGGTTCAACAAGTGGACCAACAGTATTTTGTGCCGTCGATGGAAACTGAGGAGCGGTTATATTTAGATGCGGCACGTCAACGCATCGGTTTCACGACATGATGCTTGAAGGTAGGAAAACAACACAGACCATGTCCTCGCCAAACTTCACTTTCCGCAGAGCTTTGGAAACAAGGAAACAAAAGCAAAACGAAGCCCGCCACGTGCTCTCCCACCAACCTTGTAACATCACAAGACATCCTCATCCACAACCTGCATGCACGCCAGCACGAGTCATCTCCCTTCCAATCCATTCCCTGCATCTCATCTCCATCTCATCCCCAGCACCATCAATTGCCCCCAATCAGCAAACCCAAGCGGGGTCCCCACTAAAAGCTAGTGCGCAGAATAGGCAGTACGGGCGCAGACGGCGCTTGGATTGACAGCGTCTAGACAGCACGACTCTCAGAGTCAATATCTGGTTCGTTTCACCGCTTCTTCCCAAGAGTCTTCTCTGCCGCCGCTAGGAGCATCCGGTCTGCAAAGGCAACAATCGGACATCTGGAACCAGAACTCCTAATAACGAGAGTCATTTCATCTCAAGTAATACTCGTTAAAAGGCCCTCGCATAGGCAAAGGCTATTCATGACGCAATACGCACGTTCGTTCCTGCGCCGAGTAATGTCCACCCTCTTCGGTACATCTGCAAGTCACGATTGCTGGAACTGGAAATGGCGAGGTGCGAACTTTGGTCCGAATTGGTGTGCTGCGACCCGGGTGCTTCCTTTACCTCCTTTCCACAAGCGATCCCGTCCCGGTCACGCGCCGTGAAGCTGAACCACGGTTTACTCCCTGACCACCCAACCCGCAACGACGGACTCTCTACCAAAGCAGCAGGTGTATCCTTCTCTTTCAAACATACGACATCACCTTCGCATTCGGTCTCGCGACCAGGCGCCGAAACAATGAAAGAAGGACCCACGGTTCATGCACAGAATCGATAAAGCAGTGGCCTCGCCTTTAGGCCGCTTTCGGCTCCGACATGTTGAATTCACCTTAAGACTACGTACTCAGCAACTCCTCTTGTGCACACCAATAAGCAAGCCACCTATTTATCCATCTGAAAGGTTTTGAAGCTCAATAACGCCAAACCGAAGTTTTGCCATAGTCTATGCAGGTACTCAAGTCATCACACGAATTCAAACGCCAGCCGCCTGCAGCGCAAGTATCTCCTATATGTGAAGTGACCGGAATGCTCGTCACAAATACCAACGCCAAAGATGAAATCAAGTTCTTTTATGGACAGGGACACTCATCTTATGTCCAGTTGGAAGGGTTTAAACTTGCCTCCCACGGCGCCGCACCGTGGACACCGGGCTGTGCGGCCGCGAGAATGCTCGCTCACGAGAACATCAACGCAGTCCTGGCACAGACCACATATGCACTCGGAGCAGGCATAGCTCTCCTTCAAAACGGACAATTTTCGACACGCAGCACAGTAGATTTGCACAGCGTGGGTGAATGATGGGGAAGAATCTGAAAGCCCCTGGGAGGGGATGTGGAAGTTCGAGCCAGACGTCGCAGACTCGATGGACGACTCCACCGAAGGGAATGGCTGCAAGTCTGACAGCTCCGGCGGCGGGGGCGTCAAGGTATTCTGCAGCGGTGATGCTGTATATGACTGAAATTGAGAAGCGACGAAGGGTGGCAGCGACGTCCGGTTCCTCATGTGTGGAGACATGTGTGGAGACCCGGGTACCTGAGCCATTAGGCAGGGATCGATGCATGCTGGGCCATCGTCACTCACAGGAGTAAGATCTCTGCTATCTTCCTCTGTTGCCGAAGCTGCAGCGTCGATGAGGTCCTCCCATCGCTTACCGAAGAGGGCAGCAGCAGCCTGTGGTTCCGCCGAGTACGCCTTTCGATCGTAGCTCATCCTACGGGCATTCTCCTTCGACTTCTGCCGCTCGTGCTTGGGCTTGCGGGCGTTCTGGCCTACCGACGACTTGCGTGGTCTGTTAGGCTTTATGGAGCGAGGGGCCGGCGGGAGGGTGGAGGAGCGGCCCGGCGGGGACCGGGCCAGCGATGAAGGCAGCAGTTCGCGCTGCAGTGAGGTTGCGGTGTAGTAGGGCTCATAGGGCTCATCGGTCAAGGTAATGTGGTGTTCCATGGTGGTGGGTGCAAAGCGGGCGCGGGGTCGGTAACTCTTGGAGTCCGGCTCGGACGTCGCTTCCTACAACAGAACAACGTTAGCTTATGGACGATGCCGGCAAGCTGCGATGGAGCCCTCACCGGATCAGAGTCCCAGTCGTACTCGGCACGGTGGTTGTGCAGCGAAGCCAGGGCTGCGGCCGCACTCGCCGCGGGCAGCAGCGAGCCTCGGCGCATCTCATCGGACGATCTGGGGGTGCCCAAGCCATAGTCTTCGTGGTAGAAGGCATTGAGCTCGCTGCCGCCATAGCCTTGCCATTGTGTCAGTCCCCGCTGCGCTGGAGAGACCTGGGCACCAACCTGGTGGGCCTGTTGTGGTGGGGTGGGGAGGCGGGGGCGGTCGCTCCTGCGGCGGAGTGTTGACCATCAATGTGAAGCTCTCCTCGGTGGCGGGGAGCTTCGAGATGTAGTGCTCGGGATGGGCGCGGCGGATGTGCTCCTGCATGGAGCGATAGCGCTTTTCCTGTGCAGCATGTCGTGTTATTCCCACTATGCTACTGTACTGTGCGAGCTGGTGCGGCCGAGGGGCAGTGACGTGTGAGTGTGAGGGTGAGGGCGGGCACAGGGCAGAGGGCAGACAGAGAGGCACTCACGCCGGTGCAGCGCTTGCGACAGGCAGACCCATCGTGGTTGCGCAGCGGACAGACGACAACATTGTTCTCGTCCGACACGGAAAAGGATCCTGTGAGCGAGGCTCGCGGCGGCATCGCCAGCTGCATCTACCCGCGGACAGCGCCGAGCGAGCAGGCGGAGAGCGGCAGCGGACGCAGCGGACGAACGCAGGGTGCTGCAGTGCGCTTCAATGGCGACGGGGAGCTTGGACAAGCTTCTAGGAGCTCTGGTATGAAGCGGTAGCTGTGTGTCGCAGATGAGGGACTGGCGAGCCTGCACAAAGCAAGCTCTGGCAAGGCAGTTTGTTTGCGGCGGATAATGAGAAGGAGGGGCACTGTGGGTGAAAGAAGTGGGGGGGGGGGGGGGGGGGGGGGGGGATAGCTCGAGCCGGGACATCTAAGAGCCTTTTTGGACCGCCAGACGCTGAAACCCTCCCGACTCCCAGATAATACATGCGACTACGAGCAGAGACAGGCCGGGCAGGCTCGCGGTGCGAGTGCTACACGCATTGGCAGCGCATTGCCCGTTGCGCCGCCCGCGTCTCTGTGCCTGTGTTTGTGCAGCTCCAGCTCCAGCTCCAGCTCACAGCACACAGCTCGAGCTCAGCTCGGACGATGACAACACGGCGCCGTCCCTGAGGAGCAAAGCTGGGAATAATGGAGGGGCTCTGAGTGGCAGCGGCAGGGGAGCTTCAAGCAGCATGATGACACAGCCCAGTCCGCGGCCGCGATTGCCGATAAGCCCGTAGGCCCGCTAGTGGAAGTGGGCACATTGCTGGATACGACACTACTCTGCGCTCCAGTACTGTGCTGCTCTCAAGTTCAAATGCTCTCTCTCTGATGCGCTGGTGCTGTTAGCATTGGGGAGACGTCGGCCGGTGTGTGCCCGGCGACGTGTGCGGGATCTCGTGTCTCATCCGCCCCATCGCGCCGACGATGCTTCGCACCCACCTTCCGCCGCAGCGCCAGGTTGGACAACGAGGCCCAACGGGCGCTCTGCTGTCGTTTGGCCCGTCGCTCGATGTTTCGATCGCCGAGGGCCGTCTCGTCATTTGTCAGGCCGTCGCATGCTATGATTGGCAGCCGCGGCAAGGCATTCCTGTTGTCGCGGCCCCAGGCTGGCTGTCCCCGGATGTCAGAAGCGCGAGAAGCCAGGCGCGAGGCCAGATGCACGCCAGCGGGCACAGCCGTCCGGCGGCTGCAATAAACAATGATGATTCCTGATGATTTCGGCTAGCGAGCAATATCGAAAGCGTGGCCGCGATGGTGTTTTGCACATACAGCCGGGAGGGATGATATTTTTATCGCATCGCGTCTGCTCGCCCCACAAGCCGCAAGCGTGCACGGACGTCGCGTACGCCTGCCCTGGGACGCTGGTGGCGCACGCAATTCCACGCCGAGCCCGTCATTGCCATCAGCAACTGGCCTGCGTTTCTCATATCTTGTCGTCGGCGGCCTGATGGCTTCGGACGCCTTTGCTTTCGACAGCTCCCTCTGCGGGCGACAATGAGCCTAACGTGCAAGAGCTTGAACGGTGACACGGCCTTCTTGCTCACCTTCAATCCCCCAAGAGCGCCTGTGTCGTCTCCCAGTTTGTTTCCAGGCTCTTTTACCATTCTCATCGACCCCTGGCTCGTGGGCGCCGCTACGATTCTCAGCAGCATATTCTCCATCTCGGAGCAGAAAACGAAGCCATGCATCTCTTCCCTTGACAAGCTTGATCACGAACCAGACCTCGTCATTATCTCGCAGGACAAGCCGGACCATTGTCACGAAGAAACATTGCGACAACTGCCTCGAGACTGTCAATCTACGATTCTGGCCATTCCTTCCGCCGCTAAGAAGATACGTTCGTGGAGACACTTTCGCCCAGAACTCGTCCAAGCCCTGCCCAAGTATGTTGAAGGAGACAGTCAATCACTCTACCGCCTCGTGCTACCACCAATGTCTCCTCGTAGATCCTGTGGTGAGGTCACCGTTAGCTGGATGCCAGCTAAAAGAGACCTGTCGGGCTTGCATCATGCGATCGGAATCACCTATCGTCCGCCTTGTAGTGTGCTCTCGGCCGCGCCGGGCCGATACCTAGACCTCTCTGAGCTCCCTCTGAGCCCGCCAGCATCGCCCAGGTCATTCCGTACCATATCATCTTCGTCACGCACTATTGTACCCGCCCCTTACAACGACCGCGAGAAGACATTGTCCGTAATTTACTCCCCACACGGCGTGTCATACGAAGTCATTCGACCCTACGCGGCGTCTCATCTTGTCACCGAAGCAGCACTCCCTTTGGCTGCTCTCATTCATTCCTTCGACCGGGTGGAGAATCCATGGTACCTAGGAGGCAATATTTCCGCCGGCTCACCCGGTGGGATACAGATCGCCCGAAGTCTTTACGCACAAGCTTGGATCAGCGCACATGACGCCGACAAGAATAATCGAGGCCTATCAGTGAAGCAGACCAGGATCGGAAAGTATGCCGTTGACGAGATCAAAAGAATGCTGCAGCAAGATCAGGAAGTGAAACGGAACGCATCCCAACAGACTGACGTCATTGCCCTGACATCCGGAGAGGAACATAGTATCGAACGAGGGTGACCGGGTAGCTTCTTGACTTCGACTTCGACTTCGTCACCTGCGCAGCGAGGACTTCGTTACTCTGGGTCAAGATATCCTTTGCGGTTCTTTTGGTCACCCGAGGATCATGGCCGATAAGCAACCTCTCAGAAGTGAAAGGAGTTTATCCCGAAACTCCTTAGGTCTGCGCATATAAATATTCGCATCACGACGCAACTCAAGCTTGGGTCATCCTCACGCTGGATCGCCTAAACCACCGACACTCGGCTTTCAGCAATGTTGGTTCTCATAGAGCCTTACCCACTGTCAACTTGGGCTCACTGCTCGACGACTACTAGATGCCCAACACAACCTGCATTTGCAAGCACAAGTGCTGCTAACTTGCGGGCTGTCGCTACAAGCACCCCCTACGAAGGCGAGACAAGCCGCCAATCATTGAGCAATATGTCGGTAAATCCCTTCCTTCTCCAAGGACTTGACTGATGCAACACAGACAACTGTGACGCCGCCTGCAATTTACGCCAACCACAAACATCCCGGACCTAGCCTTTTGGACCTTCCAGCCGATGTACGGCATACTATCTACAAAATTGTCTTGTTAACCCAAAAAATCTTCGATCTGTCTCTCAATACCACGCCCTGATTGCGCTCACGAGAGAACACATGGGGTTCGCGCAACTGATTCGCTCTACTATCAACATGCCGCCAAATCTACCATGATGGATCGCCTCTTGCATATGGTGATAACATCTTTCGCATCAACTGCGGTTTACATCGTGACTTCCGTATATCGCGGGCTCCTGGTATGCCCTTCCACCACATTCGCTATCTAACTCTCCGCTATCCTCGCTGGTTCGGCGCATGCGCCTGGAGTCTCGCCCATACCTGGGAGCACTGGCTGCAAGACGCATTGTATCTCACGTCGCGCTTTCGCCACCTCAAGCACCTCGTCTTGCAGGTCTCCTACCTTGGTGGCGGTCTCGATAACTACAGCGACCTTGAATTATGGCAGCCGCTCTTTCAGCTCGGTATCATGAAGCCGAAGAGGTTCACGAAAGGTGTGCGTAGGGTTGTTAGGGGCTTGGCTCAGATCAACGGGAAGAGGATGCCGGCTTCGTTAGGATTGAAATTGACGACTTTATCGACGGCGTTTGGGCGGATTATAATTTCGAAGCGATCAATATTGCTATCCCGCTTGCTTTTGGGATGTACGTTTCAGTGCACGAGTATATGGCGTTGTATCCGTTGTGGAGGGCCGAACAGGACTAAGGTCAAGCAAAGGAATTGAGGGGTAGATGAGGCAGACCAAAGGCAAACACAAGGCATACAGCACGGTATCGCCTCTGCACCCAAAGAACGGACTTGTGGAGATGGCGACGATGATGCGTATTTATGCAGCGTATCTGCAGCCTTCCCCGCCCCCCCGTTTCATCCCCCAATTTCATACTTCTTCAGCCTGACTCGCATTGTCTCAACCTGTGTCGCACCTGCTCAGCCTCCTTCAATTTATCTTGTCTTCTTCCCAATTACCGTCCTCTCGCCCATTTCTACCTTTTCTCGCTGTCGTCCGGCATTGTCCCCTGCGTTCAGGCCTTCCTCGCGGTTATCCAATCTTCCGCAACTGACGCAAAAGTCATTAGCGAATTCATATTCGAGTCACGCCTGGTTTGCACGCTCTGTTCGGGACTCTGCCGCGATGAGTTTCCAAGAGGGCTCTGAGGGCCATGAGAGGGACGGCAACTCACGGCCTGTCGACAGTCAATCTATAAGCGTACTAATACCCAGAATGAAGGGTAACGATCAGAGTCGCTAACAAGAGGTAGAAATAGTCTGACAACATTTTTTGAGCTCCCGAAATGGTTCTTAGAACATTGCGTCATAACATCGAGTCAATGGAGAATCGACCGCCCAGTCTCATCCTGAGAGATTCCGAGCACTGTAATCATGACGATTTCGGTCGAGGCGACACTGTACTGCGGACCACGCCACCCGAAAATACCCTGTACGAGATGTATTCGGTACTATTCGAGCCATTCCGGGTGCTGGTGCGCTCAACCACGCCTGCAGTCGATGGTGACAAACTCGCGACTGCTAACGGCGATAACGTCAAATTTACTCAAGAGTTCGTGCGTTTGAATCTGAATCCAGATCTGAATACTCATATGAGGACCCAGATCCATTAATTATTAATGATCAACCGATCAAGAATGAATACGATGTAAATACTCTTGTCTCTTCGTAAGGTTTTGTGGGCAGTAGCAATTCATGGTCGCCGATTTTAGCCTCTCAAAAACGTATGACATTATTGACAAAAGCCTCATTCAGCGACTCCAGTTTCATTGCAATGTTATTCGGGCGCCACAGATAAAGAGGCATTCGGATTCCATTGGGACAGACCGACCGGTAGCAACACCCTTGATCATCAATTTAGCCCAATACCGCGGCGATTTTGGCACTACTTTCATACCAAATAATCAAGCTGCTATCAAGATGATTCTATGCCAGCGCCAGGTTGTCATTATTCTTTCTGGGGAAGCGCCCGTGGCACCGTACTCAGACCCAAGGCTTCCTGCAGAGAGAGGCCCCAAGACGTTGCTTGTCACACCCATACGATCAAGATCCCAAAAAGCCAAGCTGAAATAGGACCGAGCGTATGAAACTCGTTCATGGAACATAAGAGCTCTACAAGAAAAACTCCGAAGTTTCACTGCAACAAGCTCTGCGCGGCTTCTGCTTGCCCCGTACGCACATTGGCACTTCCTTGATCATAAAACCTCGGAGTTTCTTCAAAAGGCGTATCTTACCCCTACAGATGTCAACGGTATTGCGCAAATAGCTAGTTATAACTGCGACGGAGATCGAATCATGAAAGCTATATTGCAGAGCCACTCAAGGATCAGGTCTCTCGTAGTCTGGAATAGCTTTGTCTCGCTCGATCCTGTAGACGTACCGCTAGGTCCAGATCGAGGTGCTCCGTAGGGGCAGTCCCATACATCTAGAAGCGATGATTCAGAGCAGGTTATGGACAAGGAGTAGTCAGATTTTCCTCCCAGGGTGCAGGAAGCAATCTGCAAGATCATGGCTGAGCGCCCGTTAGATCCTCGTGACGGGGGCACTTAGGAGCAAAGTTACTGTCCCCAATTGTCAAACCTGGGGTCGTTCAAGAGAGCTGGTCCGATATTGCGGTCGACCCACATATCGAGAAGACGATCAAAGACCCTGTAAACCATCATCAGGATACCAAAAGGTCGAGACTTGGCTATGGAATCTTGAAGAAAGTTCGAACTGGAGGAGCGCTCGTATATGGTCCTCCTGGAACAGGCAAAACACAGCTCGCTCGTGTGCTAGCTTGCGAATCCGGATTGGTTGTTCTTTGCGCTTCGGCAGCCGAAATTATAAACCAATAGTTTAGCGAAACTCCGAAGGCGATCAAAGTTCATTTCAATCTTGCAAAGCTACTGGCACTAAGCATCATCTTCATTGACGAAGCCAACTCCTTACTCCGAGCTCGGACCACTAGAAATATCGAAGGGACTTGGCAGCGAGTTCAAGTCAACCAGTTTCTGGCTGAAATGGACGGTCTCAGCATATCGAACGCGGCACCTTTCGTCTTGCTTTCGATAAATTTTCCTGCGGAGCTCGATTCAGTGGTGTTGCGTAGGGTACATAGCCGCATAACGTGCTTAGTCATTGCGTGCACGTCCTTACTGCGTGCACGCTTTGGCGACGCCGCGCACCCACAAAGTTAAGGCTGTAGAGTCTTATATATATTATAAAATCGCCAGATCTTTTATAGTAATAATAGGAAAGACTTATTATATTATTCTAGTACCCTATTAGCTATTAAAAACGCTTTAAGAATTATATTTTGCGGGTGCGCGTTAAGGTACCAGCATTAGGCAGCCTATCTTTAACTAGCGAAATCTTAGGCTATATAACTCTAATATTCTTTAGAGTTTATGTAAAACGCTTAAAGCTTCTCTAATTACCCTTTTAGAAAGTATTAATCTTATCGCGAAGTTGTTTATCTATTGCGCGCGCCTATTACTTTTTCTAAGCTTTAAGAGCCTTCTACTTACGCTAGCGCTTACGCTTCTCTTTAGCAGTAGCTCTCTAGCAACACCGCTCTTTAAGTAGTAATTATTTCTAGGCCTTAAGCTACTTCTTAGCCTTGCCCTTAGCGCTTTTTTAAAGCTATATAGTCTTCTCCGCCTCTACCTTTTATACTTAAAGATCGCGCGCACGTGTTACGTCCCTACGGGGTAGCTAGTCCTATAAGGGTAAGTTAGTTCTTAGGCAGGAGCAATAATAGGGAGGAGGTTATTAATTACGTAAGTAAGTAATAGGGTAGTTAGTATTAAAGTTATAAAACTATTAAATTAATAATACTTAATAGAATTTAAATAATAGATTATTAACTAAGTTAAATACTAGAAACTATAAGGGTTTCTACTGTTCCTATATACATATAGCTCTAGTATTAATAGTTAGTTATAGGGCTATTAATAGTTATAATAGTTCCTACTAAAGCTATTAATAGTTCTTAGCGCGGCTATTAATTACGTAATATAATAATAGTTAGTGTTTATATCTTAGTACCTCTTATTAGTGCTTAGGTACGTAACTAATTATTATTTTTATTACTTATTTAACCTACTAGTTATAATATTATTCCTTTCCTTTATATAATTATTCTTAATTACCTAATATCCTATAGAGTTAGTTTATAAGCGGTTTACTCTACCTATCTTATATTAGGGCCGGTGGCCTAGACTAGGGTTAGGTAATCCTTCTCTTATAAGCTGCCTTAAATCGTCTCCCTGCAGGGTAGCGATTCGTCTCGTCTATATACGAATGCTACTATTTACCCTTCTATGCAATAATATACTCCTTACGCTGCCTTATAGGTTACTATCCTAATATTTAAATCGCTCTTCCCTTATAGGTGGTTTAAAGAGGTAATATTATTATATGCTATCTTATTAATGTTTATACTTAGTTAATTCTAATACGGTTAGCGCGAGAGTGCGTAGCTAATACTAACCTAAGATAGAAGAATCCTTCCTATCTATAAGGTTAGCTATCTTATCTATAATAGCTAACTAAGTTAGTAATAATCCTATTAGCAACAGCGCAGGCTCTATAAATAATAATTAAGATAAAGCTAGCTATACTACTAGTAACTAAGCTAACTTAGCCTAAATTAGTAACATCCTGCCTAAATAGGGCCTAAGTAAATAACTTATAAATAAGACTAGAAAGTAACTAAAAGTTTTATAAAAATAGAAGTAATAAAAGCTTAATAAGCTTAAACTTAAGAAGTTAGAATAATAGTAAGTAAGATTTAAAGTAGAAGATTATACTATACTTCTTCTAGTAACTTAAGTATTCTTAGCAGACTAATTAGTAACTACTTTATTAATAAGTAGCCTTCTCTACCTAAAGGACTCTTATACATTTATAAAAAGAGACTAAAGGGACTATAACCTCTAGGTTATAGATTATAAGGGCTACTTTATTAATAACTCCTACTATTTTATAATAGAAGTCTAGAAGGCCTAATTTAGTGCTAGATATATCTCTAAGAAGCTTAAGACCTTCTAGAGAATAAAATAGTAGTAATAGTAGTCTTTAGACCTCTTATAGGATATTACTTAGGACTAATTATTAAAGAAGATATTAAAGTCTCTAGATAGTAGACTAGAGTAAAAATAAAGAGCTATAGAGTCTTTAAAGGAATACTAGTAGCGCTTAACTTAGTCTTTTATAAACCTTTTAAATTATATACGTCTCCTATAGAAAGAGGTAGGCTTAACTAATAAGTTAACTTAGGCCTTAGAGTTCTTTAACTACCTTCTAGAGTAGGTAAGGGATAACCTATATCTCTAGAACTCTAATAAGCGCTTAAGCGTCTATAATATAAAGGAGGCTGCTAACGTTAGCTAGCGTTACTATTAAAGTAAGTATAGTAAGGCTAAAGTAAATATTAAGAAGAAGTAGTAGAAGAAATAACTAGAGGGTAGTAAGAAAATAGTAACCCTCTTAAAAAAACTAAAGTAGGGTAGAACCTACTAATCTTTACTAAAATAAGGCACTAAGCTATAAACTAAGACTAACTAATCTAAAGTAGTATATTTCTACTATAAGAAGCCTAGTTATATCTAATATAAGTATAAGGCCTATAAAATTACCTATATAGTAGAAAAGAAAGGCTTAGGAAAAGGTAGTAGCTAAAGGAGGTAATTACTACCTTTCTAGCCTATATTAACCTAGTAAAAGAGACGCCTTTTAAAGATCTTAGAAGACTATATAACGCGCTTTACCTAAAGCCTATAAGATTACTAATAGCTTAGGCGACTATTAAGTCTAAGGATCTTAAGATACTTATTAACCTAGGGGCCTAGTTAAATCTCCTATTAGCTATAATAGTAAAGAAGTTAAAACTAATAGTAGAACTATTAACTAATCTACTTATAGATGCGGCTAATAGGTTTATAATAATAGTCTATAGTACTATAGTAGCTAATTTAGACCTAAAAGATACGTATAGGCGCGTTAAAACGCACCGCGTAGCGTTTATAGTTATAGACCTTAAACGCTACCTAATATATTTAGGTATACTATAGATTAATGCGTTTAATTTTAAGTTAAACTTTGCTTATTAGATAATGTAGTATTAGGGAATACTAGACTAAGAGGCTAGTTAGTACTATAAGGTTATAATAGAGTTAGCTAAAGAATTTAATTAAATAGTATAGAGTCCTTATTTAGACATCTACGCTATAATTATATATAATTTAGCCTATAGTAGCGCTGCTTTAGCTAACCTTAAATAATAGCCTAAACGCTACACTAATTATATAGACGTAGAATTAAAAGAGTCTGCTAAGAAACTTACAGACTATAGGCCTTATAATCTTACTATTAACCTAAAGCCTAAAATAGCTTCCCCTTACTAACCTCTCTATAATCTCTTAGCGGCTAAGTTAAAGCTACTAAGAGAATATATAGATAAGTATTTAGTAAGAGGTTAGATTAGACGCTTAAAGTTACTAGCTAGAGCCCCTATTCTCTTTATAAAGAAGAAAGATAGCTTACTACAGCTTTATATAGACTATTAAGGTCTAAATAAGGTTACTATAAAGAATTATAGTCCCTTACTATTAATTTAGGAGTTATTAGAGCAACTTGCCTAGGCTAAGTAGTTTACTAAACTTAATTTACAAGAAGCGTACTATAGAGTTTAAATTTAGAAAGGTAATAAGTAAAAGACGGCCTTCTATACACGTTATAGGTACTTTAAATATACTATAATACCTTTTAGGCTTATAAATGCCCTAGCTACCTTTTAGTTCTATATTAACTATATTCTAGCGGGACTAGTTAATGTTACGTATATTATATACCTTAATAATATTTTAATCTTCTCTAATACTAAGAAAGAGTATAAGGTCTACGTCTAGGATATATTATAGAGGTTACGTAAAGTAAAACTATTCTATAACCTAAAGAAGTATAAGTAGTATACTTAGTTAACTAAGTACTTAGAGTACCTTATTACTCTAGAAGGGATCTCTATAGATCCTAATAGAATTAAGACGATTTAGAAGTAGCTAATGCCTTATACTATACGTAATATTTGCATCTTTATTAGCTTTATAAACTACTATTAATAATTTATTAATAGGTTTAGCTAAAAGGCGCTTCCTCTTACTAAATTAATAAAAAAAGCGCTAAACGCTGCCTAGGCTAGGCAAGCTATAAGAAGAGAGAAGAGCCTTCTACTAGATATTAGCTTAGAGGGTAGGAAGGCTTAGAAAGAGCTTAAGGCAGCCTTCCTAGATATCCCTATTCTTACGCATTTTAAGCGTAGAAGAAAGACTAGAGTAGAAGTTAATACTTCTAGTAGTATAATAGCTAGTATTTTAAGCTAGTTATTACTAAATAAGGATAGAAAGCTAGAGTAGAGGCTAATTAACTTCTACTTAAGGAAGCTAGTTATAGCAGAGTATAATTATAATATATATAATTAAGAGCTTCTTATAATAGTTAAAAGCCTAAACTACTAGCAGTATTACTTTAAAGGTTAGCCCTTTAAAGTTCTAATAGACTACTATAACCTTAAATAGTTTATAGAGACTAAGAGCCTAAATAATAGGTAGGTTAGGTTCTACTTAACGTTATCTAAGTTTAACTTTATTATTACGCACTATTCTAGGCTAATAAACCTAGCTAACAGTCCCTTACGCTAGCCTAACTATATAGCTAAGGTAAAGGCGCCCGCAAGGAAGTAGAATAAGGATTTTATTAAGCCTATAAAGAGCTTAATAAGCTGCACCTTCTAGAAGGAGATAGTAATAGTAAATACTATAACTTACTTAGCTATAGCTAAGAAAGGTAAGCTACTACTAGCTAGGGCTACTTACTATTTAAATTACTAGAGAGCAGCATATAAAATAACTATAGTAATTAGAGGAAGTTAGGTAAGCTCCTCTATAAAAGATCTAAATACTAACGTTAATAGTAATAACCTAGCGAATTAAATAGATATTAAGCTAAAGTCTAATAATAACTCTAGCTCTAATAGTAATAAATAAGGTAAGGATAGGAATTCCTCTACCTAAAAGCGCTAAAAGGGTTTAAAGACTCTTACTACGCCTAAAGAACAGACCGCCGCGATATAAGAATGCTATAATACTCTATTATCTAGGCACTTTAGCGTAGCTAGGACGTTAGCAAAGCTTTATTATAAATATACCTAGAAGGGGATACCCTAGGCTATTAAGAATTATATATATAACTATACGCTTTATAATAAAGTAGTAGCTTACTACTATAAGCTCTATAAGTTATTATAGCCCCTACCTGTTCTAACTAAGCTATAGAAGAACGTTATAATAAATTTTATTACTAAATTACCCCTAAGTAAGTTTAGAGGAATAGTTTATAATATAATCCTAGTAATTATAAATAGGTTCTCTAAAATAGCCTATTATATTCTAGTAAAGGGCGATTAGGACAGAATTAATTTAGCCTAGGCCTAGATCTAAGAGGTTATTTAGCTCTATAGCACTCTAGCTACTATACTATTAGATAGGGGTCCTATTATAAACTTAAAATTATAGGACTTATTTAATTATTACCTAAATTTAAGATAGGTACTTACGTTCGCTTTCTACCTGCAGACAGATAGTTAGACTAAGCAATAGAACTAGACGCTTAAATAGTACTTATAATACTATTATTACGTTAAATAAGATAACTAGGCGCTGTAGTTATTACTAGCGGAGTTTATATATAATAATAGCGTATACTTAACTATAGAAGAGACTTTCTTTAAGGTCTGCTACAGATTTACCCCTTAGGGCGTAGACTAGCTCGCTTTACTACTAAGTAATAGAGAGTCGCCTACTAGAATATTAATAGCTATAAAGCTAATTAAGATCTACGCTAAATGCGCTAGAAAAATTAAAGCCGCTAATAAATACTAAAAGTAGCTTTAGAATAAGAAGCGCTTACCTCTTAACTTAAAAAAAGGAGATAAAGTATACGTCTTTAGCCGCTATATTAGAATATTCTATCTAAAAAAGAAGCTAGACTAGAAGTACCTAGAACTAAGTACTATAGTAGAGAAGATTAGCTAAATAGCCTATAGAGTAGACCTTTCTAGGTTAGAAAATATCTACCCTATCTTTTACACCTCTTTATTAGAACCCTTTAAGCCTATAGGCTCCTTACTATACCTACTAGGACTAGTAAAAGATATACTCTAACTAGTAGGTAATAATGTCTATAAGATTAATAAAATACTTAATAGAAAGTTATAAGATAATAGGTTATACTATTACCTTATCTCTTAGAAGGGTTATCTCTTAGAAGAGAACTCTTAGAAACCTAGTATCTATATTAGCGGTACTGCTCTTTAAATATACTATAAAGAGTATAATATTCCCTCTAAGCGCTATATTACGCTAGAAGGGCCTAAAAAGCTATATAAAAGAAGAGGTAACCGCTAGGTTATTAGTCTAAAGAAGGAAGATAATTAGTAGATAATCTTCTACTATATATTAATTATTAATATACCTTTTACTATTCTTACCTTAAATCTTTCCTTAAGAATTTTTCCTCTAAGTTAAATAGACTTAGAGTTTTATCTCTAGGTTTATAAAAGTAGTATTTTAATAGTATTAATAAAGAAAAACCTATATCTATTACACTTTAGACTAAATTAGTATAAGAGTAAGGTTTAAGAACTAGAATAAATTTCTCTAGTTAGATAACTATAGTATTAGCGCTATCCTAGGGTATTATAACTAACTTTATTAGTTCTATACTAGAAACGCTTCTCTATACTAGACTAATGCTAAAGGTAACCTATATAGAGTTATAAGAACTAATATTTGCTAAACTATACTAAACTACGCTAAACTGCGCTAACGCCTACTATTCTTTATATAAAATTTCTATTATAATGCCTCTTATAGACCTTATTCTTAAGTCTACTCTACTCGTCTATAACCCTTCTACTCTAGAGAAGGTTAAATTTTTTCTAATAATATATTCTAAACTTCTTATTATATAAGCCTATAACGTACGTATTAAGGACAGCTAAACTCTTCTACTAGTAAGAGAGTAAAGTAGTTAAGAATACGCCCTTAGTAGCACGTTAACGCGTATTATAGTAAGAAGGGAATAGCTTAGTAGATCTTAGAACCTTCTTACGCTTTTTAGAGTTAAAAGTTAACTTAAAGAGCTAGGTAACTTACCTCTTCTACTTCTTACGCTTAGCTACCTTAAGGTTAGTCTTCCTAACACTATATAGTTTACCTAGTTACTATATAGCCCTATTAGTACTAAACCCTACTAAAAGGCGCTAAAAGAGCACTTATAGATTTCTTTTAAAGGGAATTCTTATTATCCTCCTTAAAGTTCTACTTTCTTAGGGCAGCCTTAGACCTTTTATAACTATTAAAGTAGACGCTACTTTAAGCGTACTAATCCTTAATCTTTAGAGCTCTATTATACCTTATTAGCACTTTCTTAGTATACTAGTTATTAAATAAGTCCCTTTAGGATATTAGTAAGTAGAAGTAGCTAAAATAAGCTAAAATAGGTAATACGTACTTAACCTACGTATAAATAAGCTTATATAGTCTCTTAGTAGTAGTATTAGCCTCTTACTACTCCTTATTAGTATAGTTAAGTATAATAGCCTTAGAATTAAAGGTTCTAGGGTCTAAGGGCTCTATAGGTATTATTAGAGGGTAACTAGCCTTCGCCTCTTACTAGTTAAACGTAGATAGGTTCTAGGAGTTAAATGTAGGGTGCCCTGCAGCATATTTATCTAAGGCAGTCTAATAGGCGTTTATCTTTATTAGATAGTTCCTACTTAATAACTTATATAACTATATAGCCCTATTATACTCCTTAAGGGCAAGCTTAATAACCTCTACCTTAGAAGAAGATATTACTATTAGAAATAAGCCCTTAAGATTCTCTAGACCTAAAATTATACTTAATAGCAGCTAGAAAAGTTAGAATATGCTAAAATAGGCTAAAAAATACTATAATAGACTTACTACTAAATAGAGGGCCTAATTATTAAGTGTAACGAGCAAAAGGATTACCTTTAGCCGTCTTAGACTTAACTAGCATATGTACTTAGAGTAGGGAAAATAGGCGTATTTTCCACGCGACATTAAGGCATTAAAGATATATTTAGAAAGGCACCTTCTTATAGACGGCACTAAGCTAAAGGTAATTGCTTCTAGTAAACTTACACTACTCTTCTATACCTAGAACGCTATGCTTAGCTATAGCCTTAATACAGCCCTAATAGGGTAGGGTAGAATACTTTCTAGACTTCTTAATTACCTTAATGCGAAATTTGTTTATAGTCTTACTACTAGATATAATAGAAGTAATAGTAAATTCTTTAGTAGAAGAATAAGCTAAATAGGAGTAGAAAGTAACTAGAAATAGTAATAAGGGTCTGCTTAATCTAGTTAGTACTATTCTACGCTAAAATATGCTAGATTCCTCTTTCTTATACTCTCTACCTAGAACGTACTTACCTACTAGTTAATGTAGTAGGGGTAGAAGGAAGAAAGAAGGAAGGTAACTTAGTAACTAATACCTAGTATAGGCTTACTAAGAAGCCTACCTATAAAGTTAGGTAATACTACTAGGTAACTATAAAGGTAGTAGTAAAAATAAGAGTAAAAGTAAGAGAGAAAGTAAAGGTAAAGTAGAGGTAGATAATAAAAGCTCTGCTATATACTTACACTAGGTCTCTAGATAGGTAAAGAAGCGCTATTTTAGGCTAGAATAGACTAAGTAGTTTACCTCTAGCCTCTTAAGTTAAGAGGCCCTAGAAGGGGAGATAATATTAGGGCTAGTAGCCTAGACTAGAGTTAGGTAATCCTTCTCTTATAAGCTACCTTAAATTATCTTCCTACAGGGTAGCAATTTATCTTATCTATATATAAATGCTACTATTTACCCTTCTATATAATAATACACTCCTTACGCTGCCTTATAGGTTACTATCCTAACATCTTATAAGTATTCTATAGTTATTATATCTTCTAATTCTTATAAACGTTAACTTTATCTTTTCTATAAAATTCTTACTATTAATACTATTACTAACGTTCCTTATAATAAGTGTTTTTCTAAAAACTTAAGTTATTATATTATACTAAATTCTTATCTAAAGTATACTAAGTATGTTTATATAGGAAAACTATGCGTTAATATATCTTAGTTATTACTTAACTAAACTAGAGAGAAGTATTAGGCAAAGGTAAATATAGATAAGAAGCTGCTAGTAGAGGTAATATTCTAGTTATTATAGAATAAGAAGATTTTAGTATAGGCTAAGAAGTATGCCGCGAAGAAGGCTATATACCTTATATTAGAGCTTAAGGCTAAGAGTAAGGCAGTAAGCGCTAAGGCAGACTATTTAGCTACTTCTATTAGTATAAAGTTTTCGCTAATAATATAGTCTATATTATTAGCTTTAGATAACGCGGTAGTAGGCTATAACGTTATAGATACTAGTTTATTCTTAGGGCCTTTTTAGTGTACGTTACTCTTATTAGTCTCTATTCTTACTTTATAGTTATATTTATCCTGTATAGTAGTAGGTATTAAACCTTAGTCTTACTTTTCTAAGTAGTTACTAATAGTTTTATAGGTTAGCTTTAGGTTCCTATATATTTTCTAACTTAGAATAACCTTTCTATTTTACTAGCTATTTCTAGTAGAAGTTACTATTCTAGAAGTTCTATTAGTCTACTTTATAGTACCCGCGTAGTGCCTTAACTTTATACTTATTATCTTTATCTTTCTAGTAGTAGAATGTTATTTATAATAGTAAACAATCAGACGGCATGCCTGCATCCGGAAATGGAGGCGCCCCGTTCGGGCAATCCGAGCCTCGCTTACGGCTTTCGCGCTACACCCGAACAGGCAATCGACCTCGACGTCCCATCATAAATTCTTCCCTCTCCCGCCGTCATTTTCCTTTCCTTTTCACTCTACTCCCACCCCTCCATCCGCAGCATGCTGGCCCCTCCTTCGGCCCCATCCCTCCGTCCGATCCCCTTTCACGAGGCATTTTTCTCAGACCTAGTCGCCCGCGCCGGAAGAGTCAGAACTGCCCTGCCGACGGTGCCCGAATTCTCCATTTTATGTTCCATCCGGCCCATCTACAGCTTCAGAGCATGCTGAAGTTTCCGCTGCTGGACAATTCCCTTCTGGATTCCTGCCCGCAACGGATTCACTCTCCCCTTCCTTCGAGCCCGCCACCTCGTCCCAACTTCCTTCTCCACCAGCTACGATCAATGGAGGGATGCGCGCCCCCCCCCTTTTCCCTCCTTCGCGGCATGGTCTAGCGTCTCTAGCGCCCGATGAGCCTTGGAATCTCCACTTTCCCCGTTTGGTCCGGATCGCTGAGACATGGGCGCGCCTGCAGTGCACAATTTCACACGCATGACCTGGTGGAAGGCAGACTGCATGGTCATCATGCCGCCGTCTCAGGTCGAATTGCTCCGCCTCTCGCACCCTATTCCTTTGGTTGAGGACGCTCCGCCAATCGGCTCCGTTATCCCGTGTCACACTCGGACAGGATCTCTGGAGGATGACGCGGTCGGTCATTTGCATGAGGCACTACTTCCGCCCGAGTGGTCTCAGGATGCCCTGCCTCTCACGACCTGTCGACCATAGAAGTTACGTTGCAATGCAACGACGCTCAGCTGTCTATACTGCCTGCCCAGGTTTCAGCGGCTCCCGGGCGCTTCCAGCCACGAAAGCTAATTCTCTTGCCCAATTCGAGTTAAGCCGCTACGGTCGAATGGCGGAGCTCGCTACCTGCTGCATAGCCATCACGGCATTGTAAGGTTCTGTTGATCTCTTCCCTGCTCCGGACTCGCCGATGGCATTTACTGCGCCCTTATCTCTTTCCTATTTAAGGGAAACGAATGCGTAGCTCTCACACCATCGTCTCAGCTCCAACATGCCAATACTACGCCCAGCCCCTCAGTCGAATACGCTGGACCAATCCTCTACTCCGTTACCGCATCTCCGCCCCTAGCACCGGTTCCTCGGCGGTGATGTGGCCGTTCACCCGCATAATGCATTCATCTAGTACCACCCTCCCACATCAGCACTATGGCACTAGTCAGATGCTCCTCCCTGCATAGGAATACGGCGTTGCGATAACGCATGCAACTAGCAAGGGGCTGATGCCTGGGATCCAGCAGCTGACAGCTTGGAGATAGCACGGGGCGTGCCGTGAGAGGTGAAAGAAGACCTACAGGTCAATCATGCGTTATCCGGCACTAGAATCGTCCGATGAAAGGGGCTTAGTTGGGGATCGAAGATGAAGCTGGCCATCGGTGGCTTCGCCCAGGAATGAGACCCTCAAGCGCCGAATGACGCGGACAACTGGGTTGTAACCACCTGCTAGCCAATCACTAGATGGGCTAGGCTGACTCTTGACGGAACGAGGCCATCTACGCCGCTTGGGAGGGTGGTCGGTCATCATTTCAGAAACGCTGGCGCCGACGGTCTTCAAGTTTATTGGCCCTCCCAGAGTGTCGATTCACTAGTCGCCGCACCCGTTACAGCCATTTCCGAGATGGGTGTTGCATGTATGCAACCTCTCTCTGCTCAGGGGGCGGCATCAGTCGTAACATATAAAGAAACCGTCCGTTCATAGAGGACGCTATTTCTACCAGACTCACCAGCCCGCCACCAGCTCGTCACACCAAAATGATCTCCTCTTGCCGCACTACTTCGTTCGCCCCTTCGTTGCCTCTGAACATTGTTCCATACATTCCTAAAGTGAGTGGGCTCAGGCCGAAGCCGAAGCCAACACCCAGGGCCAAATCGACGGCTACAACCAAGACGGCAAAGCACATCCGTTCAAGAGTCGACTCCGAGGATGGTAGAGAGCGGTTCCACACCGACGACAATTTCACAATGTCGGGTTCGAATGCATCGCTACCTCTGTACGAAGCCTCGGAAGCTTATCCGGTAGGCTATGGTAATTCTTGCTCGATGATCGTTACGAGCCAACAGAATCTAAATAGCACAGGACTGGTAGATCCATTCGCCGGGTTCCATGGCGCGTCCGAATTGGAGAACCCAGAGCATGATCAGTTTGGCGGGGAATCTCTTGACGAAGGAAGGCCCGACAATCCCCCACGCGTCGTGGAAGGGGATCTAGCTATGATTGAGTTACTCGGTGGAATCAGTCGAGGTAAGCATGCAAGTGAATAAGAGATGCCAATGTCACTGATCAGCGGTAGAATTTCCTCTCATTGTGGACGGTGATGCTGCTGACCGTGATGCAACAGGCGTTAAGCCTAGCAACGTAGCGTCTGATTGTCAAGATGGAGGTTACCCTGCGTCTGTCGGCAACGAAGAATACGTTGTTGTACAGCATGGAGATCTCGACACAGTCGAAGTGTGCGCTTTATCCGAAAGTATTCGGCCTAGTGAGTTGTTCGAGCAGAGTTTGAGTGGGGCCATATTGACGCGTTCAAGACAGCCCACTGGAGCATGACGAACCAATCGTGGGTGATGTCGACGTCACAGACAGGCCGTCGGCAACACGCAAACGAACGCGCCCAGCAGCGCTAGACGTTATACCGGAACAGGAGCTGGAAGACTCGCGTTCAACGAAGCGGCAAAGACTATCTGAGCGACTGGCAGAGAATCTCGTGTGCAATCCGGCGCGCACGCCCAAGTCAACGCTCCTGCCAACTCCCGGCAGCAGTGCTTCCCACTCGAGAGCCAGCACTGAGCCTAGTCTTCGATCTATCGACAGTGGCCGCGGACGCGATGGTGCTAGAACCCCACGGTCATCTCCAAGTGACCTCTGCACCGAGGATGACGGCGGTGATAGCGCACACAGTTGTAGGACAAGCGAGGGGCTACTGCATTCCACGAGAGGATCCATCTCTCCCTCAGAGAGCATAGAAGGGGAAGAAGATATCGGCCCAGAGGAGTATAGGGAAGGCGGTGGCGGAGGCGCTTCGGAAAGCCAGAACGACGCACATAATCAGGACGATGTTTCCCGCAGACTTTCGGCAAAGACCTCTCAACGACGTACACGCAGCGGTCATCTACTGCAGGAGAAGAGGTACGGTCCATCAAGCACTGCTCTTAGGCGCCAGGGCTCGAGCACGACGCGGACGAGGGCATCGCGACAAGTAGCGTTATCTCAACCACAGCAACTGTATCGGTCCCCGATCAATAACGGGCCTCGGTCTTGCTCTTCACTAAGATCCTCTCCAGGAACGAAGGCTGGAGGCGGGAGCAACATCAAATATAGATCCGGCGCCGACATGTCGAATCAGATAACCGATCTTACGCTCTGCGATGTCCCAAACGGCTCGTCGATTGTAACAGGAGTTATCCGTTGCTACGACTCGAAACAGTCTCCCGACCTTGCCGCCTTAGGCCACAGACTCTTCGGTGGAGAAGGCAAAGTCATCCGCGTGACACAGCTATTACGAGACTCGTGGATGTTGGTAGGATACCGATATGAAGGGAGTGCATCAAACCCATGCAGCCGCAAAGACTTGAATTCGGACTGGATGAGCAGTTCCCGCAGCAATGCTGCCTCTCACAAAACGGATGACTCAGATGACGACTGGGACGAAAAGAGTGAGAAGGGAGAGGAAAGCAGAGAAATACACAGCCAACGAACGCGCAAGCCGTGGCTAGAGTCAGACGACGTCCGTTTACGCTCATTGAAGGGAGCAGGGTATGGGTTGGAAGGAGATATGCAAACGCTTCCCAAATCGGACGCTAGGCGCTTTGAAACTGCGCTACTATAATTTGCAGAAGAACGACACCTAGCTTAAGGCTACTGCGATTTCCATTAATCCATATGTCCTTAAACGCTTCCCTATGCGACCGGCTCGCTCCCTGGGCAAGGGGCGATGGGTTTGTCCGTCGGAGCCGTACGCCGCTCGCACTCTGCGCCTCTTCATCTCTGCGCCTCTTCATGGTGTGGGCATCACGCGATCAGCCGGGCGCCCGGTTTGGCCGGCATTGCGCTCAGGGTCGGGGCAGTGAGCAGTCACGCGAAGCTGTTGACCGTGTGAGACTGTGAGAGCTGCGGTAGGGCGGTGGGATGGTCAGGCGGTGGGATGGTCAGGTCGCGATGCGGCGCGCGGGAGGACGTGGGCGGAGGGGTCGCGGCGAGGAGAGTGGATTGTCTTCTATCGAGAGCGGGCGTTCGTGTTGCGTAGCCATGGCGCGTGTAGCATATGGGACGGGGCGGAGGGGTCAATTCGGTGACAGCATCGTAATCAGCATCTCAGATCGCATTTGCGGGATTTTGTACAAGCAAACTGGGAGCGCATAGATAATGGAGTGTGATGTGCACGAATAGCGAGAATAAGGAGCGTAGAAAGCAAAGCCGCGACACGCCGGCAGAGGCCTGGTCCGGAAGAACGTCGGCACTGGTCGTCGGAGCTGCCGAACGCCGGTGATGCGGGAAGTGCCGCGATTGGCGCTCGTCTTGGCAGGAGTATATCTAGAGGCAGCTCCTCTTTCGACCACAAATCCTCTCCAGCTTTGATTAACGCGGTCGTATAGGGAATCGTCCGCTTCTCCCCGTTCGTCAACAACTATTTCTTCCTGGTACGTTTAATTGAAGTTAAAGAAAGTACAAAAACCGGTTATTCTAGTTGCCCCTATTCTAACGAATTTGCAGGCACCTAGACTTTCCTGAGCCCGCGAGCTGTTCACATGTCGGATGAGATCAAGTACCCGAAAGGGTTCGGGCTGAAAGATGTCGTTGCTTGGGGAACTACTGGCCTTGTCGTCCTCGATAAACCATCGGAGACTGTCATTAAAACCCCTCTTGACGAGGATTGTTCTGATCTCATCTTGAGAGAACAGAAGATATACGAACGATTTACTCAACGGGGAGGTCATGAAGGAATCCTCCGTTATTATGGGACCGTTGAAAATGGTATTCGACTGGAATATGCCCCTAACGGCAATCTACGATCGTTCAACAACCGAAACAAAGTCGATAACAAACAAAGACTTCAATGGGCTGTTCAAATTGCGCATGCGCTCAGTTTCACTCACCTTGCTGGAGTTGTCCATGGGGATTTGACCTGCCAAAATGTGCTCCTGGATGCGAAGTTGAACACTAGGCTATCTGACTTCGCCGGTTCTTCCCTGGACGGTTCCCCACTTCTCATCGCGGTGACAGCAAGTCACGAGTATCCTGGACCTGCCCTATCTGTTCAAGGGGATCTCTTTGCTTTTGGCTCTGTTCTGTATGAGATTATGACTGGAAAGGCTCCTTATACAGAGTTAGCTGACGATGAGATTCTTGGCCGATATTCAAAAGGCGATTTTCCTGAGACGGATTCACTGCAAGCCATCGGAAACGTTATTAGAAAGTGCTGGCAAGGCCAATATGACGGATTTGAATTGGTTGTGGGAGATCTGAACGGTACTCTCCAGTTTCCAAAACCTAGCTGCACGAGAACTGACATGAATCAGTACATAACCAAATCTTTACGCTTCCGCCTGCGCCTGATGCCAAGATATCCATTCTTATAGGTCTCACTGTGGTCGCCACAGCCTTTGTTCTGTTCCGGTCAATTTCATTGCGACAGGGTCGTTTGTCGTTACGGCAGTAGACGTACCGATCGTCCAGTTACGAGAGACATGTTGGGCACTTCCCAGGCCTCTTGGATGTCCCTGTCATGATAACTTCACCGTTTTCCCCCTTTGCTGGCTGCGCATTCACGCAGGTATAGCCGGTCCTTTTGGCCTCGTCACATTTGTCATATCGCCGCCTTGAGATGACGTGTTGTGGGTCTGCCTCGCAGTCTTTGAATTGAGTCTTTGATTCAAAGTAATGACACATTTTTGGAAGGATAATTGACTTCAAACCGATTGATGGAATGTATGTCCCCAGCGCGCTGCTAGGCAGTCTATATACGTAAGAGCGGACGGTTTTGGACCGAAGCGCGTGAGGGCATGCCAACAGTTGCCAGCCATTCAGCACCGGTTCACTGGCACAAACAGTTCGACAGTTTGTGCCAGCAAACTGGTGCTGATTGACTGTGGCTTATGGACAAATACTCTGCGCACGACTGCTCTGAAGTGGGCAGCGCCAAGTTTCGTCCTGCGCGATCGCTCACCCACCTGCTGAACTGCTCCACGTGCTTCGGCGCTCACCCTGAGCGACCAATCCTCGGTTCAAGGCTAAATGCCCGAGCCGATGCGCGGGGTACACCTGCATATGACAAACGAGCGTCCATGCATTGCGAATGAACCCCGCAGCCTGCAGCATTTCAAAAAGAGCTGCATTGCTGCCTAGAGGGGACAAGAGTTGCGAGTCGGAATCAGTACGTCTCTTCATTTCTTGCACTGTGTTCTGCATGGCGTGCGCAGGGTGAGCAGGCAAGGTGTCATCACACATGGGCTTCATTTGAGATAATAAAAACTGTTCGGGCAATTTCTAGCGATCCACCCCGTCAACAGCATCGCGTCCATAGAAACGGTCTACGACTCAGGCCTATTGGCGATGTTCAGTAAGATGCGCTATACCTGGCAAGCTAGCATTGCACGGACCTACAGCCTTTGCTGTCAATCTGAGTTCGAAGCATTGTCCTTACTGTCGCGTTCACCCTTTCCGTGACAGAGACCACAATCCAAATCACCTTGCTTTCCAGAGCCGCCGCACAGAGGACAGGGAGACATCCGTGCCAAAGACGAACTGCAGACCAGCACGTCAGTAAATCTATGTATCAGTTCATAGGGGAGCACTACCGCTTGCAAGAGGGAGCCGATGACCAGTGTGAGAGTAGTTTAGAAGATTCACGACAGTAGATGTTGATGGTGGCGTTATTGTCGAAGGTGAAGCAACGTGCCTTTTGCAATGAGGAAAAGTGCTGCTTTTTATCACTAGTTTCGTCGTCAGCAGACTAACGTGGCAATCTCGGTTGGCCAAGGCGTTGGGCATCTGACCACCCGCTGCACGACCCAACCAGCTGCGCAACCACTCTCCCGACCAAACCTATTAGTTCATGTTGAAGATATCGTGGAATTCAGACCAGCAATTGCGCTGCCAGACCTGCTGCAAATTATACAAGCGTGCAGAAGCTATCCAGGTGAATTCAATTAGCTTTACCTTAGGCAGCGACACTGATAAGTCCTTGCAGTTCCTTGCGCAGCAGTTGATTGTCGAATTACAGCAAGCCTGGTCTGGATCACAACACCTGCGTTCTATCTCCGCGAACGATGGTGATGATGATGGTGATGAAGATGATGATGGCGACGATGAGAATGAGGGAGTTACTGGAAATGATAGTGATTGCGAGGAGATTAAGGACAATACTGGCAACGATGCCCCACATCGCAAAGCGGACGGTCCTGAGTCCGCGACAATTTCTTGTCCTCATCCCGCCTGCAAAGACAACCCGCCCTACTCGCAGAAAAACAACTTGCAGCGCCATTATACCAACCGTAGGCTCCTCTCAAACCCGTCATACATAGAGCTACCAAGAAACATACGCTAATGAATGCTGTACGGGCAGACGTCGAATGCGACGAAATCTACGAGTTCTGCGGCCACCGAAGTACCCAAGTCCGAAACTATGTAACCCATTATGATAAATGCCGAGCCCAGAACGGCAATGATAGCTCTGGTGATAAAAGGAAGACCGCAGCGATGAAGAAGAGGATTTTATGCCGAAAAGCCGCAACTGAGTTGGACGAAATGTCCAAGGCGAGAGAGGATAAGCTCAACTCAAAAGATCATGGCGAATCCGACACCACGGCACCATCCGCAAAAAGACGACGAACTGCAGGCGATGCTCTTGCAACCGATTCTACTACCACCATACCACCCAACTTGCCTTTCGACCTGACTAGAAATACTGCGAGTACGACAGGTCTGCAAGTCTCTTCCCTTACAGTTATTATCCTGCTGACCCCGCCGCAAGAGCCAACGTCTTGCTCCTTCGATGAATTCCCCCAATCCAATGGACATAACAATTATTTCCCCATCACGAACAGCGAGCTCCTCACACCCATGATGACAAACGATGAGCTAGTGGGCCAATTCGGAGAGCAGTTCCCACGAGCGACGGTATTCTCTTCTCGTACAATGGATTGGAACCAGCCATATTTTACCAAGCCGCAGTATAGGTCCGATACGAGTGGACAATCTACTCTAATCTACTCTCAGAGCATGGCAAACCCTTTTGCAGAGGTAGTCGCAGCGGATGTAGATGGTGTTGAGCAGAGCTCCATATCGAAGAACAATACGGAATTGATGGCATTGTACGGATCTGCTCTCGCTGTTGGTCTGGATAACAATGGCCCTATTTAGACTGCATAGTCTTCGCAATATTGTCGTTTCCTTCAAGTCCCACTTTGATAAATTCCACGTTTATGCCGATCTTTTCGCTGTTCATTTCCTTAATCTTACGTATAAGACCTATCGTTTCCGGGAGCTTCATCTTTCTCTAATGTTTGAGTTCTTCTTCCACAGCAAACCTGGCCATGACTGTGACTCTATTGAGCATTGCAAAGCCAAGCCTGCCATCAATTATAGCTCTGCAGTAGGTTAGGAGATATGTAAAGACGTAATGAGAGCCTGACGTACAAGCCTCCTTCCTTGGCTTTGACGTGGAACGATTTAATATCGTCCTTTTCTAAGCTCTTCCGCGGCACATTCAGTAGCCTAATCGTCGCAGGTTTCGCTCCTAGCGGGTACAGGTGCGAACGCTTGTAAAACACCATTTCTGAGTTTCTGGACAACAACTGAACGACTAGGACTTTCACTTTGTCCTTTCCTCCACTTAACCCGTGCATTGTATTGTTCATGAAGGAGAAGACGAAGCTCGGGTTTGGGCCGAAAGCTTTTAATAACCTCAAGCCTGACTATTTGAATAATGACTCTATTGTGCGTCGCACGCGCTGCGATTATTAGTTGGTACATTAAGGCAGATAGGCACCACTTGCCGTATCGTTAAGAGTACTCCTTTAACAGAAGTCGAGGCCTTCCTCCGTTTGGAAGGGGAAGCCTTTCCCGTTGAACTTAGAAACTCTCCTTCTAATTTCAGGGTCTTTGAAAAAGACGACGCCTTCTTCTAACAGCGCCGCCTCTAAGTTGTATGCAGCCATACTGCCGATGCGCTCTTGTTGGAGCTCGTGCTGTTAGGGTTGGAATGCGGTGCGCAACGCGGGGCACACGCCTTAACCCTACCAAATCTAGCGGAAGTTGCTGTGGCTAAGAATAGCCTCAGGCAGAAAACAAAAATGAGCCTCGCGTTGCACCGTGCCTCATTACAACAGTCATGTTTGTCTTCGTTCCACATCCTTGGCTCCTTCCTACTCAAGCGCTTTGGATGGTTTTGGTGCCAAGCTGGCCGTAGATTATATTTCCCTATCACTCCTGCGATAATGCTTATGGTGAGTTGTATTGCTTTCGCTTCTGGAGGAATCAGATGCGCAAACTCACCCTGAGCATATTCTTAAGATGAATGCAGGCTGCTCTAGCGTATGCCACGAATACGCAAGTAAAATCCCTGCTACAGAAGATCTATCGTCCATCCGTAGGGTAAGATGACTTGGCCAGCGGCAACTATCATGCAACATTTAATGTAGGGGTTCATGGGGCGTCACATTGGTTAATTGCATTAGATATCTTAGGATGGTCCGCCGGCATACGCTCAGTATAAGAGCAGCAGTTTTACTTATTGAGAACGGTACCTCCCAGCGTACGAACTTGCCTACTCAAGCTCCTTCCAATATGACTTCACTCGGCAACGCTAGCTCTACCCATAATCAATCTTTCCTCTTTAATTAGATGCCCCTTCTGGACCTCTTCTTCCCCGGACTCGGCCCTCTGACCTCCCCTGTTTGGTCCCTTCTTACTGGCGGCATCTATAGTCGGGCGCTTTGCATCAGTGGTTTGCTCCTGTTATTTAGGAAGTATGCTTTAGAATACATAGAGAAGTTGGTAGAAACCTACCTTTGTCAGTAAATCTGCCCGAGCATTATCGTCTCCTAACAGGTCTACAGTGTCCAAGATTGAGGTACCTTATACTGATGAAGCGTATAACATGCTCATTTCCTAGGTCTGCTTCCAGCCTTTCGCGGGATCGGCACGCGCCTCCCTCGCTAAGATAGATCTTAAATTGTCCGCGAAAACTGGATCGCATGCTGAGAAGAAGCCACTGCACTATTCCCCCTGCAATGGTCGCTCATACTTTTGGCACAAAGGCCATCTATTTATATTCAATTGATAAAGAACTCTAGGAGACTTCGGCTGTACCAGGGAGGAAGCCTCTCTTTCGTACTTTGGGCGCAATCCTGCCGTTCTCTGGGAGCTCTTTAACGAGTGCCGACGGTTCTATTTAGAGTCAGTTGAGAACAAAACTTGTGTGTTTGAGCACCAAGGAGATAGGTGGAAAGCTTCCAGGCTGATGGCTAAGAGAGAGATGTCAACTGTGATTATTAATAGGAAGCTGAAAAAGATGTTGCTAGGTGACGTAACTGAGTTCCTAAACGCCAAAACTAGGGCATGGTACTCCAAGCGCGGCCTTCCTTATTAACGAGGGTACCTACTTCACGGACCACCTGGAACTGGAAAATCCAGCCTTTGCCTTTCCATTGCAGGGCACTTCGATTTGGACGTTTACGTCCTCACTCTGTCTAGTTTGAACGATCACTCCCTAAAATCTCTATTCGCCGAGCTCCCGTAGCACTGCATTGTCCTCCTCGAGGATGTTAACGCGACCGCTGTGCATCGAAAACCCGACGGTAGTGCAGATCCAAGCCAGAGCGTTGGCACAAATGGCTCGTCCGATAAAAAGGTGTCTCTGTCGACCCTCCTCAATGTGCTAGATGGTCTAGCATCATCCCAAGGCAGATTGCTGATCATGACAACCAACCACATCGAACGCCTAGATCCGGCACTCATACGTCCTGGCCGTGTGGACATGAAGGTCGAGCTCTACCTGGCCGACGAAGACATGATTAATTAGCTGTTCTTTTTCGTCTACACCCACCCCTCGAAGACCAACGTTCGCGACGACGAATTGGGGCGGATCCTCCCTCAACCCGGCGAAGAAGGAGCCGTAGATGACTGCGAGTTGCTCCATTTGGGGCAAGAGTTTGTGGCGAAGGTGCCGAAGCTACAATTCAGTCCGGCTGAGATTTTGTCTTTTTTACTGGCGAACAAGCATTCACCTCGCGATGCTATTGCTGATGTAGTGGCGTGGATGGAGAAGCTTAAAGAGGAAAAGACGAAATTGACCAGAATAACATCGTGGGCGCTTGACGATAATGATGGATTTGGAGACTATTGAGCGGGGTTTCCTGCTACGGGGCCGTTCCACCGGGCTCGGACCGATCCACTGGTGTAGAGGAACGAGGAGTCTTGAGAACGATGGGGCCATGCATCAGGATGAAGTACATTCCTTTCAAGCCCATTGTTCCCTCTGGCTGTTTTGATTGATTATATGCAACTGCCTCCTCTCCTTAGCTCAAATGAGAAATGTATCCTTATGCTATTCGAAGCATCGTTTCGTTCTCATCGTACAGTTTCGGATTCGGAACCCTCCACCTCCCGCATCCTAATGAAACTGTGTCAACACTCCATCGTACATTTGCGCTTAGAGAATGGAGCCCGAATCTGGCTCCGCTGATGACCAGTTGGCGCTTGCTAAAATTAGAATAGTCATGCCACTCTCAGGCTGCAAGGATGGGGTGTGTGAAGTGGCTCGTGATGACGTCGGAGCCAACTCGCGCTACGGCAACTGCGCGGCGCATGGACCGAGCTCCAAGCGCTGCCAAGCCCAAGAGAACCAAAACAAATAAGATGCGTCTGGTCTCCCGCAATCTTCGCATCCACCCATTATGAGCAGCATCTAGCCCTAGACGTCCTACCATTATCGCCATGGCCGAACAGTCACCCGATTACAAGAGGCTGTTTCTCGAAGAACAACGCAGGCGCGAAGCGGCGGAGCAGGCGCAGAAGGAAGAACAACGCAGGCGCGAAGAGGAACAACGCAGGCGCGAAGCCGTGGAGCAGGCGCAGGATAGGGCTGAAGAGAAAACGCGCAAGACCACTCTCCCGGAGTTCCTCGACGCCTGCCACAATTATCTCCACTCTGGTCTCACCGTCCAGACCGATGCGACCTTGTCGACGCGGGGCGACCCTGCGAATGCGACCAACAAGCTTCGACCCGAAAATCTCGTTCTGTGGGAGGACTTCCTAGCACAGCAGGCAGCGATCTGGGACGTGCTTATGGCATCTGACTTCGCCTCGGAGCGACACTTCACATTGCTGCACACGTTGGAAGAATCTGGGGAAGCGATCCTGCGCAAGATGATGAGTTCCGAACTAGATCTCCATCTCTTTCAGCGTTCCACCGTAGACGACCCCGTCACGTCTATTATTGAACGATTATACGATCAACGAACGCTACGACGGACATTTGGACTCAAAGGCTCGGTACAATTTGAGAATCATGCGAACACCCTTAGCCCGGAAACAGAATTAGAGGAGGGTATCGGATCCATGACCGTCTCCGGGGCTCCGCGACGACGGTCACCACGCCTTCAGGCCCGGACCCAGGACAACTCGCAAGACCGCCCAGAGTCGACTGCCGCACCTCGCGCCCGCACAGCACGATCGTCCCGGCCTCGAGCCGATCAGTTTTGCGTCTACAACACCAGCATTCAGCACAGAGAGACTTGCATCGCGGCCTATATTACTGAATACAAGCCTCCGCACAAGCTGCCGCTCGGGTGCATCTACGAGGGTTTGGAGGATATGGTATTGGACGAGGTGGTCCGGTGTCGCGAAACAGATACTCCGCGCGACCGCTTTCGACGGCTAATAGCTGCCGTCATCACACAAGCATTCTCTTATATGGTCAAGCTTGGGGTGGAGTATGGCTGCGTGTGCACCGGCGAAGCATTCGTCTTCCTACGGGTTCCCGACGACCCTAGGACGGTCCATTACTTCTTGTCTGTTCCCAAAGGGGACGTCGGCGGAGCCACGGGGTAGACGCCCGATTCGGACGGACCGAATCGCCTGCATCTAACAGCGGTTGGGCAGATGCTGGCTTTCACCCTGCAGGCGTTAAAAACCCCCCCTCGCAGCCACCAGTGGCGTGTCGAAGCCGCCTCTCGGCTCAACAGCTAGGAGGTTGTGTATGAAGACTTACTAGATGCTATCCCTGAAGAGGACGCGCCGTCATCAGAGTACCGCCCGCCTCGGCACGACGGGCTTCTTCGCATGTCACCCGTCCAGCTCCAGCGAAGGTATACGCCCACCAGCTCCCCAAGCTGCGCGCGGCCACAGGACCAGCACGCAGCCAGCGACGAAGACCCCGATTCTGATACTCCGAGCCGACGGCGACCTTCACCTCAGCGCGTATCTCGCGCACACACCGCCACCAATAGCAGCTCCTCGCCTAGCCAGAGTTCGCGTAGAGGACAGAATGGTCAGTATTGCACGCAAAACTGTCTACTAGGGTTAGTCACCGGGGGTCCGCTTGACATGTCTTGTCCAAATGTTCGAGATCATGGGCAAAGTCATCATCAGATCGACCGACATACCTTCCTCGTTTATATACGCCAACAGCTCTCAAGCGACTTAGATACCGACTGCAAGCCTGTGAGCCTACCTGGCGCTTGCGGTGTCTTATTCCGAGTCCGGCTGAGATCGCACGGATATACAGTAGCAGCCAAGTCCACACCCATTGACTTTGTTCCTCGTCTTCAACATGAGGCTGCCGTGTACGACCTCCTCCGTCCGATCCAGGGCATTCATGTGCCAGTTCATCTGGGCAACATAGACCTCGCAACCCCCTATTACTACGAGGGGATTTGTGAGCTTGTCCACATGATGTTTCTTAGTTTTGGAGGGAAACGGATCTCCCAACGCCTAACCACTGGGAACAGGCCACTTATTACTAAACAGGTCGACTACTCAGCCCGAGCGATCCACGATCTTGGAGTCTTGCACAAGGACCTCGAACCCCGCAACATACTGTGGAATGAGGAGACTGGTCGAGTCATGGTAATCGATTTCGAGCGGGCAGAGGTCGTCAAGCCGCGCACCGTACTCGGTGTCATCTCGCCGAATCGAAAGAGGAAGAGAGCTACTGCGGCAAGCATGGCTAAGCAGGGGGTGGACGACGTATTTGTGCGGGAACGACGGCGAGCCACTGCTGAATTGAGGGGATTGACATAGCTGGCATTTTCTTACCCGGGCTTGTAATTATATCCTAATTCTCGAGCATGTTGAATGATACATCTCCTGATCCCTCTACTCTCCTTCCATTCATCCTCCCCACCGTTGTGTCCGCCGCTGTGCCTGCCATCGCTATATTTTGTCATGCTTTGCCGTCATCATGCCCGTCGTTGTATGTTGCCACGAAAGCCGTGCCAATGCTTGCTGCTCTGCCATGGCCCCAACTGACCGGAAAGCACCGAAGAAGTTGTTTTCAAAGGCCAGCACCCGTAAGTGTTCCGATATCGGTTGGAAAGGAAAGACGGAGAGCTGCGAAAGCCGTCTAGGCCTCCGCCTACCGGCTTAGACTAGATTATCTGCGAACGGGACTTGGCTGCCATCTTGGAAAACGCGCGGACAGCGGTGAACAGACTGTTCGGATGACGTTGAGAAGGCGCATTGGCGGCTAACACTATCTTGGAAGCATTGAGGGTCATGTTTAGGTGGTGCCCCATGGTTTTTAGAAGGAGTGAAGCCTGAATGATATTGTTTCAGCAGACGCATAGCTGGTGAAGGTCCAGTATATATCCGTTACTTTGTTAATTGCTTGTAGAGGAACAGATCGGACTTCGTAGTAAAGCCACCTTCACCGCGCTCGACGTCCCCGAAATGCGTACGTCTCTACGACGAAGTTGAACATGGTCTAGCGGATGTCAGGAGACTCTGCAGGCCTTATGGCCAATAGGAGACTGGTTCAGTCTTGAACCCCGCTCGCTCGGCAGGGTCATCATGTGAGCAAATGCACTAGCGTTTTCTTGGCTTAGCATCCCGTGGACGGGACCCACTCCGGTGTCTGCGGCTGTGCCAACAACCACCACCTGCTCAACATCATGTATTTTACGAAAAAACCTCTTCGCCTCCAGGGCAAGGTCAGTGCCGGAGCGGGTCGGCCGTCCTCCCTGCTAGCTTCATCGGAGGCGTTCGTCGATCTCTAACGAGGCTGAAGTGGCGAATCTGTAACCTGTGCTTCTCTGTAGCACGTTCTCGAAGCTTCGCTGCGGCAAATCACCTAGGTATGATTGTACTGATCCCCGGCCCGGTCCTCTATAAACAGAGAGAATAGATAAATATAGGATAGTAAATCATATCGATATAAATGTTCCGAGGCCTCCGGATATATCTGGTTCAGCTTTGCATATCCACACGCCTCCGATCCAACACCGATGCTGATATTATATCGAAGGAAGGCATGGACCCGTACGCAGTTCTAGCGATCTGCGACTCTGGGAGCTAGATTGCATCCATGGTAGAGGCCGAAATTCGCTCGCAGCAGCATCGCTACGGCCTCGTGTTCATTCCCTGTCGCTCGCGGCAACAGCATAATCCTTTACACCTTACCCATCCTCATAACAATCAACTGGATGAACAGCGCACCCGCTGTAATTATCCAGGCGCTTACACCGAACGCCCCTTGAACGTCCATTTTGAGACGAGACCACAAGATTCCAAACAATAAGCTTCCCATCAGAAACATCACTACTACCACGAGCGTTATGATATCCCCGTCCCAACCCTCTTGATAGTAGATGCCCCATCCTTCGACTGGCTCCCCGAGCTTACCCTGCAGTTCGCTGGAAATTCGCTTCGGCAGCCGACTCAGTATCGAGTTGTCCTTATCAATGATACAGGATGGCTTTGCGAAGTAGTGCGAAAGGAGATCTGGAAGGACGGGCGGCCCGCTTTTCAGTGGGCCAGCAGGCTTGCAACGGTATTCTGCCTGGGGCGACGGTTCTACGAGGGATTTGGGTGGTATGCATTCGCAGGTGTTTTCGCAGCACTGGTGGTGATACCGCACTTCGACGCTGCCGCTCATGAAGAGGTTGAATCTGACGAAATAGATGCCCTTTACTTTCTTCAAGGAGAGTATCGTGCGGAAACGGCCACGGCAGTGAGTGAACTGCTGGCGCAAGAAGCAGAAGAGTTTGCGGTCCGTATCAATAGTGTCGATGCAATCTTGATGCAGCATCTTTCCGTATTGCCCACTGTGCATACACGCCAAGAGATAATTTGTATTTTGGTGGTGCGAGTTCGTCCCCTGTGTCGAGTGCGTCGTATTGGAGTTGGGATTGTGTTGTGGTAGCATGCATTGTTTGGACGTTCGTTTGAAGGTGGTTGCGAGTCTTGTAAGAGCCTTCTGGAGCCATAGACCTGGGCGCTGGTAGACATATCGCTGGTTGGTACTGTTACGAGAATACGGTGTTAGAGTCACTTCGCTTCCTGTTACTCTTTCCACATGAGCTTTTAGTTCAGAGACGCCGTCGGTCTCGTACATCCTGACATCACTTGTGAAGCTTTCTCCGCACCTCTACCGGCAATCAGATCATGTATACTTCGATAAGTATATGGGGAGTGACGAGACTTACGCATTTCCATCGAAGTCGTACCCTGGCAGGCTCCAGTGGTGGCTCCAGGTATCCAGTGGCAACCAGGAAAGTATCGAACGTCCACATTATGCGCCGAAGTATCTGCGTAGGCTTAACTCCTCTCTGTTCCTGGTCTTTCGCCTCTGAATGAGCCCCCGTGTCGTCACCTTCGATAGCGACCTCTGGCCTGGTGATACGAGAAGGCTTCGGCAACACGAAATTTTGGATCTGAGTACGCAAAGACTGAAACGCATCGCTGTTGCGAAGAAATTTGCGAAAGGCGACAACGTCTCCAAAATCAGCGTTGTACACAAAACTCGCTTCTTCCTCTTCCTCTTCTTCATCTTCATGGTCATCATCTTCTTCTTTCCCCTTCTGTCCAAGGTCGGACTTTTCCTCTCCGCCGGTATTGTGCAACGTTTCATGTTTCATTGTGACAGTAATTTCACTGCACCGCTCGACGATAGATTGAGCGAGGAACCCAGCCTTCGATGAGACTAATCGAGATGCTAAAAACTCAAGCTGATCGTTTGCTTCGCTCTTCAGGTGTTCGGCATACTGCTTGAAAATTCTTCTTAGGTTTCGCTGTAGCCTCTGGGGCCCGATGCTAGAGTCTTCGATTGCGCTTAGATATAGCGGAGCGAGGTCTGAGTCTTTGTGAAATATAGCCAGGAGTTCCTCTGTAGCGGTAGCTATGTCATCCACGGAGTAACCACTAGCTTTCGCAAGATCCGTTGCTGATGATGCCAGGGACCGGATTGAAAAGACGGAGGCTGCGTATGACGATATCACCGAAGAATCATCATCCTCGTGATCTTGTTGAAGGGTTTTGATCCTGGAAGAGCCTTCATGAACGTCCTGAGAGTCTTTGAGTTGTGTTTCGGAGAAGGCATTGTCACCATTCCGAGCCTTCGCGTTGAGCATAGCCCGCATATCGTCCAACAATTCCTCTTCTGGATCCACAGTACCTTCAGATGAAGTCTGATGCATAGAGATGATGTGATTATCCAATTGATCGGGCTCCCAAAATTTGGTCTGCTCTTTACGGTCGAGGTGCGAATATGGCGGCAGCTCCGATGGCACACATAAGGATTCCTCAAAATGCTTCTCCTTAGTTGCCGATGTACGGTCAACAGCCATATCAGCTTCGGTTTTGTCGTCAACGTCCAACTTGGGTTCCAGCCGTGGAGGCATTTGGGGCGAAAAGGACATCTGTGGTGGAAGTTCCGAGCCCTGCGAAGGATGCCACGGAATAAATTTTGCTGGGGGTGGCGGGTATGAATCCGTCCCGTGCTGCAGTGGACGCTGCAGTGGACCGTCGGAATCTGGAATTCGCCAAGCTGAATTGAACTGCTGGATCAAGTTTTGCCTTTGGTCCTTGTCCACGTATCCGAACATATGGACTTTCACGTTGTGCTCTACAGTATAAAGCTTCGTGAAGTTGACTCGAGACACAGGGTTCATCCGCTCCCAAGGTTTGTACGGAATCACGCGGATGGGATCCCCCATACCCAGTTCATACGGCCCCCTAGGATATTCGGGAGCCAATGGAGGGGGAGGATGGTCGCCTGTATACATGATGGCATGGTGGCTCTTCACCTTGTTCGCGGGTACGCCTCTTCCCCTGTACGTCTGGATAGAGCTGTCATCGTTAGTTGGACTGTTCTGGGTAGACAGAGTCGATGCTATTACAGGCACGTGCAACAGTCATTGCCCTCCCGAGCAACCACAAACCACCTCACCTTGACAAAAATTTTCTCTGTTGGAAAACGTGGATGGGTCGCGATCGTTCTATTCTCATTACGGTCTCCGGAAAGCTCTGGCCAAAGAACGCGGAAAACCACTCCAACCTTGAAATAGGCATGGCCAGGGTAGTGCACACGAAAGTCTTGATCTTCAGTTTCTGCGGCAGTAGAAGGGGGTTACGCTTACTCACTGCTGTCAAGCTTCTCTTTAAATCCGGGGGTTTCTCTTAAACGTTTGTGACCTTC
Organism: Lentithecium fluviatile CBS 122367; assembly: GCA_010405425.1. Lineage (NCBI taxonomy): Eukaryota > Fungi > Ascomycota > Dothideomycetes > Pleosporales > Lentitheciaceae > Lentithecium > Lentithecium fluviatile. Next base: position 609,726 of record MU005578.1, on the reverse strand, counting down.
GAGACGGCTGCGGTTCTCTTCGTTGTATTGTAAGCCCCGTAGGGAATCTGGAATACTCTCCGGCCCGGCTCCAATATTTCTACCTACATCTTGCAGCCTCTCTGCGTCACTAGGCACCACGGGGGCCTTGGCGCCTGCTGTCGGATACCAACTTTGTGCTATAGAGAACGGATCAGGATGAAGGTAAACGGGAGCAGATACAACGTCTTCTTCGGTTCCCATGTAACGCGGTTGTTGGGTTTGATACTCTTGCGGAAACCCTGCTGAAACCGGTTGGCTAACAAGATCATCAGCTGGAAATATTTCAGATGCATTACGAACTGGGGAACATTACGTCTCGCTTCCACTATTCCATATGCCACGATCCGCTGCGTTATTCGTGGGTGTGGAATTTGTAGAAGCTGTGACATAGGGTCTTCTCGTTATGGTATCTTCGGGGAATCTTGCGGCTTTCTGTGGTGGGACTTTCGAGGATGGAGTCGCGGATCTCTGCTCGCCTCTTGTAGTATAGAGGTAGGATGGGGCAAATGGTGTGCTTGACGTAGATTGCTGTTGTGCTTCTACGGTCTGGTTTCTTCTTGGTTGAAGTTTGTTAGAACCGTCTTGAGCTTGGTCGAAGGCCGATTTCTGGCTTACCCTTCAACTTGTTCCCGGATGGGGATCCTTGTCCCATCCTCGTAGATATAGCAGCTTGCTGCCTGATCCACACAGAAGTGCTTCTCTCGACTGGGGTCGAAGTGCCACTGGAACATCTCGACATTCGCGACTCTGCTTAGTTTCTACAACTTAGTTAGTGCAATATATAGATTATATTAATAGAACGTCTACCACTTGTATATATATGATCAGCTAGGACTTAGGGATAGTCGGACAAGGCTGAACGGTAGCCCACGAAGAGAACAAATATGCTACTCAAGTAGCGTAAGCCGAGCTAAACGGGGCAAAGATATCAGCGTCAGCTGCGCTCTTGCGCTATGTTCAGGTCTGACTTCTTATGATGTGTCGGTCGCGTCGAGGTAGTCAATTGAATTCCGCTGGTGCCTACCGCGTCGGTCTATTAATAACCCCTTCCGGGTCGGCTAATTCTTCCCTTTCTGCACGCATCGATAAAAAGAAAGTAAAACCAAGGCGCCCTTGGCGTGGTATGATCTCAAGTTTCCCATGTTCGCAGAACATAGCCACCCCGAGGAACACCAAAATCGTGATTCGACCCATACTGCCATATGGGGGTTCCTTTCCATACCATCTTGTTCGCCAGAGCGAGCTGAGTATGAGAATCACGTCGATTTCTGATGCACGACGTTGGTCGTCGCTCAAGGGTCCTCCGAAGGCTCAGCCCTTGACGCGGTTAGAAGTTGCAGAGTTTTCATAACGCCAAGACAACACAGAAGCAACCAAAAAACAGAGGAACTAGGTAAAAACCATCCGACACACTACTTAAAGAGCTGCCTCGCTAGCTACTCTGGTTTGGCAGTGTGATAGGACACCTCTGTGCTTGTGCCGCTCTGAGAGTGCTCTGCACCGAGGGTAGGAACGATCCGAAATTCCAGGCCACCTACGAGAGACTTAACGACGGATTCCTGACAGACTCAACGACCGAACGGACGACTATCGCGCTTCGCTGGCGATCAATTGGAGGATCTCAAACAGCGTGGTGCCCGCAGCCTCCGACAGGCGTGGTCGTACGTACCTTGGTTGACCGTGTCAACCTGGGCACTGCGGACTTGGGCAAACTGGCGGGTATTGGTCTTAGGCAAACTCGAGTAGGACTTGACAAGACGGTGGAACACAAGCTTGGTTAGTAGGAGGCTGAGGGACTGAGAGCTGCGCGGCGTCGAGCTCCCTTAGGGCCCACTCCTGCAAGACACGGTCGGCCTATCATCTCCGAGAGGGTTATAGGTAACGCGAAACAGTCTGCTGGGCGTGAAAGGGACTGCGGGGCGTAGCATATAATGGCAGCGATGGACGGCTCTGAGGCACTTGCCCTGGCTATTTGCGCACGCGCAGGGTGGACCCTTGGTGGACTCGTACAACCTTGCATGTAGAGCAGTTGTCTCTAAGCGCAGGAGGGAGCTGTTTGGGATCTACATGTGGCGGGAAGTATAATGGGAGGAGGATCAAATCCTCGCCGACAACACTGTCTATATGGCTTGAAAGGACGGATGCGCGTGTCGGTCTATCTAGAGTGCGGGTGGCAGCGCCGCTGCGATAGGCTTAAGGAGCAAATCAGGGAACTTATGCGTCTACAGCGACAGACGTATAGTAGGGGAGTTTGGGCGGGCAAGCTATGGGAACCCCTACTGTATGACTTATAATATACATGTTTCTCTGGATACTGCCCAGCAGGGACCGAGGAAGGACCGACCAGAGTGTGCTTCTTCGTGAACAGACGGATAGACAGCGGCAAGATCCAATTTAAGGAACATACACGGGACTTATGTTCCATAACACTCAAGCTAATAGGAGAACGGCAACTCAGCATCTTCAACGTGTACAACCCCCCACAACGCACGGCTTAGCAAAGCGTGCTACCGCACGTCCACAAGTCATTAAATAAACATGAAGAAGAAGAACTAATCTTGCTTGGCGACTTCAACCTACACCATCCACTGTAGGGAGGCTCTGAAGTGCCAACCATAGAACCAGACGCAGGAAACTTAGTCATAATTATAGAAGAGTACGCCCTGTACCCCACCCTTACTCCCGGCACGATAACATACAAGGAGAGATAGTTTTAAAGCTTCATTAACCTATGTCTCGTAACAGCAGGGCTGGTAGAACGGGTTATAAAGAGCGAGATAGACGAGGAACTTAACTACAACTCAGACCACCTACTAATAAGCACAATCCTAGACGTTACGGTCCCAGGTGCGAACGTAGCACTAAGGAAGAACTGGAAGAAACTTAACAGAGAGGCGTATACTAAAGCCCTGGAAGAAGCCCTCCCGCCCCTCCAAAGGCTAGCAATAAAGACCGCATTGGACCGATATGTTAAGGAGGTGGTTATAGCAATCTAGAAAGCAACGGAAAAGGCGGTTCCCTAGACGCGCATTACGGGCAAAAGCAGAGAAGGCTGAAACGAAGAGTGCAGAGAGGCTCTGGCAGAGGCTAAGAGACTTAAGAGGATTTACAATTAGCTTAGTATAGAGGAGACGTAAGAAACATACTAGTTAGTAAGAAATTACAAAGCCTAAATTATTAAGAAAGCACTGCGAGATAAGCACAGGGAGCAAGTGCAGACAGCGGCTGAGTTACTAGAGGGACTATAAAAGATAGTAAAATGGGTAAGAATAAGAGAGACACAGTCTACAAGAGCCACGCTAGCAATCTAACACCTAGAGACTTAATGCGACATTACAGAGCTAAGCGAAAAAGTGGAAATGTTTAAGGACGTCTTTTTCCCTGCGCCCCTAAAAGCAAACCTAGACGACGTACAAGACGCGGAATACAGCGGCTAGATTAAGCTACTACTAGTAATAGAGAAGGAGATAGAGAATGCTATCCGCGCAGCATCTCCCCTTAAAAGCCCCAGACCCAACGGGATTGCGAACAAAGCTATTCAAGCAGGGAGGCCCTAACTTACGGCACACATGCTAAGAATCTTTAACTAAAGCATGAAGTTAGGCTACTGCCTAGCCTATTTCTGAAGCTTGCTTACAGCGGTCCTTCGCAAACTAGGGAAAGACAACTACACGAAACCGAAGGCCTACCGGCTAATCGCACTACTTAACACCATGGGCAAAATTATAGACGCGATAGTTTCCTAGCGGCTTAATTACCTAGTAGAAACATACTAGCTACTCTTATTAACCTATATAGGCGGGCGAAAGAAACGCTTAACAGAACATGCGCTGCACGCTGTGACGGAGAAAATCTACAGAGCATAAAACTAGAAGAAGACTCACGTGGCCAGCCTCCTGTTACTTAACGTGTTAGGCGCTTTTAATAATATATCTCATGTGCGTCTACTGTATAACTTACGGAAAAGAAGAATTAATAAGAAGACCGTTAGGTGGATTGTAAGCTTTCTTAGTAATAGACACACGCGCATTAGGATTAATGGGTTCACATCTACATAGTACGCGATAAACACAGGCATACTCTAAGGCTCTCTACTTTCGCCTATTCTCTACCTGTTCTATAATGCCAACCTAATAGAAATGTGCAAACAAGAAGCAAACGTTCTTTCAACAGGGTATATAGACGACATAGCAATCTTAATATAGGCAGAAACGATAGAGAAGACGTGCGATATTCTAGGCAAGACTCTATAAAAAGCACAGCAATAGGTGAACGCGCATGCATCTGTCTTCGCTCTAGATAAGTTCCAGCTCACACACTTTACGAGGACACGCAGAAAGATTAATATAAACCACCTAATCCAGACCATCTAGGGGGAGATTAAACCAAGGCCGAACTGTAAATATCTAGGGCTAACGATGAATGCCCAGCTTATATAGAAGCTACACATTAAAGAGATTAGGCGAAAAGCGACAAAAATAGTAAACGCGTTAAGCAATCTCGGAAGCTTAACGTGGGGTGCTAGTCTCCTAGACCTTAGAAAAATATACGAGGGCACCGCGCTGCCCTAGATAATATACGCCTGCTTAATATAGACAAACGAGAATGGCAAAAGGCACACCTACACTAAGAAGGCACTTAACACTCTGCAGTGCATCTAGGTAAGAGCGGCACGGATTATCTGCGGAGCGTATAAGGCTATATTAAGGGCCGCACTTAATATTAAAGCCTTCCTCCTCCCTATTAAGCAGTAAATATAGAAACATAACGCAGACATACTTACTTAACTTCTGTCTAGCAAAAACATCGCAGATAATGTAGGTTTCTAGCTAACAGACATAACCCTAATAACTAAACGCAAGAAATACACAGGCTCCTAGCGGAGGATCTACAGTAAGATAAGAGATAAGTTAGGATAAGACCTTATAACGCAGGAATAGATTCCCCTATTTATTACACCCCTCTAGTAACGGGGACCAAAGACCTACATAGATAAAGATTACGAGACAGCATAGGAGCGACATGATAGGGAGTCTGCGACGGATTAAGACCTTAGTATCTATACAGATGGAAGCGAAATAGATAACGAAATTAGTGCCGCTGCAGTGTGCCCGTACATATAGCAGACGCGCTGCGCGTATCTTAGGCCGTCCTTAATGTTAATAGTATACGCAGCAGAGCTGTATAGAATCAGCCTGGCGCTGCAGATAGCATAAGAATACGCAGATTAGAATGAAAGCAGATGTAACATCGCTATCTACACAGACAACTAGGCCGCTATATAGTCTGTTACTAAGGCTAAAGGACGGATAGGATCCTATATTCTAGAGAAGATTACCCGCTAAATCTAGGACCTTTAGGATTAAGGACGTCTAGTACAAGTTAGGTAGGTACTAGCCTATAAAGGGATCCTAGGTAATAAAGCCGCAGATGTGGCCGCAAAGGAAGCTACAGGATAGAGGGAAAATAGTAGAAGAGCGCTAACCGCAGACGAGCCTTTAAAACTCTTTCCCCTTAAGACCACGCTAAAAAGAAGGTGCAAGCAGCAAGCGGAGCTTGCATAGAGCGTAATATAGTGGAAGGAATTAAAAGGCTAAGCTACGTTTAGGAACACGCCGTTACCTATAAAGAAAGTACTTTAGCTACACGAAGGCCTTAAAAAGCGAGACAGCGCTCTTCTTATCTAACTAAGGACTAAGAAGATTAGGCTAAGAGACTTCCTCTTTAGCCGTAAAGTACCTAATATAACTAGCTCCTAATGCGACTGTAGAGTAATAAGATAAACAGTAGCCTATATCCTGCTATACTGCAGGACGCACAACGAGCTCTAGAACCATGTATTTAGTAACCTCCTAGGACAACACAACCTCTAGACCATTCTTAATAAGCCACAACTAGCCACCACAGCCATTAAGTTTATAGAGCAGACGCAGATCCTTAGGCAAGTCGGGATCACAGACGCGTAGATAAAGCCGAGCGCTAGGGGGAGACTGAAGGTATGCGGATGCGACAAACGAGGCGAGACTGCCTCTACGAAGCCTGTAAGACAGCGCACATTAGTATTAGAACCGTTATCTAGATAGGCCTGCCAGCATATTTAGATAATAGTTAAGAAAAGGAAGGCGGGCCGCTGGGGACAGCTAGTCCTGTTTTGCAGGATAAAGTGGGGCGGAGCGGATTAGCAATAATCCGGGACGCGTCGGCTGTCCGCCAAGCCCGCTTCACCGGGCATAGCTGCGGAGAAATCGCGGCTGAAACCGAGTAGGAAGAAATCAATCAATCAATCAATCAATCAGAACATAGCCACCCATGTCTACTGCCTACCCTCTATGAGCGATATCTACGCCGCCACCTGTGCGCAGAACCTGATTTTTGTAGTCTATACGATCCTGCGCTGCTGCAGCGCTATAGCGTTATTACGCCGGATACGAGCTGCTAATTCGGCTGTACGCACGGCTAGAAGCTATCTCCTCTCCTTTCTATCTATCCTAAGCTGCTTACAGAGCTGGTCTAGCGAGCAGCAAAGCTGCTACTGCTGGTAGCCTACCTGCCGTATAGCAGTCTTCTCACTAATTCTCCGTATCTAGGCTATTCACCTGATCTCCTTGATTACCTTGAGCCGCAAAGAGTACCATTACAGCTCACTCTGGCGACCCGCTCTCCATCTATTGCTCCATCGCCTATCCAGCTCGATAATCGAAGGCTAGCCCTGCAGGCCTACGGTCCAATCGCTGGGGCTGCTGGGATATTGGCACTATTGATATCAGTGTCCTGTCAGGTCCAGTCGCGCTTCAAACTATTTTAGAGCCTTGCAGTCCTCAGTATCAAGGCCCCGCTTTAAGCGCAGACGGTGTATGGATAACGTATAATTTACGGAATCTACTGTGATTGCCTTCAGAGTATCGGCCGTCATGCTCGGCAGTGTCAAGGGATACAATCAGTATTGGTGTTGGGTCGGGAAGGGTGTGGATATGCAACGTTAACCGTAATAGATCCTAGGCTACTAGAATACAATGTTTACTAACGTACCTTGCTACCCTACATATATTATTCTCTCTATTTTATAGAGGGCTGGGGATCGACGTAAATATATAGCCTATTACTTTCTCGCAACGAAGCGTCGAGCATACTCTAGATAAGAGGTGGCGAGATGCTAAGAAGATTCGCCACTTCAGACTCGTTCAACTAACGAACTCCTCCGATAACGCTAGCAGGGAGGGCGGCCGACCCGCTCCGGCACTGACCTTGTGCGAGAGTCGTTGGACGTTTTGAAGAGTGGTAATGGAGTGTACGTGTGGGTAGTTGCCACCGAGAGCGGTGTCGCACGCGGCACAAGTTTCAAGCGTGGTAACGCTATGCCGTATTAGGTTAGTTAATACGGATCTTGGGAACCAGATCAGGTCTCCACTGCAGGGACCAATTCCCGACATCACGCCAGAAAGTGGCAACAACTACCGCAACCCAAAATATGATTTGTTTCACAAGCCCTGAAAGCCTCTCGCACTTGTCGAGATGTGCTGAATCCGATGGGACTGGGAGATTTGGGTAAGGTATGTTATGAGATAAGCACGGGCCAAAAAGGTTCGACGAAAGCTTGTGGCCCGTGTTTGAAACGGAGATCCCGTTCCCGTGCCCCACTTTGGGTCCACCTAGAACACGCCCCAGCTAAGCGAAACCAAGCTCAGCATTAAACCACTTATAAGAGCGGGTCGAATGCAGACCAATAATCTCGACAGCTGCAGGCGTACCCACTTTCATTCTCTGCTGTGTGTCGGCGCCGTGGCTGCTCGTACGGTGCTCTCCGCACTCAATCTGTATGACATCGCCGATCAAATTGAATATCGAATGATATTGTTGTTAGAAGCCGCTGGAAAAAATGGCGCATGATACACTTACCATTTCCGGCTTCCTCAGCCTGTGTTGACGTGGTCATGGAGTCTTCCGGTGAGACGGAAACGGCATCATGCCGCACAGTTTTGAAGGGTCTAGAATGCATAGCCAAAGCTAATTTATCATCTCCGGCGCTTTCAGCCAGTCTACCCACGTATTGTTGAGGTGCTCGCTCGGTCGTGCAGCGAAACAAAAATGGCCAGCTCACCGGTTCACAAGCACCAGGAAAAAAGAAAATCGTTTAGCAATTGCCTCGCCTAAGTTGACTGTCAGCTGCTTCATTTAGGTGTCAGAGCTTGACGGACAGCGACCAGACCAGGGGCCCGGAAGCAAGAGGAACCTGGATCGGGCCCACTGCGGAGCCAAAACTGGACCCTGCGGCAGTTCAGAATTGAACCTGTCGCCTATTGGCTTGATACGCGCAGAGCTTCGGCAGGGACCTCCACTCGAAAGCGAAGTCACACAGTCGACTTGATTTATACAGTGCGCAGATTTCCTACGTTCATTTTAACTCCAACCTATTTATTAGGGCAGAGCTTATCCCATGTCGGGGTAAAGCCAAGATATCGCGTGCATGTGCGAAATAATGTGCGGGTGGCTCGAGCGGCGGGGCCGCAGGGATGCCTTACGAGGCTTGGCTCAACATGATCTGCATTCGACCACAGCCTCAATCTCAACTTTCAGATAATGGTTTGGCAACAACACAACCTCACGAATACCTGCTGCAGTGGCAACAAAAACAAAGGCCTGTGCCAGTGCGGGTCGGCCATCCTCCCTGCTAGCGTTATCGGAGGAGTTCGTTAGTTTAACGAGGCAGAAGTGGCGAATCTATAAGCCGTTAAATAAGTTAGAATTTTCTAGAAGTAGCCGTCTCACCACCAACCCGACCTAGAGCATGCTCGAATCTTCGCTGTGGCAAATTGACTCGTTATATATGTAGCAGTAGATAGTTGACCGAATGCCCATCAGAAGGCTGGGAGAGGTGGCTAAGAGGCTGACTAACAGGGGGCCTAGCCGAACACCTATCAGCTATAGGCGGCACACAGAGTGACCAACAAGACAGAACACAATACACACATCCATCCAATACATGTGCAACATTCACACAAGACCCGATTCTCCATCGGATCTGACAGCTGTAAGGACAGCAACGATTAAGGAAGATCGCAGAGTGTAGGTCTTGTGCTTTCGCCAATTTTAGAGGCTTCTCTCACCCTAGTTTCAACGTGTAGTGGTGGAAATATTACTGCTATACAGCGTATCGCATTATCTCTTCT